>OZ012739.1:645225964-645673289 GCA_963859935.3 Lathyrus sativus
AAATGACTTTCTAAGTCTCTCATAATGTCTAGATACTCTCCATGCCTTCAACTCACAGCTCACAACCCTCTTGTTGACCCTCAGATAGGGGATAGGCTCAAGGCTTGATCTGCTGAACTCTCTGCTTTCAAATTCTTTTCTAATGACTTGAATGAGATGGAATTAGGATAATAACCTCTTGATAGGCCTCTAGAGATGAGAATAATGATTGGTCCCCTGTTGAATGACTTGCTATGCTTATGCTATGCAGATGAGTAACCTATGTACATGACTCTATATGCAAATGCTAATGATATTGAAACATAAACCAAGTGAATAAGGTTGGGCAAATTTTAGGGTGCAACAGCTGCCCCTATTCAAGCGGCTGGGACCCGATTGGGTGAAGAGCCCGGAGCCTTCAGACATTCGCGGTACGAGACGGGTGAATACTAGGAACCCAGAAATTGGCCAACCGCGGAAATGAACTACACCACTGCTTGGGGAACGACATTCATCCACTGAATCTGACTGTTACGGCAACCCACTGATCTCGCGCGACCGTGCTGGGGATTGTCTTCATCGTTCTGAAGAGGATTCTGTCATAACAGATTGCTTGCTTGTCCACGTTAGGACTCTGTCTATCATCAATACGAAGAAATCTCAACTAGAACTGGTCCACGTTAGGATTCCACTTGCTGTCAACCCA
The DNA here is from genome assembly GCA_963859935.3 of Lathyrus sativus. NCBI lineage: Eukaryota > Viridiplantae > Streptophyta > Magnoliopsida > Fabales > Fabaceae > Lathyrus > Lathyrus sativus. The sequence continues at coordinate 645,226,650 of OZ012739.1, forward strand.
GAAAAATCTCGGCAACGCCGCTGGGGATAATTCGTCTGCATTTCTATAAACTGAATCGTCCACGTTAGGAATAAACTCTTCCACGTTAGGAGTAACACCTGTCCACGTTAGGAATCATTTCTTCTGTATCTGTCCACGTCAGGACTAACCCTTTCATCTTTCCACGTTAGGAAGCAATCTTCCTTCCACATAAGGAGAACTATATCAATCTGTCCACGTAAGGACTCCAATACCACTTGACATGTCCGCGTCAGGACTCCAATCTTTCCACGTAAGGAATTCAACTTTGATTCTGAACCTGTCCACGTCAGGACTCAACTTTCCACGTAAGGAGTACATTATTCTTCCACGTCAGGAATCACCTTTTCTTGAGTCTGTCCACGTAAGGACCCCAATTTTTCCACGTAAGGAATAAATCTTCTTTTGAGTCCGCCCACATCAGAACTAAACCCCTTCCACGTCAGGAATACACTCTTTCTTTCCACGTCAGGAATACAAGCCTCTTTCCACGTAAGGAATGCTATCCTTTTTCCACGCAAGGAAACATAACTTTTCCACATAAGGCAACCAATCCCTTCCGATTTGTCCGCGTCAGGACTACATTTTTCCACGTAAGGAATGCCATCTTAATCTGTCCACGTAAGGACTCCACTCTTTCCACGTTAGGAATCACCTCTTAATCTGTCCACGTAAGGACTCCAATCTTTCCGCGTCAGGAATGCTGTCATTTTCACGTAAGGAAACTATCTTTTTCCACGTAAGGAATCATCTCTTTCCACGTAAGGAATCCAACTTGATATGTCCGCGTAAGGACTACATCGTCCACGTTAGGACCCACCTCTCCCCGTTAGGAATAATAATTTCTTTGATTTGTCCACGTCAGGACACTGATCTCGTCTTGATTTGTCCACGTTAGGACTCAGGTGTCTTCGACCCGCTGAGGAAATAAGACTTGTCCACGTAAGGACTCATACGTTTGTCTGATCTGTCCACGTCAGGGCACCGACACAAAGAGTAATCACTTTTGTCAACGTCATGACCTCCCATTCCACTAATTTTGATAACCCAAATCTGCTCACGTTAGGACTAACACACCTCACCAATCCGGGGAAATAAACCTGCCCACGTTAGGACGCCCACTTCTGAAGAAATCCCGTCAATCTAGGAGTAAATTGTCCGCGTCAGGACTTAGTTCTCCAATGATCCTCACCCACAACTCCTCAGCACCAACGTGACAGCGACTTTGAGGCGGACTCTACTAGGGATATCTGGAAACCAAACTACCGGATGCCTGTTCTGATGCCCGGAGGCCACTTCTGAAATTCTGGTTCATGAAACCTTTTGATGACAAATAACTCTGCTTGGGAATAAAGAGAAACTTATCCTGGTAACTCTGTGGGGAATACTGCCGAAACTGACATTATCATTGGATGTCTCCTGCCGAGATCTTGAACATTTGGTTGTTCATTTAAGCAAGAGTTCTCTCCACCTGAACTGCTAGAGTACAGAAACTGCTTCAGCAAAATAAATGCTGAAGATAATGCCGACTCCGCCGGGGATAGCCAGATGCTACAAAATTATTCCAGCAAAATAAATGCTGGAAGGGTGAAGTCAACCCTGCTGGGAAATTAGGAACTTAAACCAAACGCCTTGTTGAAGTAGCACCCTGTTGGGGGATATAACTCTGCTGGGGAATAGCAGATGTGCGCAGTATGATCGGGCTTTCTGCTGGAGAGTGAATTGGTATTACACAGTATCCCTGACAAAATAAATGACAGGACCCACCACCAACTCTGCTTTGGAGAGTCTTGATCTTCGAGTTCCACTAGAAGGAATGAAAACACTTGCAAAGAGAATTCCGCTGGGGGATGAGACTATTCTCTCGGGGAAAATCCACTGACTCCGCTGGGGGAGAGTGCATGCCCCTGCGGGGAAAGATGAACCTGTCTGAATACAGCCTTACGATCTTGGAATCTCCAAACTCTATTGAGGACGAATAACTTTTCTGGAGCACGTCCTTTGGATAAGCTACGGCTAGCTGGGGAATTCTATCCTTCTTCAGGAAGAACATGCATGACCTGCGTGAAGACTGAGTCTTTCGTTATTGCAATCTTTCGATCATCTTTCTCGTGTGGTTATGAAACCTGCAACAACACAAACAAGACACGACAAGCCTATGCAATCAAATCAATTCAGGTTAGTGACGTTACACTCAGTTAATTCAAAGCTTTAGCAATTGTTGGCAAGGGCCAGTGATGTTATACTCATGCTAGCTTCACTAAACTTAGGCGTTTTATTATGCACAAAACAGTAAAGAACAGTGTCAAATACTGAATAACGTGTTTTATTGATCGGGCCCCTGAATGAGCGGAGTTTTATACATGGGATGTAACTCCTGAAATGAGGAAGCTACGCAAAGCCAATACATAAATATGCACAAGAAGCATGAATATTTTGACAAATTAAATTTTGTACACATGTCGGCAACGGGATGCAGATGAACACCACGAACTGATCCTCCCATGACTCGCCCGACTCTAATGCTTTCCCGGTATCCCCACTTCTGAAGAGAATGTATCCGATAACTGGCTCCTCAAATATATTCTCCCGCATTGATGCTCATTGAATTCGGACCGCAGTCATTTGCTTTTCAAATCCCTAACTTTTGCGTGAACCGCCCTTTACGGGTTTTCAGTTCACCGGGATACCCTTTTTTGCCGAAGCCGCCCAGTGTAGGTTTTCAACTTCGCGGGTGTACATTTTTTCAATTTTATCCCTAACTTTTGCCCGAACCTTTCATTCTGTTTTTGGTTCGCCAGGATGCCCCATTTTTGCCTGGACTCTCTTTTTCTGTCCAGCGGGTCTATTTTAAGCAAAGTATTTTTTAACTGCGTCCGAATTCACAGGTGACACAAAGTCTTCTCCGTCCATGGCGGACAACAACAACGCTCCTCCTGAGAAGACTTTACTAACAACGTATGGCCCTTCGTAGTTGGGGGTCCACTTGCCCCTGTGATCTGCTTGCGGCGGGAGAATCCTCTTCAGCACAAGGTCGCCCGTCTGAAAGCTTCGCGGATGTATCTTCTTGTCGTACGCTTTCTTCATTCGGCTCTGGTACAAACGACCGTATGCTAGGGAAGCTAGCCTCTTCTCGTCCATTAAGCTCAGTTGGTTCAACCTATTCGTTACCCATTCTGCCTCGTCCAGCTGAACGTCTCGCAATACCCTCAGAGAAGGGATCTCAACCTCTAATGGTAATACCGCTTCCATTCCGTATACCAACGAGAACGGAGTTGCCCCGGTTGATGTGCGTACCGTCGTACGATAACCGTGCAAAGCAAAAGGTAGCATTTCATGCCAATCCTTATAGGTCACCACCATTTTCTGAACAATTTTCTTGATATTCTTATTGGCCGCTTCGACAGCGCCATTCATCTTGGGTCGGTAAGGGGAGGAGTTGTGATGTTCGATCTTGAAATTCTGACAGAGCTCCTTCATCATTTTGTTGTTCAGATTTGAACCATTATCCGTGATTATCCGCTCGGGAATCCCATATCGGCAAATGATATCTCTCTTGATGAATCTGGCCACCACTTGCTTCGTTACATTCGCGTAAGACGCCGCTTCCACCCACTTGGTGAAATAATCGATTGCTACTAGGATGAACCGGTGCCCATTAGAAGCCGTCGGCTCGATCTTTCCAATCATATCGATTCCCCACATCGAGAATGGCCATGGCGATGACATCACATTTAGAGGACTCGGAGGCACGTGTATCTTGTCAGCATAGATTTGGCACTTGTGGCACTTCCTTGCGAACTTGAAACAATCAGTTTCCATCGTCAGCCAAAAGTAACCTGCCCTCAGCAGCTTTCTCGTCATAGCATGTCCACCAGCATGCGTACCAAAGGTACCTTCGTGAATTTCCTCCATGAGAAGCTTTGCCTCTTTCTCATCTACACAACGCAACAACACCAAATCGTGGTTTCTTCTGTACAAGACGCCATCCGGATTCAAGTAGAAATTACCCGCTAATCTCCTGAGAGTCTTCTGATCTTGACTGGATGCCCCAGCCGGATACTCTTTATTCTTCAGGAAATTAAGGATATCAAAATACCACGGTTTTTCGTCAGATGCTTCATCGATAGCAAATACATAAGCTGGCCTGTCCAACCGAGAGATAGTGATTTGGGGAGCTTCGTTCCAGAAGTTGACTTTGTACATGGAAGACAAAGTGGCGAGAGCGTCAGCCATTTGATTCTCTGCCCGCGGTACGTGATGCAATTCAACTTTGTCGAAGAAAGGCAACAATCTCCTTGCATAATTCATGTAGTGTATCAAGTTGGGCTGACGTGTCTCCCACTCCCCTTTTATCTGATTCACTACCAGAGCTGAGTCTCCGTATACGTCTAGATGTTTGATTCGCAAATCAATGGCTTCTTCCAGCCCCATTATACAAGCTTCGTATTCGGCCTCATTGTTGTTAACGGCAAAGGTCAATCGGGCAGTAAACGGGATGTGCGACCCGTGTGGCGTGGTGATGATTGCTCCTATTCCGCTACCGTACGCATTCACAGCTCCGTCAAATATCATCTTCCATTTGGACCCCAATTCTGGTCCCTCGTCTGGCAACGGTTCTTCACAATCTTTCATCTTTAGGTACATGATATCCTCGTCAGGAAAATCAAACCTCATCGATTGGTACTCTTCAATAGGCTGCTCCGCCAGATACTCAGACAGCACACTCCCCTTTATAGCCTTTTGCGAGACGTATTGAATGTCATATTCAGTCAAGACCATCTGCCAACGGGCAATTCTACCTGACAACGCCTGCTTTTCGAATACATATTTGATAGGATCCATCTTCGAGATGAGCATGGTTGTATGATTCAGCATGTACTGCCTCAAACGCTTGGCGGCCCAGGCTAGCGCGCAACAAGTTTTCTCCAGCATTGAGTATCGAGATTCACAGTTTGTAAATTTCTTACTCAAGTAATAGATCGCATGCTCTTTTCTACCCGTCTCGTCGTGTTGACCGAGAACACAACCCATGCTTCCCTCAAGAACCGTCAAATACATTATCAAGGGTCTACCTGCCACTGGGGGTATCAAAATAGGAGGCTCCTGCAGATACTTCTTTATTTTATCGAACGCCTTTTGACAATTTTCGTTCCACGTTACAGCTTGATCTTTCTTCAAGAGCTTGAATAATGGTTCACACGTGGCAGTTAGGTGAGATATGAACCGAGCGATGTAGTTCAATCTCCCTAAAAACCCGCGCACCTCTTTCTCTGTTTTAGGCGTCGGCATTTCTTGAATCGCTTTTATTTTAGCAGGATCGACCTCTATTCCTCTTTCGCTTACGATAAACCCCAGCAGTTTACCCGATCTCACCCCGAAGGTGCATTTATTAGGGTTCAGCCTCAGCCTGAACTTCCTAAGTCTTTTAAACAACTTCAGCAAATTCACCAGATGCTCTTCCTCCGTCTGGGATTTGGCAATCATATCGTCAACATAAACTTCGATCTCTTTATGCATCATGTCATGGAAAAGAGTCGTCATCGCACGCTGATATGTTGCCCCAGCATTTTTCAAACCAAAGGGCATCACTTTGTAGCAAAATGTTCCCCACGGCGTTATGAAGGTAGTCTTCTCCATATCCTCTGGCGCCATTTTAATCTGATTATAGCCTGAAAAGCCATCCATGAAGGAGAATACGGAGTATTGAGCAGTATTATCAACTAACACGTCAATGTGAGGAAGTGGAAAATCGTCTTTTGGGCTTGCTTTATTCAAATCTCGATAATCCACGCACATCCGAACCTTGCCATCTTTCTTTGGCACTGGTACGATGTTGGCAACCCATGAAGGATACTTCGTCACAGCCAGGAAACCAGCGTCCCACTGTTTCTGCACCTCCTCTTTGATCTTCATTGCCATGTCTGGTCGCGTTCTGCGAAGCTTTTGTTTGACTGGCGGGCAATCTTCTTTCAGTGGCAGGCGATACACGACCATATCTGTATCGAGCCCTGGCATATCCTTATACGACCAAGCGAATACATCACTATACTCTTGGAGCATTTCAACCAGTCTTCGCTTGACCTCACTCTGCAGTGCGGCTCCAATACGAATATTTTTCTCAACCCCTTCCGACCCCAAATTGATAATTTCGATGACCTCGTCGTGAGGCAGAATGGCTCTTTCCTCTTGCTTCACTAACCAAGACAGTTCTTCAGGAACGTCGCTATCTTCGACAACCTCTTCTTCAGCCTGAAACACTGGGTGCTCAAAGTCGGGACGAGTCATAGGTGGTTCAAGGATGTCATCTGAAAATGTTATCCTGCAAAAGGAATGGTTAAGTGCTTCAAAATGCGTATAAAGCGAATAACCACGTTGCCATTTTATTGAAAAATACAAAACAAGAAGGACAGAGATTACAGTATTTGCACATGAAAAACGCCATTTATTCAATGATTAACGCGCAATGTTTATAACAACACAATCCTAAGCAAATTCTGACGCCCCGGGCAAGACATCAGATTATTCAACAATTAATAAAGCAAAGCATTACTGTTTAAGAGTCACAGGAACAAGCTCCTGAATAGACCAGTTGCACAGTCCTTGTCCTGGCGTGCTTGGCTGAATCCAGGCATCCATATCACAGTCGCTGTCTCCTTCATCAGACTCTGAAGCAGCATTGACAGTTTCATGACATACTCCACTGGCAGAGATGATAATCGGCTTTCTGAAACGGGGGGCCCCCACGGAAGGAGTTGATGACGACGGTTGGTACCCCAGTCCGAACCGGTCCATCTTCACAGGAATGTCCAGCACTTTGCCCCAGCCCTTGGCTTCTCCTGCTTCCACTAGAGCTTGAGCTTCCTTATACGATGAGACAGCTATCTCTGGCACTTTGCTCGGTCCGGGACCTTTGTCCTTGATGCGCAACCCTTCAAATGCCTGGCAGGGTGTCTCGTGGATCTCTCCGTCGACTTCCACATATTTAAACGACGATAGATGGCTGACCAGGATGTCCTCTTCCCCGCACACGGTGACTACGCTGTCTCCGACCATATATTTTAACTTCTGATGCAGGGTAGACGTGACTGCCCCTGCCCCATGAATCCAGGGTCTTCCAAGCAAGCAGCTGTACGCAGGCTGTATATCCATGATATAAAACTCCGTTGCAAACACTTCCGGCCCCACTTGCAGAGGCAAGGTAATCGATCCGAAGACTGTTCTCCGCGTGCCGTCAAATGCTCTGACTACCAAATCGCTGGGTGTACACAAAATTCCTCGAACATCCAGCTTCATCATCGCCTTCTTGGGCAGCACATTCAAAGATGATCCGGTGTCAACCAATACGTGCGACATTACTGATCCTCTACACTCAACAGATACGTGTAATGCCATATTATGATCTCTCCCTTTCGGAGTCAAGTCAAAATCGGTAAAGCCCAAGCTGTGGCCTGCATTCACATGTGCCAATACTCCTTCTAGCTGATTTACGGAGACGTCTTGAGGTACAAAAGAGGTGTCCAAGACTTTCAGCAAAGCGTTTCTGTGAGCTTCCGAACACAACAGCAATGATAGGATAGATATTTTGGACGGTGTCTGCTGCAGATGCTCCACAATCTTATAATCACTTTTTCGAATTAAGCGCATGAACTCTTCTACATCCTTCGATGCTGCTTCTTTTTCACTTGCTTGCACTGGAACATTTTCAACCACTTTCTCTTTTCCTTTCGCTAGTCTTTCAGCCTCCACTTCAGGAGATATAAAGATCCTGCCACTCCTTGTCATGCCTCCTGAGCCAACAACATTATCCACAATCTCCACTGGCTGTTTGTTAACTTCAATCTTTATCCCATCACAATACACCTCTAACCCATATGACCATGGGACTGCTTTCGTGTTCTCGTACGGGATTGGCCCGGCCTTAGTTATGGTGATCGGTGGTCGCTGAGCTGGTGCTGCAATAGTGATCGTCTTCCGAGGAATCGTTACCGTGGCCACATCACTCCGATTATCCACTACTGCCCCTGCAGGCTCGTCAGTTGCCGCTCGATCAAACTGTAATATGCCCTCATCAATTAAGGCCTGAATGCCTTTCTTCAAATCCTCACACCCCCCAGCTAGGGTCCAACAATCTAAGCAATACTCGTTACATCCTGGATAAACACCTCCTTGTAACAGTCGGCTCTTTATCTCGCTCAGCGGCGTCTTTAAATCTTCAACATTCATAATAAGATTCAGACCTTCCTCAGTCAGAACGGCTTTAGCCCCATGATTAGGCATGGGTTTCTGGACTATATTCGGACCTGCCGTTCCGAAATTGATAGTCTTGTTGTCTAAGAGATCCTGCACAACATGCTTAAAAGCATGGCAACCTTCTATATCGTGACCCGGGGCTCCGGAATGAAACTCGCAGTGTCTGCTTGCATCATAACCAAACGGGGGAGCTCCCGTTATTGGCGCCAGAGTTCTTTTCTCTACCAGATTCAATCCCAACAATGTCTGCAACAAATCGGCATATGTTGAGGGAGGCTTCTCAAACACTCTTCTCGGTTTACTACCCTGGAATCTTCGTTGAGCCTGCTGTGCCCCCTGCTGAGGCTGCTGCTGCTGTGGCATTGGCTGTTGCTGAACCGGTTGTTGTTGCTGGAGTGGTTGTTGCTGATAGGGAATAGTAACACTCGCCACCTGCTGCGGCTGACGATATTGGCCTCGTCCCCTGCCTCGGCCTCCAAATACTGCGCTGGCTTCGCCCTGACGGCGCCCACCATAAGCTTTCCTATTACTGCCAGATGCAGCGGATTCCTCGACTTGGAACTTTCCTTGCTTAATATTACGTTCAATCTTTTCCCCCATCAGAATCAGGTCTGAAAAACTGGCCAGAGACGTATGAAACAGCATATCATGAAACAACCCTGTGAATGTGCCGACAAACATGTCATTCATTTCCTTATCTTCCACCGGAGGACGGACCCTGGCAGCCATATCGCGCCACCTTTGCGCATACTCTTTGAAACTCTCCCCCTTCTTTTGCGAAAGTCCGGCCAACTGGACCCGATTGGGCGCCAGGTCGCTATTATACTTGTAATGGGCTACAAATGCCTCTGCTAATTGCTTCCACGTCTTGATATAAGTTGGCTCCAACCCCATGTACCACTCTAGGGAAGGGCCCGATAGACTATCCTGAAAGAAATGCATTAGCATTCTTTCATCAGTTGAGTATGCAGACATCTTTCTGTAATAAGCTCGCACATGCACTTTCGGACATGTGTCTCCTTTGTACTTGTCAAACGTAGGGGCTTTGAATTTAATTGCACCCTCAAACCAGGTACCAGACCCATGGTTGCCATGTCCAATCCCACAGCACTTTGATTTAAGACTCCCTTCATCTGCTCTTCCAGCATTCTAATCTTTTGGGAATCATCCATCGGCCCTTCAAAACCTCCTCCGGAGAAGGCGTCCTCCTGCTGATCTTCTTGCCACATACCGTTTCCAGCTCCGTACCCATCATGTTCATTATTACGCCCAGCTCTGATCTGATTCATCCCCGGACCTCGGCCTCTGTTGCCGTACCCTTGAACCCCTCCAGCAGGACCAAAAGCCATAAATCCAGTACCGTTTCCGTTTCCAAAGCCTCCGTAACCCTGATTGACCATACCATAACCATCTTGCCCAAAGCCTTGAGCATTAAAGCCATACTTCCCAGTGTTATCGAATCCCTGATCGTTGAATCCGAACCCAGTATTGACAAAGCCATTGCCTCCTAGATTATCTCCCAAATTGACATCACCCAGCCCAGCATTATGGACAGCAGTCTCATTCCCAACTCCGACGTTACCATTCACAGCAGCGGTAGCGTTGTTGACATTAGCAGCAGGTGTATTGATTACAGGCGGCGCCACTGGCGTGGGAGTACCGTCTCCATGAGCCGTATCAACCCGTACCGACTGATGATCTTCATTACCATGACCAGCGCTTCGGGCCAACAGAGGCTGGACCATGGCCTGCAAATTCTCCTGCCCTTTCGCAATAGCTTTCATGGTCTGCATGAAGAGGGCGAGCTTCTCGCGCACGTCTTGCATCTCGTTCTGCATTTGGTCCATGATTTTTCGACAATTGGAGCATGTAGAATAGCGGTGCGGATGCCGATCTGCAATCCTGTTAAGTACCTGATACAGAGCAGGAAATAAGACACCATCCAAAGATTACCTGTAATGCAATATGAATATGAATGCAATGCAATGTGTCTGTGCATTAGGGAAGTTCATTCCCCCAGTTCTAGTGCGAAGGTGTCGGTGCAGTGACAGTGTTGACAATGGGAATATCGGAGCTGAATCATAGAAAGCCTCATATATTGCAGGGAGAATTAATAAGCCCAGGGTACAATATCACTGAGAGTACAAAGCAGGCATGACCTCAACCAACAATCCTGGTGATGGTCAGCATTATGCAAATAAAGCATACAAGTTACTACATGAAATGATCAAATCCTCCCAAAAGTCTGGTACTCCTCTATCAACTTCTTGGTCTCTGGATGACTTGGTCGATCAAGCAGCCCTTCAACCAGTTGGTTTCTCTTCTTAAGAACACGGCGCACGTCTTCGGCAGTTTCTTCCCATGTTGCTTCTCCGAAGCAATCTTCTAACTTTCGCTTCTGAGACACTGCTTCATCTCTGGATTTGATTGCCTTGTTCAGTGCATGCTGGACACTATACCGGGTCATCACTTCCTCCTCACACTTCTTGATGCTAGACTTCAACTTCTCTTCGAGGTCGGAAATTTGCTGCTTTAGCTTATCTTCCCTCTTCTTATTGTTGGTGAGTGTAGCATTCCAAGTCTTATTGCAAGAAGATATCTCTCGGTGTGCTGCGTCGAGCGCTTTCTTTTTGGCTTCCAGCATGTCATGGGAGCTTCTGAACTCTTGCCCCAGACGTTCACGCTTTTTCTTTTCCTCAGTCAACTCAGCCCCTAACCTGTTTAGCAGCTCGATCTGTTGTTGGAAAGCATATACGGCCTTGTTCTTCTCGCTGCGTGCCTGGGCTAACTCTTGCTCTAACCCTTCGTTGATCTTCATCAAGGCTTCTTTTTCCTTCACAACTTGCTCGTAGGCCTCCCTAGAAACAGTAGCTGGCTCTGCTACCGGAACGGGAACAAGAATTGGTGCATCTGGAAACGGCATCCTCAACTGACTAGCCCTCTCCTGAATCCAAACTCTATAAGATGCATAGGCCTGACAGTCATTCTTTCCTAACAACGGCTTCCCTTTGCGGTTAATACGTGTCCAGGCATGTTGCAACTTGGCTAATAACTCCCCTTTCACGTCTCCGGTGAAGTACAGAGATTCCTGTACTTCCTCCTCCTTTGGCGGGTTCTTCAGTGCGTATCCGAACTGGCGAATGAATAGAGAAGGGTTGTAATTGATACACCCTTTTCTTCCTATCAGCGGCACATTAGAGTACCCAGAACAGCTGAAGATGAGCTCGGATCCCAACAAATCTCGATCAAACCATACAACGTCTTCGGAAGATAGCCTCATCAGGCGCTCTGACCAACTGGCTGAGGTTGCGCTGTCTACAAATGGTCCCTTCATGGGAAGGTGACTCTTGAACCACATATTCAACAGAGGAGCACAGCAGTACACAACCTTTCCTCTTCGGTTCTCATTCTTATAGTGCAATGAATGATAGAAGTCTCCAATCAAAGTTGGTACTGGGTTGCCTGCAGCAAACAGATAGAAAGCATCCAAATCCACAAAGTTGGGCAAGTTAGGAAACAGCACAATTCCATAAATGCATAAAGCCAAAATAGCATTGAAAACCACCCAACAACCGTTCTTGGCGTACTCTCGAGCTTTGACAACTAAGAAATCAAGAGAGAAACCTGAAACCCCAAGCCAAGAAGTCAATAACAGATCTGCAGCGTCCATATGTAAGGCTTTGGCTAAGTCCTCCAACTTGGGCTCAGCAGCAGAGTGAATAAAGGGAACCTCGTTCTGCACGGGAAGCTCAGTAAACTCCACATACTCCTCAATAGTGGGCCCTAGAATAAAGTCAGCAAACGTAAAACATCTCAATGCGGGATCATAGAACTGCATCAAGGTGTATAGCCCATTCATCTCATCAGCAGTGGGCTTGCAGACTAATCTCAGTAATCTTCCATGACTCATTCTGAAGCTTCTCCTAACCTCTTCATCAGCAAGAGATATCAGACCAAGCAAAGAAGTAATATCAGTGAAGGCAGCTTATACGCAACTGTTTTCCTCAAACCAGCCATAATCAATACTCAGAAGTCCGGGCACTAGAACTAGGGAAATGCAAATGCACCTGCAGCACAGACACACGTTAGTGAAATGCAAATGGTAATGGATATGCAGGCAATGCAATGTAAGTAACATGCAACAGGGACCAAAGCTGTAGCTGAATAGCCTAAACCCAATCAAGAAAGGTCTCAGATAGACCATCCAGAAGTCATCAAACCCTGGTCTCTGATAGACCCAAAACAATGCTCCAATACTGGTCTCTGACAGACCTCAAACCATAACTCCCATTGGTCTCTGGTAGACCTCAAATCATATCTCCAATTGGTCCCTGACAGACCTCAGAACTCTCCTACTGGTCTCTGATAGACCTCAGAGCACATCTCCAAACGGTCTCTGACAGACCTCATAACTCTCCATAAATAACCAGGATCTCTGATCGAGAACAAACCGGTATCTGAAGGTCTGGTTACCTGCATAACCCCAAATCCCCTCACAGGTGGGTGGCCCTATAACTGGCACAAGGTACGGCATCCTATGCGGTCGTCGGCGTCACAGACTTTCAGGGTTGATGATACGATTCCCAGAAGGAGTGGCATCATCAATTCCTGAAGAGGCCTCACTCAGCCAATTTCCAAATGATCGGTCCCCGGAGTCGACAATTCAGCTGACCAACAACCCCTTCGACCCAAAGGGTAGAAAAAGAAGCCAACCAGAAGAACCTCGTCCGAGTGTAGATTTCATGAGACACTAATGCAAGCAAAGCCGGCACGCGCCCACTACTTTCTACGCTAATTCTAGGTGCACTCAAGCCCAGGTCCGGCTTATCTCTCAATATCAGAACACCCGTCACACCCCAAATACAGCAATAATAATCAATATACAAAGCTGAAAATACAAGGTTAGAAATATACAATAACTCCATACAAAATCCTCGACGGGAAAACAAGCGCTAGGATTGACTCGCTCAAAGGGACGTTGGATCCCAAATGCATAAGAACCATCGCAGTTCTTAGCAGCCAGGGGACGTTGGGTCCCCAGCAGAGTCGCCAGCTGTCGCTACTGCGAAAATCGGCGCCGGCTGACAGAAGAGTCGCCACCGTGCGTTATTTATCCCACGGGAGGGAAAGGGAACGCTCAGAGTAAACCTCGCAAAGACGGGAAAGGTATGGTCGTCGCAACCAAAACCTGGGTTCGGGAGTCGGTTACGCAAGGGGAAGGTATTAGCACCCCTCACGTCCGTCGTACTCGACGGGATCCACGCTTGTTTTCGGGTATGGATTGTTATTCTATCTACGCTAAAGGTCTGGGGTTAAAAGGAAAGAAAATGAAAACAAAATGACTCGGCAAAGTATCGCACTTCATGCCTACGTATTCCCGTCTGGAACGAGAAATCAGAGTCAACGTAGTTCGCCTACCTACGGGAAAGGAGGGGAAGGTTGCTCGCTAGGATATCGCATCCTATGCCTACGTACTTCCACACGGCATGGAAGATCAGAGCAAACGTAGTTCGGGCCACGCACGACACAAGTCTGTCCTTGATTGATTTTATCCCTTCTGAAAAAGGTTTTTTTGTTTTTATTAGCAGTCCCGGCGGACAAAAATGACGTCTTGATGAGTTCACATTCTTTTACGGAAGAAGTGTCTTTTATTGTGTTTGAAATCTTTATGTGTTTTTCTGTTTGTTTTGAGAGAGAAGAGACAGAACTCTAACCTACGGTTGCGAAGGGAATCAAACTAACCTAATGTTATCATGCATGGGTTAAGACCTAGTGTCTATCATGCTCCTCTCTTGCACAGAGAGAAACAGAGATCCTACGGGATAGGCAGAAACAGAAACAATAACAGATATAATAAAGCGGTAAAATGCATGGATGCAACAGTACAAGCGAGGCAAGGGAGTCCCACTCAACCTCGAACCTAGAAAACAATAGGCAAAAGTGAACAGGCTTCACTTTCAACCCAGCAGGGTAAACAGCAAACAATACAACCAGGAAATCCAAACAATACATCAACAATGAAATACAACAGCAAAAGAAACAGCATCAGCAGCTCTGACTCAACATCTGACTTCAAGTAATCTCCAATCAGCTACAGGCTTCAACAAGCATCAATCTCCATCTTCATGGCCTTCAGGCAAGGGCTTTGATCATCAGTCTTCTATAAGCAATGGCTTTTCTTCAAGTTCAAACCTCCAGGATGAGGAATCAGTCACAAGAGTGAAGTGAATGAATGTTAGACAGTTAATTACCTACCAATGGTGGTTCATCAACTGTTAACATTAAACAGAAAGTTTCCTCTCAAAAGTTCTATCTTTCAAATATATTCACTGATCCTTCCAAAGGAAGGAGGTGGATATTTGAAAGAGACTTTGAATCATAGAGAAAGGATGGATGCAGACAAGGCATTCCATGTTTGAGAAACAAGCTTTCTAATCTAGAGCTCTGCCTAGCTCCTAAACCCTAGTCTCCTCAACAGCTGCTAGCAAGAATCTCCTCTCCAACTCTGGCAGTTGATCTTCAATCTCTGGATCTCCAATGGTCTTCATCTCCTCAAGTCTTCAGCTCTCCCAAGCTCCCAGACAATCCCAATACCCACACAAACAAGCAATAAACCCCAGAGGGCACACCACACCAGACAATCAGATATATACAGAGTATTAATAGCAGTAGGGGAATCCTGACTTTTCTCTAAGGGATCTAATAACTACCCATAGCCCCTATAGTCCCATAACTAAACTAGTCAAACCCTAAGTCCTAAGGGAAAAGAATCAAATCTCCTAAGTCATCACCTAAAACCCTAGTTTGTTCATGTTGTTCAAGCCTACATTAAGCACCTAAAATTAATTTCTAAAAATGGGAACTAAATTGTTTCTACAAGTTCAATATCTCATCTAAACAACCTAAAAAGAATGAACAAAAAATATGAAAGTATCTAATAGAACAAAAATTAATAAAATCATGCATGAAATGAAACTATTTAAAATGTCATTTATTTAGAAAATATGGGAAAAATGTCAAATAACAATAAAATGCAATTTTTATTTTTTTATAATTTTCTAGACAGAACCAAGAAAATATAGAAAAAACAACAACTAAAAAAGAGTTAATTTCCTATTTTATATGATTTTTTAAAGTTGGTAAAAATTAAAATGAATTAAAAAACTAAATCAATTAAAATGAGAGGGAGGGGGTAGGAATAGCAATTCGCTCAGTTCATATTCTTGGATGGGCCAGGCAGTGGGGGTGCGCGTAGCACTTCGTACTAAGCCCAGCTTGGGTCTGAAAAAATAAAAGAAAAAAAGGACGCAGGGGGTGCATTCAGCATGGTTTCACGTTCAGATCATAATGGGCTCAATATTGGGGGGTGGGGATATCATAAACACACTTAGGCCCGCCCGTTTCATTAAATGAAACGGTGCGTTTAGGGCACCTATTCTCTCCCTCCAAAATTCAGCTTTAAATGAGAGCCACAGGATTGGTTCCTGGGTCAAAGGTCCAACACGCGATGGACGCTCAGGATTGCGTCTTCAACCTTGGTTCATGAGAACTAGGGTTTCCCTCCATGAATAACCGTGCACGCACCAACTTCAGCCTCTCGGTTCTCTCTCCACAGTCCATGAAAGGCCACGATGTAAACACGAAAAACACTCCAAATCTCTCCCTCTATACGCCTATGATCATAGTTTGTTTTGAAACTCAGTATAACTCTCAACCCGATAGCAATAAGCTCTGGCCACCATGGAAATGCTCTGCAACCTATCCTCAAGAACCTCAACCAAACCTATACTAATCTCTTCTATGCTTCACGTAGATCATTCTGTGCTAACAACCTAAGATTATTATGGCCTATCCTAAGAGTTCTAAGTCCTAACAGTTCCAACAACCTGTCACGAACTATCACCAAACAGCATCAAACTCATCCTAATCGTTCTACTAACAACCTAGATCACATCTAAACTAATAAAACTATGTAAATCTATCTATATCAAGCCATGGGAGAGAAATTGAACCTGGTGCAAAAGCTTGGAGATGGTTGTTGAACTCGTGGATCTGAGGCTTCTAATGCTTGGATCTTGATCAACCAGTGCTATGCTTGATTCTGTATGCAACACCTTGATGATTCTTGCCTTGGATCTTGCTGTCCACTTGAAATTGCAATTTGGATATTGATGATTATGGTGCTCGAAAATGGATCAATTTCAATCAGATCTTTGTTGATCTTTAATCCATGATGATGATTGGATATGGTGGAATCAATATTGGTGATGATTGATGCTGATTTTGAGAAATTTGGATGAAATTGCAATGAGAAAGAATGAGAAAACTTTGGGAAATTTTTGGTGAAAAATGAATCCAACCCTTGCTCAATTCTGATTTCATGAATATATAGTGCTCAAATGAACTTTCTAGAACCATCTTGCAACTTCCCTTGCATTTCAAATTGGTTATGTTTCTTCAAATGCAAGTAACCATAAATAACTTTGATTTTTTCCACTAAGCTCAAAAATGTACTTGAACCATTGTTCTTAGAATGTGTTTTGGACCCAAAATCATATATTGGAAGTCTCCATTTGGACTTATAAATCTCTCAAACCATTTTTCACTTTGACTTTATTTAAGTTATAAGCCATTTTAGTTCAAATTTGACCAATCATGCATCTTCGTGTTATGAGCTTTTCCAACAATTTGTGACCTTCTTTCTAGACTCAAAATGTCATTTGGAGCAAGTTTGATGTTGTAAGTTTTTCCATTTGAGGCCTCCTTGTATGAGTTTTGGACATAGGTTAAAATGACCTGTAATTCACAAATGACCAAAATACCCTTTGCTTGCCAAGACCATAAGTTGAGTTCCACACATCATATGAAGGCATGCTATACCATTCTAGAAAGATAAGACAATTAGGAACAATTATTATGTTGACCAAGAATTCATTTGAAATCTCCTTGAGGGGTAAAACTAGCTTGGAAGTCAAGTAACTTTCACAGACAAAATTTCAGATACCTCAGATGACCTGTAACTTGCAAGGACCATAACTTGAGTTCTATAAATCTCCTTGATGTCTTCCACCACTAAAATTAAAGGTCTTGAGATCCTCTACAAGTTTCATGTTGGCCAAGGATCCATTTGAAGCTAGCATTTTGACTTATCTTGCTTGGGAATTTGACCTAAACTAGGGGATTTTACACAGAAACCCTAATTTAGAAACTCCTCTTCTCCTTGATTTCTCTTGAATTCTTCTTGGCATATCTCCATATCCTTCTTTATATGTCCAATGATGAACCCCACATCTCTCCACTAGACTTGAATGCCCCTTAAATCAGTCAATTGACCTAGGGTTGACCTAGGGTTGACCCAAATGAAACCCTAGTTGACTGCCTTCAGCTATAGCTCTTGTGCTCTCATCAATGACTTGTCTCCTTCTTTAAATGACTTTCTAAGTCTCTCATAATGTCTAGATACTCTCCATGCCTTCAACTCACAGCTCACAACCCTCTTGTTGACCCTCAGATGCCCTCAGATAGGGGATAGGCTCAAGGCTTGATCTGCTGAACTCTCTGCTTTCAAATTCTTTTCTAATGACTTGAATGAGATGGAATTAGGATAATAACCTCTTGATAGGCCTCTAGAGATGAGAATAATGATTGGTCCCCTGTTGAATGACTTGCTATGCTTATGCTATGCAGATGAGTAACCTATGTACATGACTCTATATGCAAATGCTAATGATATTGAAACATAAACCAAGTGAATAAGGTTGGGCAAATTTTAGGGTGCAACAATAAGCATAGCAAGTCATTCAACAGGGGACCAATCATTATTCTCATCTCTAGAGGCCTATCAAGAGGATATTATCCTAATTCCATCTCATTCAAGTCATCAGAAAAGAATTTGAGAGCAGAGAGTTCAGCAGATCAAGCCTTGAGTCTATCTCCCATCTGAGGGTATCTGAGGGTCAACAAGGGAACTATGAGTTGTGAATTGAGAGTATGGGGAGTATCTAGACATCATGAGAGGTTTAGAAAGTCATTTGGGGAAGAAAACAAGTTGTTGAGGTGATCACAAGAATTGCAGTTGAAGACAGTCAACTAGGGTTTCATCTGGGTCAACCATAGGTCAACCCTAGGTCAATTGATTGATTTAAAGGCATTAAGGGCTATTGGAGAAAGGTGGGGTTCATCATTTGACATGGAGAATAAGGATATGTTGTCATGCTAAGAAGAAATCAAGAGAAATCAAGGAGAAGAGGAGTTTCTAAAATAGGGTTTCTATGTAAAATCCCCTGGTTTAGGTCAAATTTCCAAGCAAGATAAGTCAAAATGCAAGCTTCAAATGGATCCTTGGCCAACATGGAACTTGTAGAGGATCTCAAGACCTTTAATTTGAGTGGTGGAAGACATCAAGGAGATTTATAGAACTCAAGTTATGGTCCTTGCAAGTTACAGGTCATCAGAGGTATCTGAAATTTTGTCTGTGAAAGTGACTTGACTTCCAAGCAATTTTTACCCCTCAAGGAGATTTCAAATGAATTTCTGGTCAACATAAGAATTGTTCCTCATTGTCTTAGCTTTCTATAATGGTATAGTATGCCTTCATATGATGTGTGGAACTCAACTTATGGTCTTGGCAAGCAAAGGGTATTTTGGTCATTTGTGAATTACAGGTCATTTTAACCTATGTCCAAAACTCATACAAGGAGGCCTCAAATGAAAAAACTTACAACATCAAACTTTCTCCAAATGACATTTTGAGTCTAGAAAAGAAACCATGAGAGATTGGAAAAGTTCATAGCACAAGGTTTCCAAATTGGTGAATTTAATGAAGGAAAATGGCTTAAAAAATGATATTTTTCATATCTTGGCCAAATGATGCAAAATTATAGGTCATTTTGAATGGAAAAGGCATTCTAAAGACATTGTCTAAAGTGGAATTTTGATCTTAGGTCATAATTTGTGAGTTATCCATGGTTGCTTGAATTGAAAGTAACATAATCCAAATTGAAAGGGAAAAGTGTAAGGGAAACTTCTCCAAGTTTCTAGGAGGTTCTAATGCAACCTATATATTCATGCAAGCTGGTTCATGCAAGGGTTGGTGCTCCCATTTGTCCAAAATCTCCATTTTCATCCATTTTCTCCTTCTTGTATAAGCTTCTCAAACTCCACCAATCTCTCACCAAACTTCAACATTCTTGATTCAATCTTCATCATCATCACACAAAGGTCAGAATCCACACATTTCTTTGGCAAATTGAGCAAGGAATTGTGCTATTCATCATCATCATTCAAAGTGCAAGAACCTTGGAACTAGAAGATTCAAAGCTTTGGAGCCTCTCTGATTGCATACAGAACTCATCTCCCAGATCACTGATCAATTTCCCCTCCTTTCAAGCATTGGATCAAGTGTATTCCATAACTGTTTTCAGCATCACAACAGGTTGGTAATCTCATTCGAATTGCATAATTTAATGAGAATTTTAGGGAATTGTTAGTATAGACTGGTTAGGATAAGTGAGATGATTGATTTTGATAAGTTTGAGCAAGTTTCATGGACATTGATCATGGTGCACCAATTCTGGTGAAGCTTAGAATGGCAAGAATCGTGAGAGATAATCTTGGATTGAGTGCTTAAAATGATCAGGGTGAGTTGTAGGTTAGTTTAGGATGAGTTCCAGAGAGAATTGAGAGGATCAATATCAGTGGAGAATGATGGATCAGATCTGTTGCACCTATCGAATTGCATTATTGCTTGAGTTTTAGAAGAAGATAATGGCATGGCTGTGTAGAGGGAAGAGATTGGAGTATTTTTGGTTTTTACAGTGAGAGCTTTCATGGAGGATTGAGGGAGAACAGGGAAGTGGAAAGTTCATGCACGATGGTGAAGTTGCAGAAACCCTAGGGTTTCTAAGGTTGAAGATGAAGCCAGAGCCACACGATCCAGGGTTTGACTTAGACTTGGGATGTAATCTGATGGCTGTGGTTTAAAGTTCAAAACGGAGGGAAGCTTCAAAATTGAAACGCAGCGTTTCATTAATTGGGGGGATTGGGCTCAGAGAGCTATTCGCACCCCCCAATTTCATAAGCCCAATGCACTGAACGTGTTTTCCTTGCTATTTTCACCCCCTCCCTCTATTTCTTTATATTTTCTTTCTATTTTCTTCATTTTTTCATTCATTTTAAAAAATTCATAACAAATAGAAAAATCATTATTTTTAATTCATTCTTTTTGCATATTTTTCTTTAAAATGTCAAGAAAATTATAAAAAATAAAAATGGCATTTTATTTTTTATTTGATATTTTTCCCATATTTTCTAAATAAATAACATTTTAAATGGTTTCATTTCATACATGATTTTATTAATTTTTGTTCTATTAGATACTTTCATATTTTTCATCCATTCTTTTTAGGTTGTTTAGGTTAGACATTAAACTTGTAGATTCAATTTAGTTCCCATTTTTTAGAATTAAATTTAGGTGCTTAATATAGGCTTGAACAACATGGATAAAATTAGGGTTTTAGGTGATGACTTAGGAGGCTTGATTATTTCCCTTAGGACTTAGGGTTTGATTAGTTTAGCTATGGGACTATAGGGGCTATGGGTAGTTATTAGATCCCCTTAGAAAAGTCAGGATTCCCCTACTGCTATTAACATGCTGTGTATCTGATTGACTGGTGTGGTGTGCCCTCTGGGGATTATTGCTTGCTTGTGTGGGTATTGGGATTGTCTGGGGACTTGGGAGAGCTGAAGACTTGAGGAGATGAAGACCATTGGAGATCCAGAGATTGAAGAGCAATTGCCAGAGTTGAAGAGGAGGTCCTTGCTAGCAGCTGCTGAGGAGACTAGGGTCTAGGAGCTAGGCAGAGCTCTAGATTAGAAAGCTTGCTTCTCAAACATAGATGGCTTTGTTTGCCTCTATCCTTTCTCTATGATTCAAAGTCTCTTTCAAATATCCACCTCCTTCCTTTGGAAGGATCAGTGAATATGTTTGAAAGATAGAACTTTTGAGAGGAAACTTTCTGTTTAATGTTAACAGTTGATGAACCACCCTTGGTAGGTAATTAACTGTCTAACATTCATTCACCTCATCTGGTTGATTGCTGTTCATCCTAGAGCCTGAGACTTGAAGAAAAGCCATTGCAGATGGAAGGCAGATGATCAAAGCCCTTACCTGAAGGCCATGAAGATAGAGACTGCTGCTGACTGAAGCTTGTAGCTGATTGGAGATGACTTGAAGATGGATATTGATGCAGAGCTGCTGTGGCTGTTCATTTTGCTGTATTTCATTTCTTGATGTATTGATTGGTTTTCCTGACTGTATTGTTTGCTGTTTACCCTGTTGGGTTGAAAGTGAAGCCTGTTCACTTTTGCCTATTGTTTTCTAGGTTCGAGGTTGAGTGGGACTCCCTTGCCTCGCTTGTATTGTTGCATCCATGCATTTTACCGCTTTACTATATATATCTGATATTGTTTCTGTTTCTGTCTATTCCCTTAGGATCTCTGTTTCTCTCTGTGCAAGAGAGGAGCATGATAGACACTAGGTCTTAACCCATGCATGATAACAATAGGTTAGTTTGATTCCCTTCGCAACCGTAGGTTAGAGTTCTGTCTCTTCTTCCTCAAAACAAACAGGAAAATACCATAAAGATTTCAAATACAATAAAAGACACTTCTTCTGTAAAAGAATGTGAATTCATCAAGACGTTATTTTTGTCCGCCGGGACTGTTAATCAGAAAAACCTTTTTCAGAAGGAATAAAATCAACCAAGACAGACTTGTGTCGTACGTGGCCCGAACTACGCTTGCTCTGATCTTCCATGCTGTGTGAAAGTACGTAGGCATAGGATGCGATATCCTAGCGAGCAACCTTCTCCTTCTTTCCCGTAGGTAGGCGAACTACGTTGACTCTGATTTCTCGTTCCAGACGGGAATACGTAGGCATAAAGTGCGATACTTTGCCGAGTCATTTTTATTTTCATTTTATTTTCTTTTTAACCCTTGACCTATAGTTTAGATAGAATAACAATCCATACCCGAAAATAAGCGTGGATCCCGTCGAGTACGACGGACGTGAGGGGTGCTAATACCTTCCCCTTGCGTAACCGACTCCCGAATCCAGGTTTTGGTTGCGACGACCATACCTTTCCCGTGTTGTGCGAGGTTTACTCTGAGCGTTTCCTTTCCCTCCCGTGGGATAAATAACGCACGGTGGCGACTCTTCTGTTCAGCCGGCGCCGATTTTCGCAGTAGCGACAGCTGGCGACTCTGCTGGGGATCCAACGTCCCCTGGCTGCTAAGGACTGCGATAGTTCTTATGCATTTGGGATCCAACGTCCCTTTGAGAGAGTCAATCCTAGCGCTTGTTTTCCCGTCGAGGATTTTGTATGGAGTTATTGTATATTTCTGACCTTTATTTTCAGCATTATATATATATTGTTATTATTGCTGTATTGGGGTGATGGGTGGTTCTATGATTGAGAAATAAGCCGGACCTGGGCTTGAGTGCACCTAGAATTAGAGTAGAAAGTAGTGGGCGCGTGCCGGCTTTGCTTGCATTAGTGTCTCATGAAATCTACACTCGGACGAGGTTCTTCTGGTTGGCTTCTTTTTCTACCCTTTGGGTCGAAGGGGTTGTTGGTTAGCTGAATTGTCGACTCCGGGAACCGATCATTTGGAAGTTGGCTAAGTGAGGCCTCTTCAGGATTTGATGATGCCACTCCTTCTGGGAATCGTATCATCAACCCTGAAAGTCTGTGACGCCGACGACCGCATAGGATGCCATACCTTTGTCAGTTACTAGGACATCCACCTGTGAGAGGGTTTGGGATTATGCAGGTAACTAGCCCTTCAGACTACTGGTTATTTCTTGATCTGAGATCCTGGGTATTTATGGAGAGTTAGGAGGTCTGTCAGAGACCATTTGGAGATGTGTTCTGAGGTCTGTCAGAGGCCAGTTTGAGTGTTCTGAGGTCTGTCAGAGACCAATTGGAGATGTGATTCGAGGTCTACCAGAGACCAGTTGGAGTTATGGTTTGAGGTCTGTCAGAGACCAGTGTTGGAGCTTTGTTTTAGGTCTATCTGAGACCAGGGTTTGATGACTTCTGGACGGTCTATCTGAGACCTTTCTTGATGGGGTTCAGGTTATTCAGCTACAGCTTTGGTCCCTGTTGCATGTTACTTGCATTGCATTGCCTGCATATCCATCGTCACTTGCATTTTACTAACATGTGTCTGTGCTGCAGGTGCATTTGCATATTCCCCGGTTCTAGTGCCCAGACTTCTGAGTATTGACTATGGCTGGTTTGAGGAAAACAGTTGCGTATAAGCTGCCTTCACCTGATATTGCTTCTTTGCTTGGTCTGATATCTCTCGCTGATGAGGAGGTTAGGAGAAGCTTTAGAATGAGTCATGGGAGATTACTGAGATTAGTCTGCAAGCCCACGGCTGATGAGATGAACGGGCTATACACCTTGATGCAGTTCTATGACCCCGCATTGAGATGCTTTACTTTTGCTGACTTCATTCTAGGGCCTACCATTGAGGAGTATGTGGAGTTTACTGAGCTTCCTGTGCAGAACAAGGTTCCCTTTATTCACTCTGCTGCTGAGCCCAAGTTGGAGGATTTAGCCAAAGCCTTGCATATGAATGCTGCTGAGCTGTTGGTGACTTCTTGGCTTGGGGTTCCCGGTTTCTCTCTAGCTTTTCTGGTTGGCAAGGCTCAAGAGTACGCCAAGAACGGTTGTTGGGTGGTTTTCAATGCTATTTTGGCTTTATGCATTTATGGAATCGTGCTGTTTCCTAACTTGCCCAACTTTGTAGATCTGGATGCTTTCTATCTGTTTGCTGCAGGCAACCCAGTGCCAACGTTGATCGGAGACTTCTATCATTCATTGCACTACAAGAACGAAAACCGAAGGGGAAAAGTTGTTTACTGCTGTGCTCCTCTATTAAATATGTGGTTCAAAAGTCATCTCCCCGTAAAGGGACCATTTGTAGACAGTGCAACCTCAGCCAGTTGGTCAGAGCGCCTGATGAGGCTATATTCCGAAGACGTTGTGTGGTTTGATCGAGACCTGTTGGGATCTGAACTCATCTTCAGTTGTTCTGGGTACCCTAATGTGCCGCTGATAGGAAGAAAAGGGTGTATCAATTACAACCCTTCTCTATTCATTCGTCAGTTTGGATATGCGCTGAAGAATCCACCTCAGGAGGAAGAAGTACAGGAATCTCTGTACTTCACAGGTGACGTGAAGGGGGAGTTATTAGCCAAGTTGCAACATGCCTGGACGCGTATTAACCGCAGAGGGAAGCCGTTGTTAGGAAAGAATGACTGTTAAGCCTATGCCCCTTACAAGGTTTGGATCCAGGAAAGAGCAAGTCAGTTGTTAATGCCGTTTCCAGCTGCACCCGTCATTGCTCCTATTCCGGCAGAAGAGCCAACTACTGTCTCTAGGGAGGTCTACGAGCAAGTTGTGAAGGAAAAGGAAGCCTTGATGAAGATCAACGAAGGGTTAGAGCAAGAGCTAGCTCAAGTACGCAGTGAGAAAAACAAGACCGTATATGCTTTCCAACAACAAATCGAGCTGCTAAACAGGTTAGGGGATGAGTTGACTGAGGAAAAGAAAAAGCGTGAACGTCTGGGGCAAGAGTTCAGAAGCTCCCATGACATGTTGGAAGCCAAAAAGAAGGCGCTTGACGCGGCACACCGAGAAATCTCCTCTTGCAATAAGACTTGGAACGCTACACTCACCAACAATAAGAAGAGGGAAGATAAGCTGAAGCAGCAAATTTCCGACCTCAAGGAGAAGTTGAAGTCTAGCATCAAGAAGTGTGAGGAGGAAGTGATGACCCGGTATAGTGTCCAGCATGCACTGAACAAGGCAATCAAATCCAGAGATGAAGCGGTGTCTCAGAAGCGAAAGCTAGAAGATTGCTTTGGAGAAGCAACATGGGAAGAAACTGCTAAAGACGTGCGCCGTGTTCTTAAGAAGAGAAACCAACTTGTTGAAGGGCTGCTTGATCGACCAAGTCACCCAGAGACCAAGAAGTTGATAGAAGAGTACCAGACTTTCGAGAGGATTTGATCATTTCATGTAGTAACTTGTAGTAACTTGTACGCTTTATTTGCATGAGTGCTGACCATCACCAGGATTGTTGGTTGAGGTCATGCCTTCTTATCGTACTTTCAGCGACATTGTATTCGGGTTTTCTCAGTAATATATGAGGCTTTCTATGATTCAGCTCCGATATTCCTGTTGTCAACACTGTCACTGCACAGGCACCTTCACACTAGAACTGGGGGAATGAATTTCCCTAATGCACAGACACATGACATTGCATTCATATTCATATTGCATTACAGGTAATCTTTGAATAGTGTCTTATTTCCTGCTCTGTAACAGGGTACTTTTCAGGATTGCAGACCAGCACCCTCACCGCTATTCTACCCGCACCAACTGTCGAAGAATCATGGATCAAATGCAGAACGAGATGCAAGATGTGCGCGAGAAGCTCGCTCTCTTTATGCAGACCATGGAAGCTATTGCGAAAGGGCAGGAGAATTTGCAGGCCATGGTCCAGCCCCTGTTGGCCCGAAACGCTGGTCATGGTAATGAAGATCATCAGTCTGTACGGGTCGATACTGTTCATGGAGACGGTACTCCCACGCCAGTGGCTCCGCCTGTAATCAATACACCTGCTGCTAATGTCAACAACGCTACCGCTGCTGCAAATGGTAACGTCGGAGTTGGAAATGAGACTGCTATCCATAATGTTGGGCTGGGTGATGTCAATTTGGGAGATAATCTAGGCGGCAACGGCTTTGTCAATACTGGATTCGGATTCAACGATCAGGGATTCGATAACACTGGCAAGTATGGCTTTAATGCTCAAGGCTTTGGGCAAGATGGTTATGGTGTGGCCAATCAGGGCTACGGAGGCTTTGGAAATGGAAACGGCGCAGGGTTTATGGCTTTTGGCCCTGCTGGAGGTGTTCAAGGGTACGGCAACAGAGGCCGAGGTCCGGGGATGAATCAGATCAGAACTGGACGTAATAATGGATATGATGGATATGGAGCTGGAAATGGTATGTGGCAAGAAGATCAGCAGGAGGACGCTTTCTCCGGAGGAGGTTTCGAAGGGCCGATGGATGACTCCCAGAAGATCAGAATGCTGGAAGAGCAGATGAGGGGAGTCCTAAACAGAAGTGCTGTGGGTTTGGACATGGCCACAATGGGCTTGGTACCTGGCTTGAGGGTGCCAATCAAATTTAAAGCTCCTGCGTTTGATAAGTACAAAGGCGACACATGTCCAAAAGTGCATGTACGAGCTTATTACAGAAAGATGTCTGCATACTCAACTGATGAAAGAATGCTAATGCATTTCTTTCAAGATAGTCTGTCGGGTCCTTCCCTAGAGTGGTACATGGGGTTGGAGCCAACTGACATCAAGACATGGAAGCAATTAGCAGAGGCATTTGTAGCTCACTACAAGTATAACAGCGACTTGGCACCCAATCGGGTCCAGTTGGCGGGACTGTCGCAGAAGAAGGGGGAGAGCTTTAAAGAGTACGTGCAAAGGTGGCGCGATATGGCTGCCAGGGTCCGTCCTCCAGTAGAAGATAAGGAAATGAATGACATGTTTGTCGGCACATTCACAGGGCTGTTTCATGATATGCTATTTCATACGTCTCTGGCCAGTTTTTCAGACCTAATTCTGATGGGAGAAAAGATTGAACGTAACATCAAGCAAGGAAAGTTCCAAGTCGAGGAATCAACTGCATCTGGCAGTAATAGAAAAGCTTTTGGTGGGCGCCGTCAGGGCGAGGCAAGCGCAGTATTTGGAGGCCGAGGCCGGGGCCGAGGCAGGGGACGAGGTCAATATCGTCAGCCGCAGCAGGTGGCGAGTGTTACTATCCCGTATCAACAACAACCACTCCAGCAACAACCACCGGTTCAGCAACAGCCAATGCAACAGCAGCAGCAGCCTCAGCAGGGGGCACAGCAAGCTCAGCGAAGATTCCAGGGTAGTAAACCGAGAAGAGTGTTTGAGAAGCCTCCCTCAACCTATGTCGATTTATTGCAGACATTGTTGGGATTGAACCTGGTAGAGAAAAGAACTCTGGCACCGATAACGGGAGCTCCCCCGTTTGGTTATGATGCAAGCAGGCACTGTGAGTTTCATTCTGGGGCTCCGGGCCACGATATAGAGGGTTGCCACGCTTTTAAGCATGTTGTGCAGGACCTTTTGGACAATAAGACTATCAACTTCGGAACGGCAGGTCCGAATATAGTGCAGAAACCCATGCCTAATCATGGGGCCAACGCCATTCTGACTGAGGAAGGGTTGAATCTGGTTATGAATGTTGAAGATTTAAAGACGCCTCTGAGCGAGATAAAGAGCCGACTGTTGCAAGGGGGTGTTTACCCGGGATGTGACGAGTATTGCTTAGACTGTTGGACCCTAGCTGGGGGGTGTGACGATTTGAAGAAGGGCATTCAGGCTCTAATTGATGAAGGCATCTTGCAGTTTGACCGTTCAGCAATCGAAGAGCCCGCAGGGGCAATAGCAGATGATCAGAGTGATGTGGCCACGGTAACGATTCCACGAAAGACAATCACTATTACAGCACCAGCTCAGCGACCACCGATCACCATAACTAAGGCCGGGCCAATCCCGTACGAGAACACGAAAGCAGTCCCATGGTCGTATGGGTTAGAAGTATATTGTGACGGGATAAAAATTGATGTTAACAAGCAGCCAGCCGAGACTGTGGATAACGTTGTTGGTTCGGGAGGTATGACGAGGAGTGGTAGGATCTTTATATCCCCCGAAGTGGAGGCCGAAAGACTAGCGAAAGGAAAAGGGAAAGCAGTTGAGAATGTTCCGGTGCAAGCGAGTGAAAAAGAAGCAGCATCGAAGGATGTAGAAGAGTTCATGCGCTTGATTCGGAAAAGTGATTATAAGATTGTGGAGCATCTGCAGCAGACGCCGTCCAAAATATCTATCCTGTCATTGCTGTTGTGTTCGGAAGCCCACAGAAATGCTTTGCTGAAAGTCCTGGACACTTCTTTTGTACCCCAAGACGTCTCCGTAAATCAGCTAGAAGGAGTGTTGGCACATGTGAATGCAGGCCACAGTCTGGGATTTACTGATTTTGACTTGACTCCGAAAGGGAGAGATCATAATATGGCACTACACGTATCTGTTGAGTGTAGAGGATCAGTAATGTCACACGTCTTGGTTGACACCGGGTCATCTTTGAATGTGCTGCCCAAGAAAGCGATGATGAAGTTGGATGTTAGAGGAATCTTGTGCACACCCAGCGATTTGGTAGTCAGAGCGTTTG
Organism: Lathyrus sativus; assembly: GCA_963859935.3. Taxonomy (NCBI): domain Eukaryota; kingdom Viridiplantae; phylum Streptophyta; class Magnoliopsida; order Fabales; family Fabaceae; genus Lathyrus; species Lathyrus sativus. The sequence goes on from OZ012739.1 coordinate 645,255,265, forward strand.
ACGGCACGCGGAGAACAGTCTTTGGATCGATTACATTGCCTCTGCAGGTGGGGTCGGAAGTGTTTGCAACTGAGTTTTATATCATGGATATACAGCCTGCGTACAGCTGCTTGCTTGGAAGGCCCTGGATTCATGGGGCAGGGGCAGTCACGTCCACCCTGCATCAGAAGTTAAAATATATGGTCGGAGACAGCGTGGTCACCGTATGCGGAGAGGAGGACATCCTGGTCAGCCATCTGTCGTCATTTAAATATGTGGAGGTCGACGGAGAGATCCACAAAACACCCTGCCAGGCATTCGAAGGTTTGCGCATCAAGGACAAAGGTCCCGGGCCGAGCAAAGTGCCAGAGATAGCTGTCTCATCGTATAAAGAAGCTCAAGCTCTAGTAGAAGCAGGAGAAGCAAAGGGCTGGGGCAAAGTGCTGGACATTCCTGTGAAGATGGACCGGTTCGGGCTGGGATACCAACCGTCGTCATCCACTCCTTCCGTGGGGGCACCCCGTTTCAGAAAGCCAATCACCATCTCTTCCAGTGGAGTGTGCCACGAAACTGTCAATGCTGCTTCGGAGTCTGATGAAGGAGACAGCGACTGTGATATGGATGCCTGGATTCATCCAAGCACGCCAGGACAAGGACTGTGCAACTGGTCTATTCAGGAGCTTGTTCCTGTGGCTTTTAAACAGTAATGCTTTGCTTTATTAATTGTTGAATAATCTGGTGTCTTGCCCGGGGCATCAGGATTTGCTTAGGGCTGTGTTGTTATGAACATTGCGCGTCAATCATTGAATAAATGGCGTTTTTCATGTGCAAATACTGTAATCCCTGTCTTTCTTGTTTTATATTTTTCAATAAAATGGCAGCGTGGTTGTCCGCTTTATACGCATTTTGAAGCACTTAACCGTTCCTTTTGCAGGATAACATTTTCAGATGACATCCTTGAACCACCTATGACTCGTCCCGACTTCGAGCACCCGGTATTCCAGACCGAAGAAGAGGTTGTCGAAGATAGTGACGTTCCTGAAGAACTGTCTTGGTTAGTGAGGCAAGAGGAAAGAGCCATTCTGCCTCACGATGAGGTCATCGAAATTATCAACTTGGGGTCGGAAGGGGTTGAGAAAAATATTCGTATTGGAGCCGCACTGCAGAGTGATATCAAGCGAAGACTGGTTGAAATGCTTCAAGAGTATAATGATGTATTCGCTTGGTCATATGAAGATATGTCGGGGCTCGATACAGACATGGTTGTGCATCGCCTGCCACTGAAAGAAGACTGCCCGCCGGTCAAACAAAAGCTTCGCAGAACTCGACCAGATATGGCAATGAAGATCAAAGAGGAAGTTCAAAAACAGTGGGACGCTGGTTTCCTGGCTGTGACAAAATATCCTTCATGGGTTGCCAACATCGTACCAGTGCCAAAGAAAGATGGCAAGGTTCGAATGTGTGTGGATTATCGAGATTTGAATAAAGCAAGCCCAAAAGATGATTTTCCACTTCCGCACATTGACGTGTTAGTTGATAATACTGCTCAATACTCCGTATTCTCCTTCATGGATGGCTTTTCAGGCTATAATCAGATTAAAATGGCGCCAGAGGATATGGAGAAAACCACTTTCATAACGCCTTGGGGAACATTTTGCTACAAAGTGATGCCCTTTGGTTTGAAAAATGCTGGGGCAACATATCAGCGTGCGATGACGACTCTTTTCCATGACATGATGCATAAAGAGATCGAAGTTTATGTTGACGATATGATTGCCAAATCCCAGACGGAGGAAGAGCATCTGGTGAATTTGCTGAAGTTGTTTAAAAGGCTTAGGAAGTTCAGGCTGAGGCTAAACCCTAACAAATGCACCTTCGGGGTGAGATCGGGTAAGCTCCTGGGATTTATCGTAAGCGAAAGAGGAATAGAGGTCGATCCTGCTAAAATAAAAGCAATTCAAGAGATGCCGACGCCTAAAACAGAGAAAGAGGTGCGCGGGTTTTTAGGGAGGTTGAACTACATTGCCCGGTTCATATCTCACCTGACTGCTACGTGTGAACCATTATTCAAGCTGTTGAAGAAAGATCAAGCTGTAACGTGGAACGAAAATTGTCAAAAGGCGTTCGATAAAATAAAGCAGTATTTGCGGGAGCCTCCCATTCTGATACCCCCAGTGGCAGGTAGACCCTTGATAATGTATTTGACGGTTCTTGAGGAAAGCATGGGTTGTGTTCTCGGTCAACACGACGAGACGGGGAGAAAAGAGCATGCGATCTATTACCTGAGTAAGAAATTTACAGACTGCGAATCTCGATATTCAATGCTGGAGAAAACTTGTTGCGCGCTAGCCTGGGCCGCCAAGCGTTTGAGGCAGTACATGCTGAATCATACAACCATGCTCATCTCGAAGATGGATCCTATCAAATATGTGTTTGAAAAGCAGGCGTTGTCAGGTAGAATTGCCCGTTGGCAGATGGTCTTGACTGAATATGATATTCAATACGTCTCGCAGAAGGCTATAAAGGGGAGTGTGCTGTCTGAGTATCTGGCGGAGCAGCCTATTGAAGAGTACCAATCGATGAGGTTTGATTTTCCTGACGAGGATATCATGTACCTAAAGATGAAAGATTGTGAAGAGTCGTTGCCAGACGAGGGACCAGAGTTGGGTTCCAAATGGAAGATGATATTTGACGGAGCTGTGAATGCTTACGGTAGCGGAATAGGGGCAATCATCACCACGCCACACGGGTCGCACATCCCGTTTACTGCCCGACTGACCTTTGCTGTTACCAATAATGAGGCCGAATACGAAGCCTGTATAATGGGGCTTGAAGAAGCCATTGATTTGCGAATCAAAAATCTGGACGTATACGGGGACTCAGCTCTGGTAGTGAATCAGATCAAAGGGGAATGGGAGACACGTCAGCCCCATTTGATACATTACATGAATTATGCAAGGAGATTGTTGCCTTTCTTCGACAAGGTTGAATTGCATCATGTACCGCGGGCCGAGAATCAAATGGCTGACGCCCTGGCCACTTTGTCTTCCATGTACAGGGTCAACTTCTGGAACGAAGCTCCCCGAATCATTATCTCTCGGCTCGACAGGCCAGCCTATGTATTTGCTATTGACGAAGCATCTGACGATAAACCATGGTATTTCGATATCCTTAATTTCCTGAAAAATAAAGAGTATCCGGCTGGGGCATCCAGTCAAGATTAGAAGACTCTCAGGAGGTTAGCGGGCAATTTATATTTGAACCCGGATGGCGTATTATACAGAAGAAACCACGATTTGGTGTTGTTGCGTTGTGTAGACGAAAGAGAGGCAAAGCTGCTCATGGAGGAAATACACGAAGGTACCTTTGGTACGCATGCAGGCGGGCATGCTATGACGAGAAAACTGCTGCGGGCAGGTTATTTTTGGCTGACCATGGAAACTGATTGTTTCAAGTTTGCGAGGAAGTGTCACAAGTGCCAAATCTATGCTGATAAGATCCATGTGCCTCCAAGCCCTCTGAATGTAATGTCATCGCCATGGCCATTCTCGATGTGGGGAATCGATATGATTGGAAAGATCGAGCCGACAGCTTCTAACGGGCATCGGTTCATCCTAGTAGCAATCGATTATTTCACCAAGTGAGTGGAAGCGGCGTCTTATGCAAATGTAACAAAGCAAGTGGTGGCCAGGTTCATCAAGAGAGATATCATTTGCCGATATGGGATTCCCGAGCGGATAATCACGGACAACGGTTCAAACCTGAACAACAAAATGATGAAGGAGCTCTGTCAGAATTTCAAGATCGAACATCACAACTCCTCCCCTTACCAACCCAAGATGAATGGCGCTGTTGAGGCGGCCAATAAAAATATCAAGAAGATCGTTCAGAAAATGGTGGTGACCTATAAGGATTGGCACGAGATGCTACCCTTTGCTTTGCACGGTTATCGTACGACGGTACGCACATCAACTGGGGCAACTCCGTTCTCGTTGGTATACGGAATGGAAGCGGTATTACCATTGGAAGTTGAGATCCCTTCTCTGAGGGTATTGCGAGATGTTCAGCTAGACGAGGCAGAATGGGTAAAAACAGATTGAACCAACTGAGCTTAATGGATGAGAAGAGGCTAGCTTCTCTAGCATACGGGCGTTTGTACCAGAGCCGAATGAAGAAAGCGTACGACAAGAAGATACATCCGCGAAGCTTTCAGACGGGCGACCTTGTGCTGAAAAGAATTCTCCCGCCGCAAGCAGATCACAGGGGCAAGTGGACCCCTAACTACGAAGGGCCATACGTTGTCAGGAAAGTCTTTTCAGGAGGAGCGTTGCTGTTGTCCACTATGGACGGAGAAGACTTCACGTCGCCTGTGAATTCGGACGCAGTTAAAAAATACTTTGCTTAAAATAGACCCGCTGGACAGAAAAAGAGAGTCCAGGCAAAAATGGGGCATCCCGGCGAACCAAAAACATAATGAAAGGTTCGGGCAAAAATTAAGGATACAATTGAAAAAATGTACACCCGCGAAGTTGAAAACCTACATTGGGCGGCTTCGGCAAAAAAGGGTATCCCGGTGAACTGAAAACCCGTAAAGGGCGGTTCACGCAAAAGTTAGGGATTTGAAAAGCAAATGACTGCGGTCCGAATTTGATAATTGCAATAAGCATCAATGCGGGAGAATACAGTTGAGGAGCCAGTTATCGGATACAATCTCTTCAGAAGTAGGGATACCGGTAAGCATTAGGGTCGGGCGAGTCATGGGAGGATCAGTTCGTGATGCTCATTTGTATCCCGTTGCCGACATGTGTACAAATTTAAGTTGTCAATATTTATGCTTCTTGTGCATACTTGTATATTTGTATATTTGCTTTGTGTAGCTTCCTCATTTCAGGAGTTACATCCCGTGTACAAAACTCCGCCCATTCAGGGGCCCGATCAATAAAATACATTATTCCGTACTCGACACTGTTCTTTACTGTTTTGTGCATGATTAACGCCTAAGTTTGATGAAGCTAGCATGAGTATAACGTCGCTGGCCCTTGCCAACAGTTGCTAAAGCTTTGAATTAACTGAAAATAACGTCACTAACCTGAGTTGGTTTGGTTGCATAGGCTTGTCTTGTCTTGTTTGCGTTGTTGCAGGCTTCATGACCGTACGAGGAAGATGATCAAAAGATTGCAATGACTAAGGACTCAGCCCTCATGCAGGTCATGCAGGTTCTTCCTGAAGAAGGATAGAACTCTCCAGCTAGTCGTAGCTTGTGCAAAAGGATTATCCAGCAAAGTCGTTCATCCTCTACGGAATTGACGATTCAAAGATCGTAGGCTGCATGCAGGTAGTGTGGTGTCCCCCGGAAGGATTCCTTATCTCAAGCAGGGTGGTTCAGCCTCAAAAGATTAACATTTCCAAATTGGTGAGCTGTATTCAGGCGGTTCCCCTTCCCCGCAAGGTCATTTATTCTTCCCCAGTGGAGTCAGTTAATTTCCCCCAAGAGAATCATCCCATCCCCAACGGAATTTTCTCTTCTCAGCAACTGTTCTTTCCTCCCAGTGGAACTCGAAGATCAAGATACTCCCCAGCAGAGTTGGTGGCGGGTCCTGTCATTTATTTTGTCATGAATACTGTGTAATATCAGTTCAATCTCCAGCAGAAAGTCCGATCATACCGTGCATAGTTGCTACTCCCCAGCAGGGGGTTATCTCAACAAGGTGTCCGGGTTAAGTTCCTAATTTCCCAGCTGAGTCGACTTCACCCTTCCAGCATTTATTTTGCTGGAATAATTTTGTAGCGTCTGGCTATCCCCGGCGGAGTCGGCGTTACCTTCAGCATTTATTTTGCTGAAGCAGTTTCTGCACTACAGCAGTTCAGGTAGAGGGAGCTCTTGCTCAAATGAACTACCCAAATACTCAAGATCTCGGCATGAGATATTAATGATAATGTCAGTTTCGGCAGTATTCCCCACAGAGTTACCAGGATAAGTTTCTCTTTATTTCCAAGCAGAGCTATTTGTCATCAAGGGGTTCCATGAATCAGAATTTCAGAGACCACCACCGGTCATTAGAGCAGGCATCCGGTAGTTTGGTTCCCAGATATCCCCAGTAGAGTCCGCCTCAAAGTCGATGTCACGTCGGTGCTAAGAAGTTTGTGGGTGGGGATCAATGGAGAGCTGAGTCCTGACGTGGACAACTTATTCCTATATTGACGGGATTTATTTTTAGAAGTGGGCGTCCTAACGTGGACAGATTTATTTCCCCGGGTTGATGAGATGTGGTAGTCCGAACGTGGACAGAATCGGGTTCCCGGAATTGACGGAATATGGAGTCATGACGTTGACAAAAACTGATTACTCTTTGTGTTGGTGTCCTGACGTGGACCATTTACTCTCAGCAGTTGTCTTTCTTCGTGTTGGCGAAACATGGGTCCTGACGTGGACAAATCAAGACGAAAGATGGGTCCTGACGTGGACGAGTTTATTCCTTACGTGAAAAAAAAGGGGGGGGGGGGTTTCAGTTCCTTACGTGGAAAGACGAGTTTATTCCTAACGTGGAAAGATGAGATTCCTTGCATGGAAAAATGGGTTTCCTTACGTGGAAAGATTGAGTCCTCACGGGGACATATCAAGATTGATTCCTGACGTGGAAAGAAAGAGATTATTCCTGACGTGGAAGAGTTTAGTCCTGACGCGGACAGATCAAAGGAGTTATTCCTAACGTGGAAGAAGAAGATAGATTCCTTACGTGGAGAGATTGGGGTCCTTACGTGGACGGATTCAAGAAAAGTTGATTCCTGACGAGGAAGAATGATGTACTCCTTACGTGGAAAGGTGAGTCCTAACGTGGACAGGTTCAGAACCAAAGTTGTATTCCTTACGCGGAAAGATCGGAGGCCTGACGCGGACATGTCGAGTGGTATTGGGGTCCTTACATGGACAGATTGATATAGTTCTCCTTATGTGGAAAGAAGATCGCTTCCTGACGTGGAAAGATGGAAAGTTTGGTCCTGACGTGGACAGATGCAGAAGAGATGATTCCTTACGTGGATGGCGTTATTCCTAACGTGGAAGAGTCCATTCTTAACGTGGACGATTTGTTGGAATATCCCCTATCGGAGTTGCCGAGATTTTTCTGGGTTAACAGCAAGTGGAGTCCTAACGTGGAAAGGTTTTAGTTGAGATTTCTTTGTATTGATGACAGACAGAGTCCTAATGTGGACAAGCAGGCAATCTGTTATCCCTAGCGTGGTCGTTACGAGATCAGTGAGCGGCTGCAAGCAGTCAGATCCAGGCAGTGGATGTCGTTACCCCAAGCAGGGGTGCAGTTTATTTCTACGGTTGGCAAATTTCCGGGTTTCTTAGTATTCAACCGTCTCGTACCGCGAATGTATGAAGGCTCCGGGCTCTTCACCCAATCGGGTCCAAGTCGCTTGAATAGGGGCAGCTGTTGCACCCTAGAATTTGCCCAACCTTATTCACTTGGTTTATGTTTCAATATCATTAGCATTTGCATATAGGGCCATGTACATAGACTAACCATCTGCATAGCATAAGCATAGCAAGTCATTCAACAGGGGACCAATCATTATTCTCATCTCTAGAGGCCTATCAAGAGGATATTATCCTAATTCCATCTCATTCAAGTCATCAGAAAAGAATTTGAGAGCAGAGAGTTCAGCAGATCAAGCCTTGAGTCTATCTCCCATCTGAGGGTATCTGAGGGTCAACAAGGGAACTATGAGTTGTGAATTGAGATTATGGGGAGTATCTAGACATCATTAGAGGTTTAGAAAGTCATTTGGGGAAGAAAACAAGTTGTTGAGGTGATCACAAGAATTGCAGTTGAAGACAGTCAACTAGGGTTTCATCTGGGTCAACCCTAGGTCAACCCTAGGTCAATTGATTGATTTAAAGGCATTAAGGGCTATTGGAGAAAGGTGGGGTTCATCATTTGACATGGAGAATAAGGATATGTTGTCATGCTAAGAAGAAATCAAGAGAAATCAAGGAGAAGAGGAGTTTCTAAATTAGGGTTTCTATGTAAAATCCCCTAGTTTAGGTCAACTTTCCAAGCAAGATAAGTCAAAATTCAAGCTTCAAATGGATCCTTGGCCAACATGGAACTTGTAGAGGATCTCAAGACCTTTAATTTGAGTGGTGGAAGACATCAAGGAGATTTATAGAACTCAAGTTATGGTCCTTGCAAGTTACAGGTCATCAGAGGTATCTGAAATTTTGTCTGTGAAAGTTACTTGTCTTCCAAGCAACCTTTACCCCTCAAGGAGATTTCAAATGAATTTCTGGTCAACATAAGAATTGTTCCTCATTGTCTTAGATTTCTAGAATGGTATAGTATGCCTTCATATGATGTGTGGAACTCAACTTATGGTCTTGGCAAGCAAAGGGTATTTTGGTCATTTGTGAATTACAGGTCATTTTAACCTATGTCCAAAACTCATACAAGGAGGCCTCAAATGAAAACACTTACAACATCAAACTTGCTTCAAATGACATTTTGAGTCTAGAAAATTAACCATGAGAGATTGGAAAAGTTCATAGCACAAGGTTTCCAAATTGGTGAATTTAATGAAGGAAAATGGCTTAAAAAATGATATTTTTCATATCTTGGCCAAATGATGCAAAATTATAGGTCATTTTGAATGGAAAAGGCATTCTAAAGACATTGGCTAAAGTGGAATTTTGAGCTTAGGTCATAATTTGTGAGTTATCCATGGTTGCTTGAATTGAAAGTAACATAATCCAAATTGAAAGGGAAAAGTGTAAGGGAAACTTCTCCAAGTTTCTAGGAGGTTCTAATGCAACCTATATATTCATGCAAGCTGGTTCATGCAAGGGTTGGTGCTCCCATTTGTCCAAAATCTCCATTTTCATCCATTTTCTCCTTCTTGTATAAGCTTCTCAAACTCCACCAATCTCTCACCAAACTTCAACATTCTTGATTCAATCTTCATCATCATCACACAAAGGTCAGAATCCACACATTTCTTTGGCAAATTGAGCAAGGAATTGTGCTATTCATCATCATCATTCAAAGTGCAAGAACCTTGGAACTAGAAGATTCAAAGCTTTGGAGCCTCTCTGATTGCATACAGAACTCATCTCCCAGATCACTGATCAATTTCCCCTCCTTTCAAGCATTGGATCAAGTGTATTCCATAACTGTTTTCAGCATCACAACAGGTTGGTAATCTCATTCGAATTGCATAATTTAATGAGAATTTTAGGGAATTGTTAGTATAGACTGGTTAGGATAAGTGAGATGATTGATTTTGATAAGTTTGAGCAAGTTTCATGGACATTGATCATGGTGCACCAATTCTGGTGAAGCTTAGAATGGCAAGAATCGTGAGAGATAATCTTGGATTGAGTGCTTAAAATGATCAGGGTGAGTTGTAGGTTAGTTTAGGATGAGTTCCAGAGAGAATTGAGAGGATCAATATCAGTGGAGAATGATGGATCAGATCTGTTGCACCTATCGAATTGCATTATTGCTTGAGTTTTAGAAGAAGATAATGGCATGGTTGTGTAGAGGAAAGAGATTGGAGTATTTTTGGTTTTTACAGTGAGAGCTTTCATGGAGGATTGAGGGAGAACAAGGAAGTGGAAAGTTCATGCACGATGGTGAAGTTGCAGAAACCCTAGGGTTTCTAAGGTTGAAGATGAAGCCAGAGCCACACGATCCAGGGTTTGACTTGGACTTGGGATGTAATCTGATGGCTGTGGTTTAAAGTTCAAAACGGAGGGAAGCTTCAAAATTGAAACGCAGCATTTCATTAATTGGGGGGATTGGGCTCAGAGAGCTATTCGCACCCCCCAATTTCATAAGCCCAATGCACTGAACGTGTTTTCCTTGCTATTCTCACCCCCTCCCTCTATTTCTTTATATTTTCTTTCTATTTTCTTCATTTTTTCATTCATTTTAAAAAATTCATAACAAATAGAAAAATCATTATTTTTAATTCATTCTTTTTGCATATTTTTCTTTAAAATGTCTAGAAAATTATAAAAAATAAAAATGGCATTTTATTTTTTATTTGATATTTTTCCCATATTTTCTAAATAAACAACATTTTAAATGGTTTCATTTCATACATGATTTTATTAATTTTTGTTCTATTAGATACTTTCATATTTTTCATCCATTCTTTTTAGGTTGTTTAGGTTAGACATTAAACTTGTAGATTCAATTTAGTTCCCATTTTTTAGAATTAAATTTAGGTGCTTAATATAGGCTTGAACAACATGGATAAAATTAGGGTTTTAGGTGATGACTTATGAGGCTTGATTCTTTCCCTTAGGACTTAGGGTTTGATTAGTTTAGCTATGGGACTATAGGGGCTATGGGTAGTTATTAGATCCCCTTAGAAAATTCAGGATTCCCCTACTGCTATTAACATGCTGTGTATCTGATTGACTGGTGTGGTGTGCCCTCTGGGGATTATTGCTTGCTTGTGTGGGTATTGGCATTGTCTGGGGACTTGGGAGAGCTAAAGACTTGAGGAGATGAAGACCATTGGAGATCCAGAGATTGAAGAGCAATTGCCAGAGTTGAAGAGGAGGTCCTTGCTAGCAGCTGCTGAGGAGACTAGGGTCTAGGAGCTAGGCAGAGCTCTAGATTAGAAAGCTTGCTTCTCAAACATAGATGGCTTTGTTTGCCTCTATCCTTTCTCTATGATTCAAAGTCTCTTTCAAATATCCACCTCCTTCCTTTGGAAGGATCAGTGAATATGTTTGAAAGATAGAACTTTTGAGAGGAAACTTTCTGTTTAATGTTAACAGTTGATGAACCACCCTTGGTAGGTAATTAACTGTCTAACATTCATTCACCTCATCTGGTTGATTGATGTTCATCCTAGAGCCTGAGACTTGAAGAAAAGCCATTGCAGATGGAAGGCAGATGATCAAAGCCCTTACCTGAAGGCCATGAAGATAGAGACTGCTGCTGACTGAAGCTTGTAGCTGATTGGAGATGACTTGAAGATGGATATTGATGCAGAGCTGCTGTGGCTGTTCATTTTGCTGTATTTCATTTCTTGATGTATTGATTGGTTTTCCTGACTGTATTGTTTGCTGTTTACCCTGTTGGGTTGAAAGTGAAGCCTGTTCACTTTTGCCTATTGTTTTCTAGGTTCGAGGTTGAGTGGGACTCCCTTGCCTCGCTTGTATTGTTGTATCCATGCATTTTACCGCTTTACTATATATATCTGATATTGTTTCTGTTTCTGTCTATTCCCTTAGGATCTCTGTTTCTCTCTGTGCAAGAGAGGAGCATGATAGACACTAGGTCTTAACCCATGCATGATAACAATAGGTTAGTTTGATTCCCTTCGCAACCGTAGGTTAGAGTTCTGTCTCTTCTTCCTCAAAACAAACAGGAAAATACCATAAAGATTTCAAATACAATAAAAGACACTTCTTCCGTAAAAGAATGTGAATTCATCAAGACGTTATTTTTGTCCGCCGGGACTGTTAATCAGAAAAACCTTTTTCAGAAGGAATAAAATCAACCAAGACAGACTTGTGTCGTACGTGGCCCGAACTACGCTTGCTCTGATCTTCCATGCTGTGTGGAAGTACGTAGGCATAGGATGCGATATCCTAGCGAGCAACCTTCTCCTCCTTTCCCGTAGGTAGGCGAACTACGTTGACTCTGATTTCTCGTTCCAGACGGGAATACGTAGGCATAAAGTGCGATACTTTGCCGAGTCATTTTTATTTTCATTTTATTTTCTTTTTAACCCTTGACCTATAGTTTAGATAGAATAACAATCCATACCCGAAAACAAGCGTGGATCCCGTCGAGTACGACGGACGTGAGGGGTGCTAATACCTTCCCCTTGCGTAACCGACTCCCGAATCCAGGTTTTGGTTGCGACGACCATACCTTTCCCGTGTTGTGCGAGGTTTACTCTGAGCGTTTCCTTTCCCTCCCGTGGGATAAATAACGCACGGTGGCGACTCTTCTGTTCAGCCGGCGCCGATTTTCGCAGTAGCGACACACGACATTCCTGGCAGCGCGCAACTGCTTCACCCGCTCGTCGACAGTAGACATGTTCGCTGCAAAAACAAAGAAATAGGTTAGTGACGATCAAAAACCCCGACCACGAGGGAAAACGAACATCCCTACCTAGATAATCCAGAGCGGCCGCCCCGGTCGTGCAACCGAGCAAAGTCTTAGTATTTATCAAACGCTTCTTGGTACGTATGTTCCCCTGGGCGTCGAGGATGTACCGACCGTCGGGCGTCACCAGCTTCGACGGGGGGAGTGACCGCACAAAGGCAATTATTTTCAAATAAGCGGCCATGTCCTTCTCCTCGAGGGTCCCCGCCCGGACGATATACCTATCCGTCCCTCGACTGAAATGCTCCGCGGTCCACAGTAGATGTATCTTAGGAAGCCACGCGCGGAACCGCTGGCCATCTACCGTGCGCTCGCCCTCGTCAAAGAGAGTGTCCGAGCCGTGCTGCGTGATCGGTTTGACGAGGTAGAACCGACCTTTGAAGTCTTTGACAGAATCGCTATACGCTTTGAAAATTTTGGTCGATTGTTTGAAGGAGACCCATCCGTGGCGACCTCGCACCGTCTGCCGCTGCAAATGAAAGATGCGGAAAAATAACGGCACCGTCGGCTCCACCGAGAGGTAGAAACACACCACCTCGAAAGCCCGGATGAAAGCCAAAGCGTTTGGGTGCAGCTGAGACGGGGCAAGACGCAGCCAGTCAAAAAGCCCCAGATGGAAGGCGGAAAACGGTAACCGGAGCCGAGCTTCTTTAAAATAAAATTCATACATCGGGAACATCTTCCGCCCATATCGCGAACAGATCTGGTGATGCTCTTTCGGGCGGTACACCTGCCAGTGTTGCGTTTCTCCTATCGGCGTGTCCTCGACCGTGGCATACACGTCGGACGAGTCGGCCACAAAGCAAGAGGGGATGGAAAGTGGCTCCTCGGCCGCCCACTCCTCGGACGGGGCGATACGCTCGTCGTCATACTCCGGGACCTCGGGTTCATTATCTTCAACCATTATCCCCGGCACAAGAGCCGACATCTACACCTGAAAGCAGAGGACATCGGTGAATTCGATAGCCAGGATCAAATCCACCCTTCCATCGCAAGTCAAGTGAAAGGGCGACAAAGGCCGAGAAGCGACGAGCAGACACTCGCTCCCCGTCTACCCTCCTCGGGGATCGAAGAACGACCCCTCACCCCCTTCGGGACGGCCGTCGGAGAAGGTACTTCTCCCCGGGGCATTCATCAGAAAAAGCCCCCGTCCTCGGGGCATTCATCGGAGAAAAGCCCCTGTCCTCGGGGCATTCATCGGAGAAAAGCCCCCGTCCTCGGGGCATTCATCAGAAAAAGCTCCCGTCCTCGGGGCATTCATCGGAACTAGCCTACCGTCCCCGGGGCATTCATCGGAACTAGCCTACCGTCCCCGGGACATTCATCGGAAAACTCGCCAGACGCGGCGGAACTCGCGTCCCTCCTCGGGGCGTTCATCCCGCCCCGACCACACGTTCCAGTTAGACGACGGAAATAAAAAGAGAGGGAAAAGAGGAACTCACTTGTAACGGCGGCGGACGGAAGAAAGAGCAAACGGTACGGCGGCGATCGGCGGCAAGCGGCGGACGAGCAGAGACGATAAAAGATTAGCAGGGAGAAAAGTAACAGAATGAGCGAGGACCGCCATATTTATAACCCGGCGCGGGACTCGAAGCGACCCTAGGCTCATTAATGACATAGGTTAGCCGCCCCTACGACCGCTTAACACAAGACACGTGGCGGCAACCTGACAGTCGCGTCCCTTCACCTGCCTCCTCCCCGTTCTGCCGACGACCGGAGCCCTTCGTGCAAGTCCCCGCTCCGGACACGACGACCTTAAGTCCTCGCTCTTCCCTAGAGCTTCGACTTGGGGGGCTCCTGTTCCGGTATGGGCCTCGCCTCGGCAGGCCCAATACCACATGCGGCCCATCAAGCGAACTGGGCACGCCTGGCACGCGCCCCTTCGAACGAGCAGGACTGGCCGCCAGGCACAAGCTACATCTCCACGTCCTTTTTGGTCGCCCGTCACGCCGGACGAGCAGGACCACCCGGGCTCCCCTCCGCGGGGAGAATAACGTGCTCGCCGCACGTTCTCCACGTGCTCCCCTCCGCGGGGACACGTCACCGGCCAACTGCCCACCTCCGAAAGAGCAGGTCAAACCCACTTTCCGGAGATCTAGGAGCGGTTGAACTAGGGCGCAGACCACGTCCTGGTCTTCACTACGCCACGTAAGCCCTAGCAGTCATTAGGGTTGGGCCTGGTCGTCCAGCCCACCTCGAATGACCGTTGGCCCAGCGCTGGGGTCTCTCTATAAATACCCTCTTCTTCAAGAGGGTCAGGTAACTCTTCTTGCCCCTTTTTCTGTACTATTGCTTCCTCTCTGTCCAACTTCTTACTTGGGCGTCGGAGTGCTTTGCAGGTACACCCCCCTCCTCTTTCTCACCCCGGCGAACAGATAACAGCCCAACGGAGTGTGGCCAGTCCGTGATCCCTCCTGATCAGGTCAGATCAATAGTATTTGTTCAAAGCTAAACTCCCCCGTTTAGAACTTCTCGCCTAATCACTACCTTGTGCAACTTCTACCTAGACACCCTCTAGATATGAGATCCCACTCTAACTTTCTATCAGCCACAAACCAGTGACAATTCAATAACAACCCAAAATAAAAGTATTAACCCTTCCAAGTACAATACTTAGTTTTTATTAAAAGCTTTAACTAAGAAAAACACACTCTTGCTTAAAAGCTTATGAGTGAACAATTAACAATTAAAAATCAGTCAACTTAATGCATCAAAAATGATACAAGAGTGACATACAAAGAAAACACATTAAACCCTAAAGAACTACCAAGACACGACTAATACTAATTTCTTCAAATCCACAAAATCCAAGTTGTAATAGATTTATCGCCTTTCTTTAAATAGCCTTCAAACCTCGTGGGTTTGGGCTTCTTGAAGCGTAAATTATCAGAAATCTACTTTCAATTATTAGCATAATTTCCTGCACAATAATAGGAACAAAATAAAAAAAAATTCTGAAAAGGTTCAAAGATCCTTTTTACGAAAACAAACACAATCTGTCAAAACAGAAGTACCCAAAATATCCCTCATTGGATAACACAAACGTTGAATTAAAGCACACCAAAACTCACACTAAAAAACCAAAACGGCCATGCCCTAAATTTCTGGTATAACATGTCTTTGCACATGTCACAACATCATGTTGAACATGATGTTTGATTCTCATAGCAGAATATCTGGCTTAACATCTTGCTGACAGCATGTTTTACCAAAATGATGTCATTCCAAAAACCACAGAACTTACACCAACCATATTCTCAAGTGTAACTGCATAACATGAGTACATAGAAAATGGTAGAAAGTTGACGTTCATCCAGTTCAATGATATTCCATAGTTTATGGTTTGCGGGAGATTAACAAAAAAAAAGACTATCCTTAATGTTCATCTCTCTTTTAGTCACTAATGTGTAATTTCTTCTCTCCCTGGTTAATAGATAGTTACATATAAGGAGGATAAATTTGTTCACTTCATTTTTATTCTATTTCTTTGTTTATTTTTATTTTCATCTGTCCTAGATTTTTCTCAATCTTTGCCATTGTTTTGCTCCTTTTTATTCCATCTTTGAATTTGAAAATATGAGAGATCAAATAAAACTATATTCTCCACTCCATATAAAATATTTGGTTTCTGCCATCAAGTTAGTAGTGCTCAAATATTTGTGATATGTATTGATTTAAAATTATGATGATTCAATAAGTTTTACTATGGCATAGTTATGTTTTGGAAAATATATCTAGATTTATAATGTGTATTATTAGAATTTGTTATGAAAGCTTTAGATAGAATGGCTATTTAGGGGTTAACTGTCAATGGAAGGGTTTCAACTACTACTTCATCAACATATATTTGCCGTGTGTTCTCCAGGAAAAAAGGAAATTATGGGTTGACTTTATTATGATTAAAGAAAAACTATTGTCTAGGGAGTGGCTTATTAGGGGAGATTTCATCGCGGTTAAATCTCTGGAGGAAAGGAAGGGGAAGGAGATGGATAACTTTGCTTCGTTCATAGACATGGTGGAACTTATTGATCTTCCAGTAGAAGGAAATATATACACTTGGTTTAATTCTGATGGGAGGTGCAAGAGTAGATTAGATAGGATCCTCTTATCTGAAGCGTTGATTAAGGAATTGTGCGTGATTGTGTAACATGTCGAAAATTATGACATTTTGGAACACAGATCGATTTGGTTGAGATCAAATATGTGCAATTGGGGGCCTAAACCATTTAAAGTCTTTAGATGTTGGTTTGAGCATCCTGGTTTTCAGGATTTTGTGAGTGATGTTTGGAACTCTAATGTCATTTTGTGTAGCAGTGGAAAAATTATAATGAAGAAATTCAAAATTCTTAGGGAAAGGTTGAGATGGTAGAACACTAATGTGTTTGAATGGTTGGACGTAAAAATAGAAGTTGGGGTTGATACCTTAAATGAAATCGAAGCTTCCATGGGGTTAGATAGTGACACAATTTTGGAGGATCTTTTGAGTAAAAGGTGTGAAGCTCAAGAATCAGTTTGAAATAACTTACTCTTAAAAGATAGTATGTTAAATCAAAAATCAAGGTTGAATTGGGTGAAGGGTGAAGATTTAAATTTTGGCTATTTTGGAACAACTTTATTTCCTCTATTAAAGACGAAAATGGAAGAGTTGATGATGTTCCTTATGTTAAGAGGATTATAAAGAAATTTTTTGCTTCAAGATTTCATACTACAAGTGGAATTAAACTTGTGTTAGATATGTCTCATTTTCCAAAACTTACTAAAGCTGAAATTGAAATGTTTGAAGAACCTTTCTCTTCTGATGATATTTCTAAAGCCATTAATGGATGCAACGAAAAAAATCCCAGGTCCCAATGGTTTTAATATAGAGTTCCTAAAGAAGTGTTGGGAGGTCGCATAATCCAATGTCAATAATTGCATCAAAGATTTTCATAACATTGTTGTTCTGCCCAAACCTTTGGCTTCTTCCTTCGTTGCTTTGGTTCCAAAGAAGCCGAAACCTCAAGGTTTAGAGGAATATCGTCCAATTAGTCTTGTGGGCTGCATATACAATATGATTTCAAAAGTTATGGCTTCTTGGCATAGCAAGGTTATAGGAGGTTTGGTGTCTGCGTCTCAAACAACATTCATTCTAGGCAGATAAATCCTATACGGTGTTTTGGTAGTTAACGAACTTATTGATCTTGCTAAAAAGAAGAAGAGTAAGTGTCTTCTATTTAAAGTAAATTTTATGCAAACCCTACGATTATGTAGAATGGGACTTCCTAGAACAAGTTTTAATGGCTATGAATTTTGGTGGAAATTAGTTAAGGTGGATTAGATGAGGGGTATGCAATAGCTTTCTGTCTGTTTTTAAAAAAAAAGGAGTACGTCAGAAGATTTTAGTTGTGCAAGGAGTTTGAGACAAGGGGACCCATTGTCTCTATTCTTGTTTGTGTTGGTGGCAGAAGGCCTTGTCGTGTTGGTGAGAAGGGCTTTAAGTTGTAATATCTTCAATCAATTTTAGTTTAATGAGGCTGATGCGATTAACTTAATTCAATTTGTGTACTATATAATTATGGTGTGTGATGATGATTGGATAAATCTTTGGGGTATTAAGTCCATACTAAGGGGGTTCGAGTTGGTGTTCGGATTGAGAACACATTTTTGGAAGAGTTGTCTCTACGAGGTAGGGGTGGATGATGCGTTTTTGGCTGCTGCTACTCATTTCTTGGCATGTCAATATAGCAAGTTACCATTCAAATTATTGGGTCTATTTATTGGAGGGAACCACAAACGTATTAACTATTGGGAACCGGTGATCGATTGTCTTAAAGCACGACTTACTACATGGAAAGGGATTTTTTATATATAGGTGGTCGAGGTACTCTTATTAACTCAGTGCTTACAAATCTCCCTATCTACTATCTTTCTTTCTTTACAGCGTCATCTAAAGTCGTCAAAGATTTGGTGGCTATTCATAGGAGCTTTCTTTAGTCAGGGGTTGATGCATCATCGTGTATGGCTTTGGTACGATGGTCTACGGTTTGTAAGCCAACTGATCAAGGAGGCATTGGCATTAAAGATTTAAACATCTTTAACAACGCCCTTCTTTCAAAATGGCTGTGGAGGTTTGTTAATGAGCGAAATCTGATTTGGAAGTTGCTGTTGGAGTACAAGTAGGATTGTTTTAAGCAACAAATTCTTGTAAATAACATGGTTGTCTCTTGCAGGTTTGCATCTTAGTTGTGGAAAGACTTGATGCAAATTAGAGATTCTAAGGATGAATATGGGTTCATGATGCAGGGTTTGTGTAAACTAGGAGACAGATCTTTCATATCCTTTTGGAACTCCTGCTGGTTGGATACGCTGCCTCTATAAAGACGATATTCCCAGTTGTTTCAAGCATCATATAATAAAATTCAAGTTGTTAAGGAGATAGGGATTTGGGTGGAAGATGCATTGATTTGGAAATTGGGCATTCAAGAGTATTTATTGGAGGGAGATCTGCGAATTCAGTTTGAGGAATTGTCACAGTTGCTGTCGAAAGTTATGTTGTGCATTGGTGTTATGGATAATTTGTTCTGGCTATCTAATCCGATAAAGAGTTTTACTATCAAATCAAGATATAAGTTCATTCAACAGGTAGAAGGTGTGGATTTATTAGAAATTACTTTCAAGACCGCGTTAGATATCTTGTGGCAATCGTCGATTCCAATGAAGGTTAAAATCTTTGGTTGGGATTGCATTTGGGCAGATTACCAACACGTTCGAATCTGGCATCCAGGGGAATAATTCATAATCCACACGATTTGGTATCTGTTTTTTTTCACTCTCTTAAATCTTTGAGCACGCCTTTATTACATGTCCTAAAATATAGTTGGTTTTGAGGGCGATCTTTGTTTGGGTAAGAGTGTTGTGGTGTGAATCTGATCACTGTTGTGAGCATCTGTTGGAATGGTCTTGAAGATGGTGGTAACTACTTCCAAGAAAACAACTTGTTTGATCTTGTTTTGCACAACGTGGTATACATGGTGGTATATGAACCAAATCATCTTTAATGACTGATTTAGATGCTTGAAATATATAGTCCAACCGATTATTTTCACTTCTTAGTGGTGGCTAGCCATTAGTTTTAGCAATAAAATTAAATGTAATTATTACAAATTGCTTATACGACCTTTCAACTTTTTGTAAGAAATTCATGTTAGTCGTAGCACTATGTTTTTTTTGTCGTCGCAGTCAATTGTAGGCTTGAAATATGTATTGTATTCTTTTTAATATATACATTTATGATTATAAAAAAAATAGATTATTCATAATTATTGAAAAATGTTTGTTCTGATTTGTCGATTCAAATATGATATCAAACATCATGAGCATGAGCGATCAATTATAATAAATTATAATAATATTGTCACATTGATTTGAAAAAAGGGTGAATATGCAACTGCTCTACAGTATTTTAGATTATGTTATTTTTGAAATTATTTCTATTTCGAATATATGTCTGGATACAAAGTCACACAAATCAAAATTAATTACCTCTGCTTCTAAGCGTTACACAATATTCTTAATTAATGGGGGTTTGTTATTCGACATTCTTGCAAAATTAATTTAATTAGTTTATTATTTTTTTTCCAATTTTTATGATTTCTTCTTTTTTTTTAAACTTTTGTGCTCATACTTTTTAAACTTCTGTCTCTTATTTTTCAATAAGGTTTTTTAACACACATATTTTCTATAAAATTAACTTCTCTAATTTTAGGAATTCTCATCAATTTCTTAAAATTCACTTATTTGTTTTTTCGAGAACTCAATTGAGCAAAGGCTCAATAATGTGCTATTTTTAAATGATGATACTTGAAAAGAAAGTAATTTATTATTTGATGAAAAAGAAGGTAAACTTGCTTTTTTTTCGATTGCATTCCGACAGCGACCTACACCGTTTGAAAAAAAAAGATGGGACTTTGATGATATATTTGATTTTGTGTTTACATATTTAATTTAAATTAGAATAAATATTAAATAAAAAATATTTGTTTATATTTTATCACGCATGCGCATTTAAAAATTCAAACAAATGATTGTGAAAGTTGAACGCAAATATTTATAAAGGCAATTTAAAATTTTAATAAAATAAGTAAAGATAATTGTATCAATATAATAAAAAATAGATTTTATCATAATTCCTCTTTTTTCCCTCCCATCTAAAAATTCGCAAGTTAGAGGAATGAAAAAGTATTCGAAGAGGAATTCTGATTACCTTTAATCCTCTATTATTCTCTTATAAAAAATTAAACCAAACATATATATTTTAAAATATTCCCTCCTATTCCCTTCAAAATTCTCCAACCAAACATACCCTTGGTGAAGGTGGAAGAGAGGGGATCAGAGGGGAAAATCATGCCCTCTTGTGATATTAGATTTGTTTGTTTAATTCATAATTTTTTTTATAATATAATAGTTTAATTGATATGCATTGACCGTATAAAATAATTTTACACTGTCATCCAATAAAAATTTATGGATCTGCTATGTCATACCAATAATTTAAAATTTATATTGAGATGTGACGGAATATATGATAGTGATTGATTGACAGTGTAAAAAATACATATCAATTCAATACATAATAGAAAAAAAGTAGTTTTTTAAAATAGTATAATAAATTGTATGGATAGTAAAAAGCAAACGATTTAACTTAATTATTGAATTTTATTTTTATTTTTATATTTTTGATTTGCCTAAATATGAGAGAGAGATATTTACCTCTTTTTATAAAGGATATTATGTATAAATTAAATTATTGCTATTTTCACTTTAAAATATAACGTTTAAATTTTTATTGTAAAATATTACATATGAATTTGGATAGAATTTTAACTTTAATTATTCTATTTCACATTATTATATTAATTTTGTATTACAATTACTACATATCTTATAAATTTTACTATGTGTATGAATATGTATGACATATTTTATCACACATAAAATTTAAGTTAATCTCAAAATTAAGAAAAAAAAGTCACATTAATATTTTCACGCACCACGCATTAAAAAAGTAGATAGATAAATACGAGAGTTTCCGTCTAAACGTCATTGAGCAGTAAAAAAAATTAGAAGTGAAATATTTATACAAAAATGCATCTCCGAACATATTTTTTAAGAAAGTATTTAGTGTTTTTTTATAATCAAAACTCCAAATATTATAACACAGAAAATACAGGAAGTATTCCAAAAACAATTACAAGTAAAGATACAATGTATAGTTAAACTTTATCCTATTGTTAGATCTAATAGCTAGCCACAATCTTATCGTATAAATAATTTGATAGAATATATTCACCGAACTTCTGATTTCGTCATTTAACAAATTTATGTTTCTTTGCCTCCAAATACACCAAATCAGTGCAAAACCATATAACACAAATATTCCTTTTAGAAGAGAATTCACTCATCTTTAAAAATCGTCAAAATCGTCACTGACACCCCAACGCAATTTTCAATAGTCCTCCAAACATCTTAAATATTAAAACAAAAGAAAAACAAATGATCTACGAATTCTTCACGTTGAAAACAAAAAACACAACCCAAATCTTCAAATATAATGAGTACATTTTAATGTTTTAAAAGGTGTAGACACACCCTTAATAATGGAAAATGAATTTTTCTGACATTTTAAATGTGTTAGACTCAAAGTTTTTCAAACTATTTTTATCCCTATTCACATTCATATTCTTCCATTTTTTTCTTAATCTCTAAATCTCAATTTTCAAATCAAAAAACCCTATGACCACAAAAAACAAAAACTTCCCATCAAGAGAGTCAATCTTCCAATCTTTTTTCCTAAAAGCAATTTCTTATTCCAAACGCAATCTTCCCATCACATTTTGGAATAGTGATGGCGATGTGTCCATGCAATCTGGACAATTATATGTGACCCTAATTAACTGGCCACAACAAATTGGTACGGTTCTATGGTGAGAAATATAGATCCAAATAAATTAATGATGTATGATTTCTCATAATTGTTGAGTAATACTTATGGTGATATACATTAATTCTTTAATTCTAATATAATAATATTGATTCTCAACTATTGTAATAAATCTATTTTATAACAACAAATAAAAAGAATTGGTATTTTCCTCCATTTTTATTTCAAAATTGTCTTTACATGACTTTCTATTCTAAATTAAATCTAATATTCTATATTTTTTATAATAGTAAAAATACTCGTCAAAATTTAACTAAAAAATACAAATAAAAAAATCGGTAGTACAATTCGAAAAATCCAATATGTTTTTTAATTTTCTCTATTTTTCTTTTTTTGAAAATTTGGTAGTTAGTTTTGATAGAAAAAAACTAATATTAACACTAATGATTTTTGTGAAAAATTCGATAAAATATCGTAGTTTTTTTAAAATCTAGTAGTATATTTGAAAAATCCGATAAAAAGTCATAGTTTTTTTTTTAAATCTAGTAGTGTATTTGAAAAATCAGATAAAAACTCATATTTTTTAAAAAAGTTACGGTTATGTATTTTAAAAAATTTGATAGTGTATTT
Source organism: Lathyrus sativus (assembly GCA_963859935.3). NCBI lineage: Eukaryota > Viridiplantae > Streptophyta > Magnoliopsida > Fabales > Fabaceae > Lathyrus > Lathyrus sativus. Next base: position 645,277,927 of record OZ012739.1, read on the forward strand.
TTGAAAAATATGATAAAAACCATAGTTTTTGGAAAAATTTGACACTCTATTTTGAAAAATTTGGTAAAAACTCAGATATTTTAAAAATCAAAATTAAAAACTCATGCTCTTTGAAAAATCCAATAAAAACTCATACTTTTTTTAAAAATTCGATAAAAACTTATAATTTTTTTGAAAGATTCGGTAAAAATTACGGTAGTTCAAATACTGTAAAAAAAACTCATAGATTTTTTGAAATACGGTAGTTCAAATTTGATAATTTTTTAAAATATAGTAAAATTCTAGTAAAAGCTAATAGATCTTTTGAAATACGGTAGTTCAAATTCGATAATTTTTTAAAATATAGTAAAAACTATTGAAATTCTTCAAAAATGTGGTAATGATTAAAATTTTTGGAAAAACACAATTTTTCAAAAAACATGAACAATTAAAAAGGATATTATGATAAAAGTATATGTAGTGTGGGAGTTCCAAGTAGAAAAATTTCTCATATAAAGAGGAAAGGAGAGTTTGAGCTGACCTTTTTTTTCTTCCAAAATTACCCTTAAATTGTTTATTTAATTTTTTAACTTTATTATCCAATTTATTTAAAAAAAATAATGAATGGTTAAGGTTAACAATCATAACACAACAATCGCAAATAAGAATTGCACAAAGTAGTTTAGTCATTCTTCTAAATAAATTGCTTCATTTTATGCAACCACTATGACATAAACTTTATTTATAAAACAACATTTAAGTACACATTAATGATCGTATATACATTAATGACAAACTATAAGCTTACATAAATTCAAAAATGTACATATAGTTTTCATAGGGTTAATATCCACTTCATTTCTTTATCCCTCCATTTTCTCCATTACTATAGTTTTGTGTGTAAATAACACACATTTCTATGACATGTGACATATAATTAATATTTAGTTGATTTTATATAGATAAAACTATAGTAATGGAGAAAATGGAGGGATAAAGAAATGGAGTGGATATTAACCCGTTTTCATAGGTCTTTCATAAATGTGTATGTTGTGTATTTTATAGGATTATATCATTAGTGTAGAAAAGACTTTTTACATTGAGTCAAAAGCATATTTTATATGAGGTCAGGGTCTGATGTAAAACTAAGTGATGTAGTAAATCAAAGACATCTTACATCGGACCGTAGACCGATGTGAAAATTACATATACTACATCGGTTGACAGTTAAGTCTGATGTGAAATATGAGTTTAATTATTATTATTTTTATAAAAAAAGTACTTTTTACATCGGTTGACTTCCATAACCGATGTAAAATATATGTTTTTACATTGGTTGACTTCTAGAACCGATGTAAAATGTATGTTTTTACATCGGTTGCCTTTCTGCCCCGAGGTAAAATATATGCTATCTTTCTTCAAAAATGTATGTTTTTACGTTGGTTGATTTTCTGACCTGGTGTAAAATGTGTGTTATCTTTCTTTAAAAATGTATATTTTTACATCGGTTGCAAGGCGCGCCCGATGTAATATGCATGCTATCTTTGTTTAAAAATTGGACTATTTTTTATCAGAATCGATGTGGAATCCCTGTAATTTTTTTAGTGCCTAAATTTTCATATTTTTCCAACATCACACATGCCAAATTTTAGTCACTATTTGATATGTAATTTTTCATATTTTTTTCAACCAACCTATTAATTTCATTGCACTAAATATGTAGGATGCACATATTCTTCAACATGGACAATTGATTTATAAAAGTACTAATCTAGTATACACACAAGTGTACAAAATTATATGTATGCTTACACGGTGGACTAATACAACAACAAAACTAGTGAAAACATACAAAAATATCCAACCATTTATAAGTCTTTTCCCACACTTGAATTACCAACATGTAATCCACAAGAAGATAAGCTGTAGCTTCAATAGACAACACCAAAATCACATTTGCTGACATTAAATAATAATACCAATAAATATCAGCAGACAACACCGAAGTAAAAAAACTCAAATTTTATATATATATATATATATATATATATATATATATATATATATATATATATATATATATATATATATATATATATATATATATATATATATATATATATATATATATATATATATATATATATATATATATATATATATATATATATATATATATATATATATATATATATATATATATATATATATATATATATATATATATATATATATATATATATATATATATATATATATATATATATATATATATAGACAATTCTATATAACTTATCAGATAAAGTTTAATTCTTATATAACTCAAAGAAACATTTTGCCCAACGGAGTCGCAAATCATCTTGTGTTATTTTTGTTAGGTCATCAAATATCTACAATACGTAAATAACAATATAAAATTATTCTTTGAAAATTCACATTAAGTTGCAAAATACAAAGTAAATAACAAAGTAAAGTTATTTTTATTACCTGCAACCAAGACTCGGTTATATTGGCAGAGACAATATCCAACATATTTTTCATAACATAGTACCCACAATCAATAGAGTTATGTTGTCGTCTTGTCTACAAATTAAATATAGAATTATAATTTACACCACACTTACTTTGAGTTGGAGCCATGTAGCCTTTTTTCTGTTGTCATTTTCCATTTGATAAACCCCAAAAGCACTAATTCAGGAAAAAAAATCCATATAAAGCCACATAAAATATGAAATTACTTTTGTAACAATTTATGTATATATGATATATCATATATTATAAGAAAAGTCACATAAAAGATAAACTTACTTTGTAACAATTTTTCTCATGGTTTGATTAAGTTTTCGATGAAGTGAACAAAAGACGACCACAATATTGTCTCTTGGATAAATGATTATTAATTGTCAATAATCTCTGTACGTGTGTGTGAAAACACAATAGTCACATAAAATATCTATGTTATCAAAATTAAAAAATAGAAAATACAATTTCATACAAACTTACCCATGAATAAATGGTAGTAAATGACACACTCTCTTTTCGTCACGTAACTTATCTTGTATGTGATTTTTAACGTCTGTTTTAGTTTTTGGAACATCATCAACATACGCACACCTAGCAGGGTCCATAAATTCATATACTTCTGATGTGGAATTATCAATGTATACACGATGAATATACCCTAATAATTTTAAAATAAACATTAAAATTAAAGTGATGAGAGATATAACGTATTAATAGATATTAACAGTAATAAAAAGAGAAAATATACTTACATGCACCAAACTTGCAGAGTAGACACATCAAGCCAATGGAAATCCACCAACACTCTCTGATACACTTACCTGACATATAAAAATTAGTGATACTCACACAATGACTTAATTTTATTTCCAAGTGTGTGTCACCCATTTTCAGAACCATGAGTAACAATCTTTGAACATCGTCTTCCACTTCTTTTGTGTTTTCTTTTGCAGCTGAGCAACATCCTTTTCCGCTTTCATCGACAACTTCCATGTGTTGCAACACCTTACGCTCTTCAACCAACTTTCGCTCAAAAATAGCTCTAAGTTTTGCTTCTAATTCAGATAAAAATTGTGCTAGTTATTCTTGTACATATATATGTTGTCGTTGACGTGAAGACGACCTTCCAAATACAGTTCTAATTTTATGGTGTTTTCCAACACCACGAACACGACCACCATGCTCAGATGTTCCAATGGCTACTGTTAAGATATCGTTACGCCATCCATAACAAAGGCACCCTTTTCATCCTCTTCAACTAGAGAATCCTACAAAAATGCAAAAACCAAAACTAATTTCAATAGTTTTTATCAATCACAACTATAATGGTACTTGAAATATTTTCTAAATTTTACTTACAATTTTCTCAGCAATAACTTGTGTAGACTTTGATATGTATTCTCTCCCCTTTTTTTCCGTACTCTCTTCCATACTTTATGGCGTGACGGTGGAGATGGACTACCATTATCATCTAATGTGGAATTATCTCTCGATGATCTCCTTTCATTTTTCATTTTCTCCTTAAGCAAGTGTTACCCTCCACGAGATAATACATGTGGGAATACATTCCTAACCACACTTTGCATACCCTTTTGAATTTTTTCCTATAACAAACTCAAAAATGTTATTAATCACTAAACCTAATAAGAACGTTATGCACAAAGAAAAATATAACTCATACTAACCTTAAGTTTAAGGGTATCTTGAGACTTCAGAAACTGTTTTCATGTTTCTTTTTTAATATAATTATATTTGACATATGTAGGAAGGCAAACCTCTTTGGGATTTCTAATATATTCTTTCGTGATTTGTGTCTTAAAAACCTCCCCATCGCTCTCCAGCATATTTAATCCATTCATCCTTCAATGGATCCTTCTTTGAATCATCACATTCTGGAATAGTGAAATGAGCCTACACATATACATAAAGAATTTGTTGTTAGTATATGATATAAAATATAATAAAGTGTTGAATTTAAAATACCTTAACATCAACCCAAATAGCATCTTTTATGTCTTTACATATGTCTTTCCACTCAACTATCAAAATACTACATTTCTTCCGAGCAAGAGATGCTACTTAACTTCTAAAAGTTGAAGCAGTTTTACCAACACCGGTACATTTATAGGTTCTTGGATCAAACTCAACCTTTATCGTTTCACCCGTTCGATGAAATTTGTCAACTTATGCAATCATAGTGGGACCTCTAACTCTTCTTTTATTAGGGTTACTAGATGAAAAAAGTTTATCGGTTGAATCATCCATGTACCTGTTTACACAAAATAAAAATAATTAGAAATCAAATCAAGCACAAAATAAAAACAATTAGAAATCAAAGTAATGTTGAATTAACTTATAAAAAACCTTACTAGTTCTTCCATATCCCTTCTTCATGATCTATGCAAATAACATGCACATCATCCTCTTCATTCTCTTCAATGAAGCTAGGCACATTTGTTGAGAAAGGAGGAATTTCAGAAATATCAAGATTCGCATCTTGATTTTCATCACTACCATGCACCTTTACTTGTATAACCACTGATCATCTTTTATTAGAAGGATCTGTGACATAAAACACTTATTTTGCTTGAGATGCCATTATGAAAGGTTCATCCGCATAAACTAACTTGCTAAGATCAACCGGTGTAAATCCAAATTCATCGATTCTCACACCACTGTTGATATCAATTCATTTTCATTTAAATACGGGAACTTTAAACACAACATAATCAACTTCCAAATCTCTTCCATTACCCCAAAGTAGGGTATAGATTCCATAGTCGGGTTTTTATTTTCAGAACTAGAGAAGTGCATAGACTCGGCCACAATCATAACCCTACTATTTTGTGTAGTACTACGGTCATCCTTTGACTTTATATAAAAGGAAGTTTTATTAACATTATATCCGCTCCAAGTTATTATGTTACATTTAGGCTCATAAGACAACCACTTAAATTTATTAGAAGCACTATTATCATTAGCAATTTTTCTTTAAACCACTTAGAGAAACTCTTATTATGCTCTTTTAACAACCCTCTTTCATTCATCTTGGGGTACTTTTTCTTTATGATGCTTTTGTGAGCAGATAAGTAAGGTTAAACTTCATTAGTGTTATTCAATATATACAAAGGCGCTTGAACAACCACCTCAATACTTAAGCTCTTTACCTTTAATTCTTGTGTACCCACACCCTTACATCTTCCATCATGACGAGACTTGGGAACCCCTACAACATCCACTTCTGACAAATAGTTTGAACAAAATTCAATTGCTTCTTCTGTAATGTACCTCTCAATAATCGATGCTTTCGGATGGTGTGGGTTTTTTGTATACCCTTTTAGGATCTTCATGTATCGCTCTATTGGATACATCCACCGTAAATAAATTGGACCATATAATCTAATCTCTCTTACTAGATGAACAATCAAGTGAACCATAATGTCAAAAAATGAAGGAGGAAAATACATGTCTAATTGGCACAAGATAACTGTAACCTCATTTTCCAAATCGTCTAAGTTTAATGGATCAATGGCTTTACAACAAATTGCATTAAAAAATAAGCACAACCTAGTTATAGTCTTCCTAACATTATTAGGCAATATCCCACGAATAGCCACTAGTAGTAGCTGTTACATTAAGACATGACAATCATGTGATTTTAACCCAATTAATTTGAGATCTTTAACTGATACAAGTCTCTTGATATTTGATGAGTAACCATGTGGCACTTTAATACTTTGTAAACACTCACAAAAACTTGTTTTCTCTTGTTTAGACAAAGTGTAGCAGGCAGAAGGAAAATATATCTTGTTACCTATATGTTGTGGAGTTAACTCTTCCTGTATACCCATCAAACCCAAATCCAGACGAGCATTATAACCGTCTTTTGTCTTTCCTTGAATGTTGAGAAGTATTCCAATTAAATTATCACATACATTTTTCTCCATGTGTATCACATCAATACAATGTCTTACATCAAGACTAGACCAATATAGAAGATCGAAGAAAACTGACCTCTTTTTCCATATATTTTTCACAGTAGATTTCTTTTGGTACTTTCCAAAGACAACATTAATGCCCTGTTGTTGTTGATAAAGTTCCTCTCCAGTTAAGGGCTTTGGAGCAACACCATGCTCTTGCCCCCATTGAAAGCTTTCCGTAATCTACGATATGGATGATAACAATTTAGAAATTTTGTATTCCCGAGATAAACAGTCTTCTTTTCTTTTTTAAGTTGATGGTAACATATGTCTTTTTCACATATAGAACACGCTTTATGCTCTTTAACTTTATACCCAGACAAATTTCTATATGCCAGAAAATCGTTGATGGTGCAAAACAACATGGCACACATATTGAAATGTTCACCAAAATATGCATCAAAAACATCCACCCCTTCCTCCCACAACACTCTTAAATCATCAATCAGTTGACTTAAATAAACGTCTATGTCATTTCCTGATTGGTTTGGGCCCGAAATCATCATCAATAACATAATATATTTACGCTTCATAAACAACCTATGAGATAGGTTGTAAATCATCAGGAGAACAAGTCAAAAAGCATGGATAGTACTCAGATTACCAAACGAATTCATTCCATAAGTAAAAAGTTCAAGTCTAAGGTTTCTCGAATCTTTGCTAAAATTTGAAAACAAAGAATCTATTTTCTTCCATTGCAAAGAATCAACTACATGGCGAATTTGTCCATCACATTTTCTTTCTTCTGCATGCCATTTATGGTTCTTTGCGTCATTTACATTAGCGAATAATCTCTTAAACCTTGAAATTATTGGTAGGTACCCTACTACTTTCGCAGAAGGACCCTTTTTGAACACCTCATCATCATTAGAATCACCATCTTACTTTTTGTAGCATGACGCCTTGCACTTTGGACAATGATTATAGTTTACATACTATTTTCTGTATAATATGCAATCATTAGGGCATGCATGTATCTTTTCATACTTCAAACCCATCGGATATAATCATTTCTTTGCCTCGTAATAATGATTTGGAATTACGTTACCTTCTGGAAGTGTTTGTGTCAACAACTCAAGCAATTCGGTAAAACGTTTGTCAGTCCATCCATTATTTGCCTTCTAATTAAACAATTTTAACACGACTGGAAAACATGTAAAATTTGTGCATTCCATGTACAAAGATTTATCCTTATCACTGCATAAAGTATGATACGTATGTGCCCTCTTAAACGAATCTTGTTCAATATCACACATCATGTCTTTCAGACGATCATCTATTTCTACACTAACATTATCTCTTTGGGACACATTTGATTTTGCTACTACTTCACCGTGCCATATCCATTATGTATAACTTTGACAAATCCCTTCACAAATTAGATGATACATAATTTCTTTCTTATTGAGTTTTTGTTCTTGATTTGCAGAACAAACACATGGACAGAGATAAAGCACATGATGACTTTTTTCAGGATTACTTTTAGGAGGAGGAATATTTTTTTAGCATTACTTTCAGCAAACTGTAGAAATTCCATCACTCCATTTTCTTAGTCAACACTTAATCGATTACCTCTCATCCAACTACGATTCATACCTATATTTCGAAATTAACACATACAGAGTTAAATCATTGAGACGCCTACAATAGTCCCTCTTTTGGACATATTAGAGAGAACAAAAGTCTCTACATGCAAACATGTGGTATAAAATTAAATCATAAAAATTATTCCTAACAAAATGGTATTATTATAAAAATTCTATTACTCAATTTAAACCCAAATAGAACCAAATTGACATCAAAATTATTTGACATTTTTATCTTCAAGACTCACCCAAAATTCATTCAATTTCATCTTTCAAAAGGACTAAGGAGTAAGGAAGTATTAATAGTAAGAAAATATTATGAACAAACACTTTAATATTTTTTCAAGTTCCAAAATAAATATTTAATTGCCTCTACTGTTATATCATTTTCGTAAGAGTGAGATTACTTGTTTTTAACTATAACTCTACATCCATATTAGGGTTTATATTTTAACTCTAACTCTACACCCAATTTCCTTGAAGAAGTATAATATGACTCAAAGACATAATATATATAGACAACATGCATATACGTAGTCAACATTGAAGAAAGTGATCAGAAACCAACCTGATGAAATTAGAGATTCATGCGAGCTTTTCGACGTGGCGTCTAACGAACGTTAAGGCAATTGCAAATTTTTTTATTCTACTTTCACCTTTTTTTCGTCTTTTCCTCCGTCTATATGCCACTAGTTTATTCTTTGTAGATACAAGGTATCGATGTTGCATATATCCAATTTTGAAGTAACTATAAAGTCAATCTCCTTCAAAAAAAATATAATGGGATTCAAAGTTCGGGAGAGAAGGAAAAGTTAAATTTCCACAAAGTTGGTCATTTTACTTTTCAAAGTGGAGGTTTAAGGGTTTGGAAGAAAAAATGGTGGAGGGAAGCAAAGACGAAATGCTACATTTTTTAGTAGGGATGTTGCGTTTTTTAGTAGGGTTTTAGTTTTAAAGTAGATTTTACATCGGTTGGCATGTGGACCGATGTAAAATTCTTTCACATAAAACATTTACATCGGTTTCAAATAATTGCCCGATGTAAAATCCGTTATTAATAGGCTTGGTAGTTTTTACATCGGTTGCAATTAATGATCCGATGTAAAAATCCTTTCGAGATACCTTTTACATCGGTTGGAATGAATGACCCGATGTGAAATGTTTAATCCATTATTATTTATTTTTCCATTGAGAACTTTTTACACCGGGCACAAATTAATAACTGATGTGAAATCCTTTATAACAAATCTTCACATTTTTTATGAAACTGCCACCTTGTTTTTTTTTCATCGGTGAACTTTTCACATCGGGTGCAAATCCAGACCTAATGTGAAATTCTTTATCATAAAATTTTTTATTATTTACGAAACTGCCACCACGTTATTTTTCACATCAGTGGAAATATATGTCTGATGTAAAATTTTTAAATCAAATATTTTTCACCTCATATTGTTATCAAATCAGATGCAAAATCCTTTGAAAAATATTTTTCACATCATATATCTTAAAATCTGATGTAAAATCATTTAACCAATTTTCTTATTTTTAGTAGTGTATGATCCTATATAAAAATGTGTTATTATTATGAATAATATTTAATATGAATTTCTGTTATTTCTAATAATTTAATATACTTTAATTCTATAGTTAAAAGTAACTAATATTGGCATTTAGTATTATTTTTGTTCTTGCAACTTACAGGTATGTTCTATAAATATGATCTATATTGAAATGTAAATGACTCACTTAAGAAGAATAAAACACAAATCTTTATTATTTGCTCACTAATTTTTTCTACTTTTTTATTATTTTATAACACATTATCCGTAAGAAACTCTATCATGTGAGTGATTTTATGATCAATTTGCACACTTTTGTTTATTCTCTTTCGAAAAGTTTATAATATCTTTTTTTCTTCATCTTCTAGATTAAATTTTAACGTGTTAATATATTATATTTTTGTATAAAATTTTATTTAAAATTTTGTTTAGTTAACACAATCATATTTTTAAGGTTGTTTATCATTGATGAATTCTTGAAGAATTCATATTTAAGCATCCTTCTAGGATTCTGGAAAATATCAATATGTTAATCTTGATTTATAAAATTATTTGTGATATATAATTCACAAAGAACTTAAAATATAATATTAAAACATCGCCGAAGGATTTCTTGTTAAGCTTTAAGCTTCATGCATATTGAAAGGAAGAAGAAGATTGGATTGAGAGAAAAAAAGTGTGCAGAATTATTCAATACTCATCACCATAGTAATTACAAAAGTGAAAGTTGCTTATATAGCAAGCAATGTCTAACTACATCTACTAACAACTTCATAACTAACTAGACGATAGTTAAAGATAGTTAGTTATATTATGATTTTTTTATCTTGCGATCTAGCACATTTATCACTACTTTTGCCATGAAATTCAACAATTCTCAAAGAATTAATGGTCAATTTTTATAAAAATATCAATTGTGATTTTCAGATATCCTTGAAGGATTGCAGTACATGAATAACATGCATCCCGGAAAGATTACATGAATAATATTAAAATATCCTAGAAGGATTGTTTGAAGAATTATTTTTCTTTATTGATGTGGAGATTTGTATATGAAGAATAATAGTTGATATATACATGATTTAAAAAATCATCTATTTAAAATATCTATTTTTATTTTGACAACAATGAAATTCAATTATATTTTCACTATACATTGAAATTGGTTAGAACAATTAAAACATGACTATTACTGTAAATCAAAATTTTACGAATCATACTTAAATGTGTTGTTGAAAAAATCGGTTTGGTCATCTTGGATATATTATAATCCGAGAACTAGTATTGAAGAACCAAAAGTTTTTTCAATACAAAAAAAAAAGTGTTTTTAAAGAAAATTAAAAATTGTAGAAATTTAGTTTTTCATGACCTTATTGTCTACTCATCACCAGATGTTTGTGAAGTTAATTTATCAGACTAAGATCTCAATTTCTGATTTTTTTTTCAAAACTTTCTTGATAATATATTTCAAACACACAAAATATGAATATTAAGATCTTTATTTGCATTAAGCCAACAAGTTAGTATATGTTAATTCTCTCCTTAACTTACAAATTATTTTAGATTAATAATCTAATACATTTCATCTAAGTAAATTTTAGATGTGTTGTGATTATTCAATTGCTCCAATATAGTACGGTAAGATGAATTTTGAAAGAATGATTGAGAAAATGTATTTTATATAAATTATGTATTTGAGGATATATCTTGATCCAATAATTGAATACTTGTTTGAAGGCTAGTAGGCTGATTGTTAGTTGATAAATTAAATTTCTCAATATTAAGGGGAGAGAATAAGCAGTTGAAAGTGTAAACCAGAAGTTTAAATGAACAATTTGAAATAAAATATTATCATAATTTTGATCCTCGAAGTTCAAAATAGAATTTATTTGCAAAATTTATGAAAAAAATTATCAACGGCTAATACCCCACTCATAGTGAGTTTTCCTATTGGACAACCTAATTTTGTAAATGAATCATAATCGTGCCTGAAGCATGCAAGGTAGGAAAGTCGGTTTCAATTTTAAAAGTTCTCTAACAAGAAAAGAAACTAAAGTTAAAGATGATCCAAGTGAGGATATGAAAACTCTAAGAGTTCTTTGACATTATTTATTTTTTTATTTCTAAAAGAACTAAGCAGCTGCCAGAAATTTATTAAAATTAAGAGATCCTGATAAATTATATCATGAATGGAATACGATAGAACCAAAATAAGGTCAATGTTGATAATTAATGTCTTTGTATATAATATACCGCTAAAGATGATAAATGATAACAAGGATCATGAATCAAACTCTATCAAAGATGGTAGACAAAATGAGAATTGGCCATAATGAACATATTCAATTGAAAAAGAGTTAAACTCACTTTACAAATGACTCAATTTTGGACATGTAAGTCAAACACCTCAAGGTGCGAAACCACTTTGATATAAATGATTTTTTGTGGAAAAGAAAAATAAGAAAGGTGAAATTGTGCCATACAAAACATGAGGATAAGGAACAACATTCATGTTGACCAAAAGTTCATAGGAATCATCCTTCTAGGGCAAAAGTTCCATGCAAGTTGGGTAACTTTCAAGCTCCAAATTCACATACCTCAGATGACTTGTAACTTGTCAAAGCCATAACTTGAGTTCTACAAATCCTATCAAGGACTTCTAGCACTCAAATTAAAGCTAAGACCATGCTCTACAACAATCATGTTGGGGTAAGATGATATGACAATCACATCTTGAGCTAAATTTCCTTGAAGATAGGGGTCAAACTAGGGGATTTTACACTGTCAAACCTTAGAAACCCTAGCTTGAATCTTCTCAAACTCTTCAATCATGACGAGTTGACCTTGGAATCATCCTTAAAACATCTCAATGTATCAATCCATGATCACATGGCTCTTGAATTAGGTCTCAACGTCCTTCAAATCATCAGCTGACTTAGGGTTGACCCAGTCAAACCCTAACTGCACCACTCATGGCTGAGGCTTCTTAATCTTGCACAATGACCTGTCTAGGCATCAAAGTGATCTCCAACACTTCTCATGAGCTCTCTCAAGATCTCAAATCTAACTTCATGGCTTCAGAATCATCTGATGACTTCCCACAACCCTCAAGTTAGGAGACTTACACCCTTGGCTTCAACCACTCTCTCTGAGGATCCTTTAACTTCTCTGACAAGGATATCAACCCTTGAATGCTTGAATAACCTTCTTAGCTAGCTTCATAGTCTTGTGTAGCCCTTGATTGGTAATCATACCTCTTGATCTCCTGCACACATGTCAATGAAATGCAAATGATAATGCTAATGTGAATGAAATGAAACATAAGCTAGGTAAAGAAATGTTGGGAAAATTTTAGGGTGCAACAGTGTGCTGATTTGTGATGTGCTGTAGGTAGCCGTATGGCGTGAATCCTAGTTTATAGGTGTAAAGCATAAGTGTGGCCGGTTGGCAATTTTGTGCATTTGCTTAGTTTGAATAGAAATGCATGAGGAATTGATTGTGAATGTGAGCCATGTTTGAATGGTGTGAATGAATGATGAATATATATGTTTTGTGATACATATATTTTGAATGCATAAATGAATATATGTGATAAATGTGAAGAATGCATGAGTGTGTTTGTAAACATGTGTGCATTTCATGAGTGTCATGAGTCATGTCGCATGTGAAACATCGTGTGCTCATGTGGGGTGTGAGCGATGGTTATTTCTTGATTCCGTAGTGAATCTACAGAACGATTGTGTGCCCGTGTGGGGTGTGAGCAATCGGATTGTGTGCCCGTGTGGGGTGTGAGAAATCGGATTGTGTGCCCGTGTGGGGTGTGAGCAATCCTGAAACATCGTGTGCCCATATGGGGTGTGAGCGATGGGTGAACATCGTAGGCCCGACGGGGAGTTACTTCGGTAACGAGCGATGATTCCATTTGGTTCTTCAATTGAACCTGTTGAAATGAGTCGGTACCGCATTTGCATCTGCATAGAGTCGTGAGTCGGTCTCTATGAGTTGCATGTTGACATCTTGCATGATGTATGGTGAATGAACATAAGTGTAAATGTTTATATGAATTGTGGATGATTGGAATGATTGGTATGCTTGAAGATATATATGTATATGTGAATGTATGTATATGTATGTTTTGTGAGTTTATGAATTAATATAAACATGGTTGACGCATATTGTATATGCTTGGTGTTATATTGTAAATGTTATGTGGAAATAATGTGTATGTGTAGAAGTATGATTGGCGAATATGCCCAGTTACGAAATGTGCATTGAGGTTTATATAATGAATCGTGGTGAGAATGTGAAGTATGTGTAATTTGTATAATATATATAATTTTATGCATTGACTATTATGATATTGTTTCTCACCCTTCTACTGTTTTATAATGCTCTATGAGGCATTGCAGAGTAGGTTGCTGGAGGTCCTTTTTGTGAAGCGAGTCTTCATTGTTTTTGGTCGTTGGCTCTGATATGTAACATCTGGGTAGTTAGGAAGCCTTTGGCTCTTTTTGGAGATACAAGTGTTTTGATTCTTTTGTGATACATCTGTGTATGTATCTGCTTATGGATGATTTGTAAACATGAATTAACTAAATGATGTATATATGTTTACATGAATGAATTGATTCAATGTTTAGATGTTTCCGCTTTTATTCTAAATGTTGAGATGTGGGTTTTAGGACTAAGATTTCTTTGTTATGACTTGCCCATTGTTGCATATCTACTTGAGCAGGTGTTGTATGCGTTTAATTTCATGATAATGTGATGCACCTCTTTTATACCATGTTTAAAATAAACTCTGATGAAATTCATATTGAATGCCTAAATGATTTATTCAATTATTTGGGGGTATAGGAAGGGGGTGTTACAGTTAACCCCCAGGGTTAATCGGTTAACACATTGTTAACGTTTGAAAATTTTGAAAATTTAAACTGGTTAATCGGTTAACCATATGCGTTAACCGATTAACACTGTAAAAACTTTGAAAAAACCTGAAAATTTGAACTGGTTAATCGGTTAACCATATGCGTTAATCGATTAACACTGTGTTGACAGCAGAAAACAGCAAAGCAGAATCACTTTTCAACAGCTTATCACTTCTCCAAACATGCCAATGATCACATAATCACTTAATCACGAAATTTAACCAGCCAATCATGATTCCAACAGCATGTATACGGATCCAAACAGCATCAACACAGATCATATGAATCAAAATGAAGCAAATCAATCAAAAATGAAAACCATCATGATGAACATGCAATTAAGCTAAAACAGAATTCGGATCAAGAATTTCCAACCTACGAAGCAGAGATTTGCTTTGGTTGATGTTGATTTGCTGGAAATGAGTAGATCGAAGCAAGAAACCCGGAATACTTCAAGATCCAAGCTAATCCTTATAGTAGAGATGGAGATCCTTCAAGATTAAGCTAAATTGCTTCAAATAATCACTTCTAGCTTCACTTCAAATTTCAGATCTGAATTTGCACGAAAATTGAGTGAAGAAACTGATCCAATGGAGATGATAGATGAAGGTTTAAGCTCAAGAATTAATGGATTCCAATGAAGAATCAATTAATTCAATGGATGAAGAGTTTTGGTGAGGGTTTTGGAAGTGATGAACTTGAGAGAGAATTAAGAGAATTGAGAGAGAATTCTGAATTTGAAAATGGGAATTATGAGAGATAGATGAGTGTGGTTTGGAGTGAATTACTTAAGTATCCTGTTGGCTTGGATCCAAAGCAAGGTTTGGAGAGTGGATTGGAAAATTTGGAATGGAATTAGGAGTTGGATTTTGGAGGGAATTGAATTAATTTGAAAACTAATCCAAATTTCAAAATAGTTCTAGATCCTTCCCAAGTGTACAAATGCATTTTCAAATGACCAAAATTGGACCCCAAATGGCCCTGCATTGAAAAATCACGTACAGAGGCAAAAATCACATTGGTTAATCGGTTAACGATATAGGTTAATCGATTAACCCCTTTAAATTTTTGAATCTGGGCTGATTTTTCATTGGTTAATCGATTAACCATATAGGTTAACCGATTAACACCTTCAAAATTTGAATTCTGGCGCCTTTTGGAGGGAAATTCGTTTGTTTGTCCGTATCTTGCTATTTCGAACCCTGTTAAGCTTCTGGAATGCATTCTTGAACGCTGTAACCATGAGACTGCTCACGATAGCCTGAATGCCACTTTCTTGGCTGAAAATAACCTACAAAATAAAATAAAATCGGTCGCCTGACCATTGGGCAAAATAAATGTCGCCTGATACTCGCTACTTTGATTGCTCGCACTGAGGGTGAATTCTGAGCCGCAGGAAGACCTCGATCCCCTGTCTCAAGAATAAATGCTATACAGTGCAGAAATGCAACAAAATGATGAAATGAAACAAAAGCCAAGCCAAGAAAAGGTTGGGCAAATTTTGGGGTGCAACACACGCCAATCTTTAAGTTGTTACAGAAGAATCAAGCAGTAACATGATCTTAGAGGTGATCAGGGACTCTGCCTTGGTAATCTACCAACTTAAAGGTGAATGGGAAATTCAAGATGGGAAGTTGATTCCCTACAAAGATTACATTTTGGAGATGATTGAGTACTTTGACGAGATCACCTTCAAACATGTCCTAAAGGCTGAGAATCATATTGCGGATGCTTTAGCCATGCTAGCATCAACATGGAAGGTCCAGTTTGTCAACGAGGCACCTCTGATCTGCATCGAAAGAAAGACCGCACCAACATACGTCATGATGGCAGAAGAGGAATCCGATGGAAAACCTTGGTTCCATGACATTAAGAACTTTCTTCAGAATCAAGAGTATCCGACTGATGCCTCTAAGATTGACAAGAGGGCTATACGAAGATTGTCATCTAAGTTCTTTATTAGAAACAACATTCTGTACAAAAGAAATCATGATATGGTCCTGCTCCGATGTGTTGACGAGAAAGAGGCAGATCTATTAATGACAGATGTGCCCGTAGGAACCTTCGACACCCATGCGAGCGGCCATGCCATGGCAAAGAAAATATTGAGGGCTGGTTATTACTGGTTGACCCTGGAAACAGATTGCATCCTTTTCGCTCGGAGATGCCACAAATACCAGATCTACGCTGACAAGGTGCACGTTCCTCCACATCCTCTTAATGTGTTAACATCACCTTGGCCATTCGCAATGTGGGGCACAGATATAATTGGGGAAATCGAGCCCAAAGCATCCAACGGACACCATTTCATCCTCGTTGCTATCGACTACTTCACCAGATGGGTAGAACATGTGTCATACGCTAATGTAACCTACAGGTGTTGTACCCCAAAATTTGACCGACCTCTCTGGCTTATGTTTTATTTCATTGCATCAGCACATACGTAAGCATTGCATTGCATAGCATTTTGCATTTCACAGGGGATCAAGAAATGTGTGCCTAACAAAAAATTACCAATGGTTTTTAACCTGATCAAGGAGGTTATATTCAAGTCACCAAGTGGTTACCCTTATCCGAAACAAGTCAAGGTCCTTGAAGACAAACAGATAAGCATATGTGATTGTCAGGGGCAGAAAAATAAAAAAAATATATGTTGTTTCCACTCATCATCCAATTTTGTGTAAGGTTGAAATACTCGCGTATAGGGTATATGCCTGAGGATCCAGTTAAGGTTTCTACTTGTGCGAGTTGTCAGGTGGCGCTAAACTCAGACGATTCATGGCTGAGAAATCACCAAATATCAGTTCATTTTCAGTTAGAGCCTTGGGCTCTGTAGTTCATATCTCAGGCCATTATCTTTTGATTTAGAGACACTTATTGCTCATTTGGTTCCTGGTGAAGGGGTTATTTACATCCGTGCACGCAACAAAGTTTGGAAATTGATTCAGTGATGGACTCATGTCAATATAAGATTCTATTTCATTTCAATTTTAAGGTATTTCGGGCATAGATCAAAAGTGTGAGAGGTGGAGGTGCAAAGAAAAGTGTACACAGGCCCAATAGCATTTTGTTCAAAGTCATGGAATTTATGATGAGGATCCAAATTACCCAAATTTTATTCATAAAAAAAAACTACACATTTTCCCAGTTTTCAGAACGTTGTGAATACACCATTTTCCCTCTTCAACCAAGCAAGCTCTGCTAGGGTTTAAATTCAGCGTTTTTGTTAGTTCCGTTGCTGAAGAATGGATCCAAAAGTGTGTGATGAATCAGTGAAAGAAGCTTCGAATTTCAAGCCTGAGAAGATTCTTCAACCAGTTGATGAATCAACTGTGTGTCCCACTCCAGAGAAGAAGAGTGAAGAACTGTTACCCAACAAATTCAAGGATCCACTATCCCATCTTCCAGAGGATTACAGGAACATTGCTGAATTGTTTAGGCATATGAGTTGTTCACTTAGATTGCTGCATATGCGTAAAAAGTCTCCAACTTTTCTGAATATTTGCAACAAGGTTGAAGTTCTTGCCAAAAGAAACTTCTCACTTGCTGATCTAGCGCAGATGAAGTATATACTCCCTGAAGGTATAGACATTGAAAAGGTGGTTGTTATTGATAAGAAGAGCTTGTGTGTGAAGCCGGATTTGAAGATCACCTTGGTTTTCGAAGTTGTAAAAGATCACTCTGAACAGTCTGCTGATATAGCTCTTAGACGACATTTTAATTCCAGGCTGATTAATTTCTTTAATCTGCACCCTCAGGTTACTAAGATTCCAGAGTTCAGATTACCAGAGCCCTTTAGCCAAGAAGCTTGTAATTTGGCTTTCAATCAAGGGCCTGCAGATTTTGCAGCAGAACTTTCATTGACTTCCAATGAAGTTGTAGAGCAGCTGAACAACTTACATTTGACTCCATCTTTTAAAAGACGTTTTTATCAGAAGAATGCTATTGACCAGACGGTCCAGACTAAGCAAGTTCAGAGCTTTTCATCATCTGAAAACTCTCTGTCATCCGATGAATCTGACTCCCTAGACAACCAAGAAAGTGAAAGCTCATGGCAGAAAGAATGTTCACCATTTTCTGATTGTGAGAGTAATCTTAATGCAGAAAGTGGCAAGCAGAAGGAATCATTGTCAATGTCTTTTCAGGCAAATGTTATTAGTACACCATCAGAACATAAGATATCCTCTCCGCGTTCTGTTAGCCGCTGTAGCGCTGAAAGTCCTGATTTGAAAATCATCTCTTGCGCTGATAGTTTGTTAACACAGACACCTGCACAGTCAGCACCTGAGAGATTGGTGCTCGGTTCTGATGTTAAGCCTCAGAAAGTGTCTGCTCAAAAGTCTATGTCAGGCTTTAAGCCCGCAAAAAGAGCGCTCGACTTTACACTCACAGAAGGCAATGGTGATTTGGATAATAGAGTAATGTTAGAATCTAGCAAAGCTACCCTGCCTCAAGAGATACAAGAGAATCTTTGTTATTCCTTCGAGAAAATCAACCAAAATCAAATTAGTTTGGATGCATCAGATGACAATCCTCCATCATTAGTGGAATTGGTTAATGTGATTGACTCTATATTTTGCTCTGTCAAAACAAATGAAATCACAAAAGGGAGTCTGCTACATTTTCAGACTGCATCACCATCAGCCGACATACAGCCTACCCACAATCTTCAAAAACCAACAATGAAGCGCAGCAACACTCCAATTTATACCTGCATCAAAACCTGCCATGGAAACAAAAGACCAGCATGAGAATACGGCACAGTCAGAATTAGGAAAAAAAACAATACAAATTCAAATGACTCAAAGTTTAAGTCACATCCTACCATATTGTTTACTTAAGTCAGAGTTTTGAATATACACATTGTTTTTAATCAGAACAACACAACAATGAGAAATGGGGGACCACATGTTTAGACCCACAAAAATGGCAAATATAGAGCAGTAGCAAGCAATTGCAGTACCACAGTCTTAACGCAAAAACGGAATAAAGTAAACCATGAAAAAGACACAGCCATGATGGAGCAGAGGCCTCAGAAATTGTGGCAGAGGGTGTCTGCTAAACCTAATTGGGTTGGACCTATATATTGGTTACTATTTGTTCAAGAGAAAAAAAAACCCTAACAGAGGCAGCAGCCACCCTCTCTCACAGTTCATCTTTATCCTTCAAACAGAAAAAACACACAGAAACAAAACGAAAAAAGAGATTGAGGAAGAGAGATTATCTGTTTTCGGCATCTACGGATTGGTGGTATCGGTTCAACGAAAGCTGTGCATCATCCAAACTCCTCGTGAGAATTTGTCGGATTCGCTCCAACTCGGTAAGTATTCTATTAATCTTTCTGTCTTCATAGTCTTGCTTTGAGTCGATTTGTGTTTGTTTCCTGACATTGAGTCCAATGAACCATCGCCCTCCATAACCTTCAACCAAAAACACTTCAAGAACCTTCAACTCCATGGCAACTCAACCTCCTAAGACTCAAACCATCTTCAGAACAACAAACATTCTTCAACCATAAACCCCCATTTTCGAATCCAACCGTGACACCACCAAACTCAAACTCACCCATCCATTTTTATTACAACCAACACTTCAAATCCTCTACGTAAAACTGATACGAATCCCAGAAATAAGCCTTTAAACCTCCTCATCAACTTCATCATCCTTCATCATTCACCTCCGTGAATCACCACTCGACCAACTTCATCATCATCAAACCATAACTTTCTAACCTTCAAGTCACTTTCAAAAACTCAAGCTTCCCAGACTCACCTTCACTCCTTCTCCAACTCTCAAACATCAAGCAACATCAGAAACCTATTACGAAACCTTCACACCTTCCTTCACCGTGCTCTCCACAAGGACTTCACCTTCCATTTTCGTCCTACTCACCATCCGAAATCCACAACTCAACGAAACGACCCCTGTTCTTCCATCGAACATCGCTTCAAAACCCAAATAACTCAGATTCCACCATGAACACAACCTCCGAAAATCAGCGACAACTCACGATCCAAACCCCTCAGACCGCACCCATTTCAACCCATCATCTTCTTCCATTCCGTTAAAACCACCATTCCTCCGAAAGTCACTCCCCAAACAGAAACCGAAACCCATAACATCTTCATCTTCAACAATAGCCTCACCTTCATCCTCACTCAAACTCAGAACCTCTTCCCAAAAAAAAACCTTTCTCAAAACCCAAACAGAAACAGGGATTAAAACCGAAAGGAAGAAAACAGGTGATGAAGAGGGTGGATAGATTTTCTCTAAAAAAAATTTCGAAAAAATGATACATGAGACGAGATTGTTGAATGTTCTGGCGCGTTTGTTTCATCGAATTTCTGAGATCTGACGATGCAATTCGTTCGTGGGATTTGGTACTTCATTTAGTGACGTGGCCGGTGGCAAACCCCAGTGTGCACTGATTTTTTTTAATTTATTTTTATTTTTCTTGTGTGAATGTGAGGGTGGGAGATGGGCCTCAGCCCATTCGTTACGCTATTGGATCTCCACCCTATCGGTTTTCATACCCCCTCCCATTGTTTCTTTTTATTTTTTTTATATGTTCTAGTTTTAAGTTTTTTTTGTTGTTAATATATTATAAATATGTTTTATATTGTTATTTATTTTCCAACAGATTATTATCCTATGTATATATGTTATAATTTTAGGTTTAAGTATATATATTTATTTTCATTTCAATTTCTTTTAGAAAATCTTATGCTTTTTATATATATGTATATTTTAGAGCTAAATTTTATTTCGCATTTTTTATCCCATTTTCATCTGTTTTGGGTCGATGACGAGACCTCCGTAATTCATTACCAGTCAGATTATTGATGAGTAATGTTGGATCTGAGACCACCTATTTTCTCTCTTCATTACTTGTCCCGACTCGATTCAAAAACTTTGTCAAACAATTTTCAAAATCAAATTATCTTTGTATTGAATTAAAAAGAGGGGATTAAGTGTAGACTTTCTTCCTCTCCGAGTGTTGGGATGCCCACTGTAGTGAGGGTGGTTCTGACACTCGTCTTTCAATACGGAGACGCTCCCCATCCATTTTCAAATCTCATTTTACAAATTAAATTCTCTTCGTATTAAATTAAAAAGAGCGGATTGGGTGTAGACCTCTTCTTCTCTGAGTGTTGGGATGCCCACTGTAGTGAGGGTGGTCTCGACACTCGTCTTTCAATACGAAGACGTGACTTCTTCCATCACCTCTCCTTTCACAGCTTCCTTCCGCACTTTTCACACCTAAAACCTCGTTCCTGTACCGAGTGCATTTTCAAATCTTTTCATAACAAAAACTTGAATGGTCGTGGAGTGGTTAGGCGTAGGCCTTCTCCTATCCCGAGTGCTGACGTTTACCGTAGGGTTCTCTGTCGCAAAGCACTTACCATTCGAAACCAAAAACATCTTTAATAAGAGAACGAAGTTCTCATTGCATTGAATTAAAGAGAGAGGATTGGGTGTAGACCTCTTCTTCTCCGAGCGTAGGGATGCCCACTGTAGTGAGGGTGGTTTCGACGCTCGTCTTTCAATACGAAGACGCCCTCGTTCGCCACACCTTTTTATAACAAAAACTTTGAGACAATGAATTGGGTACTACCCGTAGGGGTTACTATCCGAGGACCTGTCTCGCCCCTTAAAAAACAATCCAATCAATCAAACGTGACTTCTTGCCCCGCGTGGCGAAAACTAATCAATTTTTCAAAAAGGATATGTTACGTCCGTTCTACCGCAAACAGGTACGCCTAAGTCTCCAACGAGCGAGCAGCAAAACACCTAAACTGCTAGAATGCGCACGATAGCATTATCCATAAAAAACATCAACACACCGTAGGCCGAACTACGGCTGCTCTGATTTCTCATACCAGATGAGAATACGTAGGCACAAGACGGCGATGTCTTGGCGAGCACAATCCCCCCTATCACCCGTAGTTTCCCGAACTACGTCGACTCTGACTTTCTCATATTTGTTGAGAATACGTAGGCCTAGGACCGCGAAGTCCTATCGAGTCCTTTCTTTCCCTCGTCACCCCTTGTTTCCCGTTTCTAAACCTTTTCCTTAATTCTTTTAGAACACTCTTTATAGCATAATATTTAAGCAGATAAATTCACACATCGACAAACAAAAGGTTCCCATCGAGTACGATGGATGCGAGGGGTGCTAATACCTTCCCTTCGCATAACCGGCTTCCGAACCCGTTCTTGGTCGCGAGACCATCTTATCCTTTTCTTTCTTAAGGTTTTCTCGATATTTTCCTTTCCCCTCATGGGATAAATAAAGTTCGGTGGCGACTCTTCTGTCTATCTTTTTCGCCTCCCCGTCGTTGCGCGATGCATTTTTTCGAGTAGCGACAGCTGGCGACTCTGCTGGGGAACTACCTAGCAAGCCACACCTATTTTGTTTGTCGCATTTGTGCTTTATTTGTTTTGCTATTTATTTTATGGTTATGTTTCTTTCTAACTTGTTGGGTTCATTTGGTTTGGTTTGTGAGGATAAAGCTTTCTACCCGAGCTTTCGAGTATGCACTAAGTTAGGAGGTGGTTTCTTTCTGATTTGCGAGACTTAGGACTCGTTGAGTTGGATCGAATTCCACCGCTCAGATGAGACCCCGTTGGAATAATTATGTCTTACGTGTAGTCGTAATGACGTTCTTACCTTCAACTTGGGAGTCCGCGATTCTGAGGACCTTTGTAGAACCTTATTCCAAAGGTTACTAAAACATGACGCTGTGTTCATCCTTTTTGAAAGGAGTACCGTCTTACGAGTAGTCGTTATGATGGGAAACTTTTGAGGGTTAGTGCATAGGACTTTGTTTGAAAAGCCTTTTGGAACGCCCTCTCGAACCAGTAGATTGCTCACCCGATGGAAAGATACCTTGTGTTCTTGTCTTGCAGGATTTGTGACGTCGATCTTGTTATTGTTCCATTGTCATATGCATTCATAAAACATTGCACTACATATCATTTTGCATATCAGGAGACTTAAGAAGCTATGATTATCTCAGGTATTGGTGAACTCAATGGCTGATATAAGAAAGAGAAGCACAAATTCCATAAAGTTTAGGGAACCAAAATTGGAATCAATTCAAGACCTTCTGATTGACGTGCCGAAAGTTATCAAGATCAACTTTCAAGGGGAATATGGGAAACTGCTTGATCTTCTCCACTCCAGAGTTGATACCTGGGCCCTGTACGCTATGGCTCAATTTTATGATGCGCCTCTCCGGTGCTTCACTTTTCAAGACTACCAGTTGGCTCCCACCTTGGAAGAATATTCTCACATTTTGAACATTAAGATTAAGGACCAACCTGTCTATACAGGTTTGGAAGAAGAACCAAAACCTGCTGTCATTGCTCTTGCTCTTCATATGACCAAAGAAGAAGTCAAGAAGGGTCTAACCAGTAAAGGGGGTGTTCAGGGTTTTCCATTGAAGTTTTTGCTAGAAAAGGCCGCTCAGTACAAGGTTGATGAAGATTGGGAAAAATTCGGTATAAGTGTTGCTCTGATGATTTACGGGATTGTCCTCTTTCCAAATGTGGACAATTTCATAGACATCACTGCCATTGTTCTCTTTATGCAGAAGAATCCCATCCCCACACTCCTCGCTGATGTTTATCACTCTATTCATTGGAGGAGTGAAAAGAAGGCGGGAATGATCCAATGCTGCTCTCACCTACTATACAAGTGGTATGCTTCTCATTTGCCCAAGAAAGGACCGTTCGTGGAAAACAAGAAGGAATTGAAATGGTCTCAGCGTATCATGTCTCTAGAAGCTAGTGATATTGCTTGGTACTCTCATGAGTACTATGATGTGGAAATCATTTTCAATTGTGGAGAATTCAGTAATGTACCTTTGATCGGTAGGGCCGGTTGTATTAACTATAACCCAGTCATGGCATTACGTCAGTTGGGCTATGCTATGGAGGGCGAGCCCGAAGCAGAGAAGGTTCAGAGTTTCTTTCTGCTAGCCACATCAGAAGACCCTGCGTTTGTCAAGAAGATTGCTAAGGCTTGGGGCAAGATTCATACAAAGGGAAGGAAGGAGTTAAAAGCAAAGAATTGTGTGGCAAAAGAGCCATACAACCGGTGGTTACTAGCCAGAGTAGCTGAAAGGTCGTTGCCATTTCCCTTAGAACCCTCTATGTGAGAAGCACCTCCTGCTCCCACTCATGTACCCATAGAAGAATATGAAAAACTGAAGCTAATAGTGGAGAGATTGACTAAGGAGAATCAGGACCTTCAGAATGAAGTCCACCAAGCAAATGTGGAGAACGGTCAGTACAAAAGAAAGGTGGAGTTTGAACAGGATCAAGCGGCTGAGAGTAGCAAGAAGCTAAAATTAGAAACGGATCTGAGAGTCAGGTACCAACAGGGTTACGAAGGGGCCGACGCATCATTAACAACTCTCCGGCAGCGCCTAAAGGACACCAAAGCTTCTTGTGATAGGGCATGGCACTTCTTTGAGATTGCCTCTGCCGAGAAAAAGGAAGTACGAGAGAATCTTGAAGCTGATATTGGGAATCTTGAGGAACAACTAAGAAGTGCCTTGACCCTAGCGGAAAGTGAACGAAGACTCAAAGAGGAGGCCTTGAGGGGTTCACATGTCACATCTGACGTGTGGAATAACAAGTGTCAAGAATTGGAAACCGCCCAAGAGACAGCCCTTCTGTGGAGGAATCGTTTTGAGGCTTTGCAAAGAGATGGCGCGCAGTGGCTCGAGAAAGAGGCTCAGCTCAATGAGTTGCTGGACACCCATGTGGATTCTATTTGTTATTACCAGTCGGCTCTAGATACGTGTCGTGCTAGGTACAACAATTTGGTGGAGCACTGCAACCTCATGATCCGAGATATCCCATGGAGGTTGGAAAGCGCCATTCAGGATTTGGAAGGAAATGATATCCCCCCTTCTGTTCACCACTTTATCCAGCTCTGTGACCAAATGGTCAGGAGGTTCATGTTCGAGACGAGGAAGCTTGAAGAGCGTCTCCAAAAGGAGAAATTCTAGTTTTTAGTACTCTTGATTTTCGGTCATTTAGTGTTTTCCTTGTAATGAGAATTGTTATTCGACATAGTCAGCAAATGTTTGTATTGAATCTTCCCAAATTAATGAGAATTTGCTTTTGGTCTAATTGTGTTTTCTTTATTATTTGTTCATTCGCAATTCTATAATACCGGTTATAGTCATAGGTTTCGAAAGTCTCTTGAGCATTCGCATAAACTGGCGCATCATTTTGCATTCCCTGAAACTCGACCTCACACCGCTTGCCATTTCAGAGAGAAAGAGAGGGAAAGAGGAAGAGCAAGCTGACTTCTCAACACTCCTACAACACGCGGGGAAATCAGCAGAGAATTATGGATCAGGTTCAAGCCGAGCTTTTGGAATTTCGTGAGAAGATGGCGCAATTCATGGAGATGATGCAGGGGGTGGCCAATGGACAAGACCAGCTAAGGACATTGGTTCAACCCTTAATAGCTCAAGTGGATGGAAGTGGCGTTTTGCACGGTGGGGCTGCTGCTGTTCCCCCTCCTGCTAATGGTGGAACCTCGCAAGTCAACGGTGGCCCAACCGTAGTCAACCTTCCGGGCGGAAGAGAACAAACTGGAATCCCCATCCCGGTTGTGGCAGGCGCCATACCTACTAGCGTGAATCCTCAATGGGACCAAGATGAACAGGATGACATCTTCTCCATGAGAGACCTTGGGGGAGGGCTACGATCCGACACCAATAGAAGGTTTGACGAAATAGAAGAAAAGATGAAGAGCATTCTGGAAAGCCAGAACACTATGGGACTTGACATGTCCAATCTGGGACTAATTCCGGGACTTAGGATTCCTCCAAAGTTCAAGGTGCCAGATTTCGATAAATACAAAGGAACGACATGTCCAAAGGTGCATATCCGCTCCTATTTTCGAAGGATGTCGGCATACTCTGATGACGAGAAGTTGCTTATGCACTTCTTCCAAGATAGTCTGTCAGGGCCTTCTCTGGAGTGGTACATGGGTTTGGAACCTGCCAATATTCGGAGTTGGAAGAATTTAGCAGAGGCCTTTGTCCAGCATTACCAGTATAATAGTGACCTGGCACCAAATCGTGTGCAGTTGCAGAATCTATCCCAAAGAAGCAATGAGTGTTTTAAAGAATACGCCCAAAGGTGGCGAGAGCTTGCCGCTAGGGTTCAACCTCCCATGGTGGAAAGAGAACTGATCGATCTATTCGTGGCCACGTTGCCCGGAATCTACTACGAGAAGTTGGTGAGTAACATGTCAGGAAGCTTCTCGGACTTAATTATCACGGGCGAAAGAGTTGAAAACGGTATAAAATTGGGGAAAATTCAAGCAGCGGAAGGGACTTCATCTGGAGGTGGGAGAAAGTTTTTTGGTGCGAAGAAAAAGGATAATGAAACAAATGCAGTGTACGGCTTTAACAACCGAAAGAGATACTTGGATCAGCGTCAGCAGCGACCGTATTACCAGCAACCGTCACAAGTAGAGAGTATTGCCATCCCGGCGACACAGCCTCCACAGCAACAGCCGCGTCAACAACAGGAGCAGCGACCTCAACAACAGAATTATGCACCAAGACAGTTCCAGGACAGGAGAAGGGTGGCGGATAGACACTTTGACACACCGCCAATGCCATACGCTCAGTTGCTACAACACTTAATTCAACTGCAGTTGGTCCAGAAAAGGACAATGGCACCTCTAACTGGCCAACCACCTCCTGGATATGACGCCAACGCTAGGTGTGAATTCCACTCTGACGCCCCCGGCCACAGTATTGACAACTGTAAAGCCTTCAAACATAAGGTACAAGACCTTATCGATAGTAAAGCTATCAATTTCAATCAGGATGCGCCAAGCGTGGATCGAAATCCCATGCCTAACCATGGTAAGGGTGGCGGTGTGAATGCTATTGACAGTGAGGAAGGCCTGAACTTGGTGTCCAGAGTAGAGGATTTGAAGACGCCGTTAAGTTTCGTGAAGAGCAAGTTGTTAGAAGGAGGGGTATTCCCAGGCTGCGGAGAGGATTGCGAAGACTGTATGATCTGTCCGGTAGGATGTCGGAACCTAAGGAACCATATACAGCACATGATGGATGACGGTTTGTTACAATTTGATATAATCTGTGAGAAAAATGCTGAAGAGGTAGTCATCGAAGATAAGGATGAGGTGGCCACCATATCCATCCCATACAAAACAATTACAATTTCTGCGCCTCCGGCGAGGCCCACTATTATATTCACAAAGGCAGGGCCCGTACCCTATGAAAGTTCTAAAGCAATTCCTTGGAACTATGGGGCCGAGGTCTACTGCAATGGTCAAAAGCAGGAACTGAGAGGTTCACCGTTGGATTCTGTTGATAATTTGGTAGGAACTGGAGGAATGACTCGGAGCGGGAGAGTATTTGCGCCTCCCGAAGTAAGCACAGAAAGGGCTGATAAAGGTAAGGGTAAGGTCATAGCGGAAGAGAATTCTCAGGCCAGAGAAAAGGAAACTTTGCTGAAGGATGCGGAGGAATTCATGCGCTTGATAAGAAGGAGTGACTACAAAATTGTGGATCATTTACAACAAACTCCTTCAAAGATTTCTATCTTGTCACTGCTGTTATGTTCTGAGGCTCACCGGAATGCTTTGCTCAGAGTTTTGAATAATGCTTATGTACCTCAAGAGATATCCGTGAATCAGTTGGAAGGCGTGGTGGCCCATGTCAATGCAGGTAACGGGTTGGGGTTCACAGACCGTGACTTGACACCAAAAGGGAGGAACCACAACTTGGCTCTGCACATTTCACTTGAATGCCGAGGAACAATGATGTCACATGTACTTGTTGATACAGGGTCGTCTTTGAATGTGTTGCCAAAAAAGGCATTGATGAAGATCGATCACCAGGGTCTATATTGTACGCCCAGTGATTTGGTTGTGCGGGCTTTCGATGGAACCCGAAGATCTGTCTTTGGGGAAATAACTCTGCCTATCCAAGTAGGCCCAGAGGTGTTTGAAACAGTTTTCTACATCATGGATATCCAGCCTGCTTATAGTTGTCTTTTGGGTCGGCCTTGGATACACCTAGCAGGCGCTGTAACATCGACTTTACACCAGAAATTGAAATATATGGTGGATGGGAATATTGTGACCGTTTGCGGGGAAGAAGACATCATGGTGAGCCATCTGTCTTCATTCAAATATGTGGAAGTCGACGGCGAAATTCAAGAAACGCTGTGCCAGGCTTTTGAAACTGTCCAAATCAAGGAGAAAGCGCCGGTTGAGGTCAAGGCTCCAGAAGTTGCCATGTCGTCATACAAGGAAGCGCGGGCCGTAGTGGAATCCGGATCAACACAAGGATGGGGACAGGTGGTAAGCGTCCCAAACAAGCAAGATAAGTTCGGATTGGGATATAGCCCACATGGATCATCTTCACAAAGCACTCCACGTTACAAGGGTCCTGTCCAATTTACTAGCAGTGGAGTCATTTTCGATCAAATCAATGCCATATCAGATGAGGAAGGGGACAGCGACTGCGATATGGATGCGTGGATCCAGCCATGCATCCCCGGCCAGGGCTTGAAGAATTGGAGCATAGAGGAAGTTATCACAGTGACTTATGAAGAGTAATTGATTTGTCTTGATTAATGTATTTCCATATGCTCTGCCCAAGGCATAATGGACTTTATTTGTAGGGCCCTATCTTTATGCATGTGAACAATCTTTTATCATCAATTAAAAGGCGTCTTTTCATTCAGAATTTTGTGATCCTTGTTGTTCTTGTTTTATCTTTAACAATAAAATGGCAATGTGGTTTGTGTTTTTGTTTGCATATCATTTAAAAGCATAAAATCATCATCATCGCAGGTTACACATTTCAGATACCACCGACTCAGACTCGTCTATGACTCGGTATGACTTTGACAATCCGATCTTTCAAGCCGAAGAAGAGATCGAAAAAGACGAAGACCTGCCTGAGGAGCTTGCCAGATTGTTAAGACAAGAGGAGAAGGTCATCCTGCCTCATCAGGAGGAAGTTGAAGTTATCAACCTGGGAACAGAAGAAGACAAGAAGGAGGTCAGAATAGGGGTTACGCTGCAAAGTAATGTCAAGCAATGTTTGGTAGAGTTACTCCAAAAGTACAAGGATGTTTTTGCTTGGTCATATGAGGATATGCCAGGACTCGACACGGACATCGTGGTTCATCGTCTGCCTCTTCGTGAGGAATGTCCTCCTGTCAAACAGAAATTGAGAAGAACAAGGCCAGATATGGCAGTGAAGATCAAGGAAGAAGTTCAGAAACAGTTAGATGCCGGATTTCTTGCTGTGGCCAACTACCCTCCTTGGGTCGCTAACATCGTGCCCGTGCCTAAAAAGGACGGCAAAGTTAGGATGTGTGTTGATTATAGGGACTTGAATAGAGCAAGCCCAAAGGATGATTTCCCGCTTCCCCATATTGACGTGCTTGTTGATAACACCGCGCAATTCTCGGTGTTTTCCTTCATGGACGGTTTTTCCGGATACAATCAAATTAAGATGGCGCCGGAAGATATGGAGAAAACGACTTTTATCACACCTTGGGGGACCTTTTGCTATAAAGTAATGCCTTTCGGGTTGAAGAACGCAGGGGCAACTTATCAACGAGCAATGGTCACACTCTTTCACGACATGATGCATCACGAAATCGAAGTTTATGTCGACGATATGATTGCAAAGTCCCAAACGGAAGAGGGGCACTTGGTGAATCTTCTGAAGTTGTTTGAGAGGTTGAGGAAGTTCAAATTGAGGTTGAATCCAAGCAAATGTACTTTCGGCGTACGGTCAGGAAAGCTGTTGGGGTTCATCGTTAGTGAGAAAGGTATTGAGGTTGATCCCGCGAAGATCAGGGCGATTCAAGAAATGCCGGCACCAAAGACTGAGAAGCAGGTTCGTGGTTTCTTAGGTAGGTTGAACTATATTGCAAGGTTCATATCTCACCTTACCGCCACTTGTGAGCCATTGTTTAAACTTCTAAAGAAGGATCAGGCGGTCGTTTGGAACGAGAATTGCCAGAAGGCGTTTGAGAAAATAAAAAAATACCTACAAGAACCCCCAATACTGATGCCCCCGGTGGCTGGGAGACCGTTGATAATGTACTTAACAGTTCTTGAAAATTCTATGGGTTGTGTTCTCGGTCAGCACGACGAGACTGGAAGAAAGGAGCACGCAATTTACTACTTGAGTAAAAAGTTCACAGACTGTGAATCCAGATATTCAATGTTAGAAAAGACTTGTTGCGCACTTGCTTGGGCCGCCAAACGCCTAAGGCAGTATATGCTAAACCATACAACCATGTTGATTTCAAAGATGGACCCAATTAAGTACGTGTTCGAAAAGCAGGCGCTATCAGGAAGGATCGCTAGGTGGCAGATGATTCTGACAGAATATGATATTCAATATGTATCTCAAAAAGCTATTAAAGGTAGTGTTCTGTCAGAATACCTTGCAGAGCAGCCAGTCGATGATTATCAGCCAATGAAGTTTGACTTCCCTGACGAAGACATTATGTACTTGAAAATGAAAGATTGCGACGAGCCGTTGCCGGGCGAGGGACCGGAATTGGGTTCCCAGTGGAAATTAATCTTTGACGGCGCTGTTAACTCATACGGTAGTGGAATTGGGGCAATCATTACAACTCCCCATGGGTCCCATATACCATTCACCGCGAGGTTAACATTCCCATGTACCAACAACGAGGCCGAGTACGAAGCATGTATCATGGGTATTGAAGAAGCAATCGACTTAAGAATCAAGAACCTTGATATCTATGGAGATTCAGCCTTAGTGGTCAACCAAATCAAGGGAGAGTGGGAAACGCGCCAGCCAAATCTGATCCCATACATGAACTACGCAAGGAGGTTGCTACCTTTTTTCGATCGAGTAGAGCTTCACCATGTGCCGAGGGCAGAGAATCAGATGGCCGATGCTTTGGCTACTCTATCCTCGATGTACAAAGTTAACTTCTGGAACGATGCTCCAATAATTGTCATTTCGCGGCTCGATAGACCAGCATTTGTGTTCGCAATAGATGAAGCTCCTGACGGTAAACCATGGTTTTATGACATCCGAAACTTTCTTAAAAACCAAGAGTACACGCCTGGGGCATCTACCCAAGATAAGAAGACTTTGAGGAGATTGTCCGGCAATTTCTATCTGAATCCAGACGGTGCGCTCTATCAGAGAAACCATGACTTAGTGCTACTAAGATGCGTGGACGAAAAAGAGGCAAATTTGCTTATGGAAGAGGTCCACGAAGGTGCTTTCGGAACACATGCAAGTGGGCACGCCATGTCTCGGAAATTGTTGAGGGCAGGATATTATTGGTTAACTATGGAGTCAGATTGCTTCAAGTACGCCAAGAAATGCCACAAATGTCAAATTTATGCCGACAAGATTCATGTGCCGCCGTGTCCTTTGAACGTCATGTCGTCGCCGTGGCCTTTCTCCATGTGGGGCATTGATATGATTGGAAAAATCGAGCCGACCGCGTCCAATGGACACCGTTTCATCTTAGTGGCTATTGATTATTTCACCAAATGGGTCGAAGCGGCCTCTTATGCCAATGTCACAAAGCAGGTAGTGGCCCGATTCATCAAAAGAGATATCATCTGTCGATATGGGATACCCGAAAGGATCATTACTGACAATGGTTCTAATTTGAATAACAAGATGGTGAAGGAACTATGCCAGAGTTTCAAAATTGAGCATCACAATTCTTCTCCCTATCGCCCGAAAATGAATGGCGCCGTGGAAGCAGCCAACAAGAACATTAAGAAGATAGTACAGAAGATGGTGATAACTTATAAGGATTGGCACGAGATGTTGCCCTTTGCCTTACATGGATATCGCACTTCGGTGCGTACTTCAACTGGGGCAACTCCCTTCTCGTTGGTGTATGGCATGGAAGCTGTTCTGCCATTAGAGGTCGAGATCCCTTCTCTAAGAGTACTGGCAGATGTCAAACTAGATGAAGCAGAATGGGTAAAGAACAGGTTGAATCAACTCAGTTTGATGGATGAGAAAAGATTGGCGTCTCTCGCGTACGGTCGTTTGTATCAGAAGAGGATGAAAAGCGCCTATGATAAAAAGATACGTCCTCGGAACTTTCAGGCAGGCGACTTGGTGTTGAAGCGAATCCTCCCACCGCAGAACGATCACAGAGGCAAATGGACTCCCAACTACGAGGGTCCTTATGTTGTAAGAAAGGTTTTCTCAGGAGGAGCCTTGCTGCTTTCAACTATGGATGATGAAGATTTTACATCCCCGGTGAACGCAGACGCGGTCAAAAAATATTTTGCTTAAGAAAGCTCGCTGGAAAGAAAAAGAGTATCCAGGCAAGAATGAGGCATCCCGGCGAACCATAAAAAGATAGGTTCGGGCAAAATTAGGGATATAAGAAAAATGTGAACCCGCAAAGTTGAAAACCTGAAAGGGCAACTTTGGCAAAAATGGGTATCCTGGTGAATCGAAAACCCGCAAGGGCGATTCAGGCAAAATTAGGGATATAAGAAAAATGTGAACCCGCAAAGTTGAAAACCTGAAAGGGCAACTTTGGCAAAAATGGGTATCCTGGTGAATCGAAAACCCGCAAGGGCGATTCAGGCAAAAATTAGGGATTTTAAAGCAAATGACTGCGGCCTGCGCATTGATTATCACAAGCATAGTGGATTCTAGGGAGAACTCGAAGATCGACCATTCAAATCAATCTCTTCGGAAGTTAAAGCATCGGAAAGCGTCAAAGCCACGCGAGTCATGGATGAGTCGTCACATGGTGCTTGTCTGTACCACGTTGCCGACATTTTTGTATATTTTCCTTGTGATTGTCTTTTTGCGCGACTTTCTCTTTTCAGGAGTTGCATCCAATGTAAAGTTGCCTATTTTCAGGCCTTTTATCAATAAAATATACTATTCAGAAAAAGCTTTTGTTCTGGTTTTAAATTTTTACCGTTTTGTTTGCAAGAAACGCCTGATATTTTTTGATAAAAAAACCTTACATACATAAACTTGTGGGCTTTGCTAACTATTAATCAAGACATTTGTTTTAAATAAGGTCATAATTGATAAACTTGGTGTCAGCTGTATAACACATTTGTCTAGCTGTTGTCATTTTCCCCAAGCAGAGATTGATGTTGATTCCCTCCTTATCTAATCTCTAGCCAAACCAGCGGAGTTAATTTTTCCTCCCCGCAGAATAGGGCTGACTCAAAGATCGTTCATTTCCATCCTCAGCAGAGAGAGTGTGGGATAATCTCCCGGTAAATCTTATTCAAAATCCCTAGCAGATAGCGGATTCAATCTCCGACAGAATGGAGCTATTCCTCAGCAATCTGTTGTGTTTCCCCAGTAGAGTTATTCTGGCTAATCATTCATAACGGATTTCCCCGGTGGAGTGGAGTTGTTGCCTCCGGCCGAGTTGCTTGTTTCTCAAAAGAGTTGTAGGCTGATAGGCCATCCAGGATGTTTTCCGCATCAGAGTTTGATTTGGATCCCCAGCGGTTTGGTTTTGTTCTTAACAGAGCAGTTTTACCCAGAAGTTTTGCTCGGAGGCCATCCAAGGCTTGTATTCCCCAGCATGAGTTTATTTGCGCTAGGCGTATCTAGCTCTGACTCAACGGAGTTGGCTTTTTCTCTTTAGCATTTATTTTGCTAAAGTGGTTCATTTGCATTTACATACATGCATAGCATCCACCCAAACGCGAAGCATTTCCATAATTGAATGGAGCATTTCGTCATATTCAAACATATGCACATGAGACACAAGCCAGGTCATTACCCTTTTGTTTCAAATGAATCTCGCAGATGATCAGTATCTTTGCCCGTGTGTTGGCTAGACCCCAGCTCATGGTGTTTCCCCAGCGGAGTTATTTTGCGACTATCACCAATGGATGGTCTTAATTTCGTTTGAATCTTGTTGCTCGCTTATATTTAGCGAAGGCTTGGCGGCAATGTCACGTATTTATATTCTTCAACGGCGATGTGGAGAAGTCTGTTTTGGCGGCGATGTCAAGTATTTATATTCTTCAGCGGCGATGTTGAGAAGTTTGTTCTGACGGCGATGTTAGATGATGTGGTGTTTCAACGACGATGTTGAGAAGTTTGTTCTGACGGCGATGTTAGATGATTTAGTGTTTCAACGGCGATGTTGAGAAGTCTGTTTTGACGGCGATGTCAAGTATTTGATTCTTCAACGGCGATGTTGAGAAGTTCGTTTCTGGCGGCGATGTCGGAATAATTTGTTTATTCAGCGGCGAGGTTGGATTTTTGTTTCTGGCGGCGATGTCAGAGTGATTTGTTTGTTCAACGGCGATGTTGAAAAGTCTGTTTTGACGGCGATGTCAAGTATTTATATTCTTCAACGGCGATGTGGAGAAGCCTGTTTTGACGGCGATGTCACGTATTTATATTCTTCAACGGCGATGTGGAGAAGTCTGTTTTGGCGGCGATGTCAAGTATTTATATTCTTCAGCGGCGATGTTGAGAAGTTTGTTCTGACGGCGATGTTAGATGATGTGGTGTTTCAACGACGATGTTGAGAGGTTTGTTCTTGGCGGCAATGTCAGGTAATTTGGTTTTTCCAACGGCGATGTTGGATTTTGTCTTGACGACGATGTCGGAAGATCGTATCTTTGGATTCAATATTTGTTTGTATTTAACAGAGGACTGACGGCGAGGTTAGATCTTTTTACCGACTTAATGTCGAGGCCTGACCGTGAGGTCAGATGCTTTTACCGATTATTTTAAGAGATGACGGCGAAGTCAGGTTATATGAGAATTGACGGCGAGGTCAGATGTTTACTTGATTTATGATTGACGGCGAAGTCAGAAGACGATTTTGAAAAAAATTTGACGGCGAAGTCAGAGAATATTGAAGACCGACGATAAAGTCAGTTGATTTATAATTTTGACGCTGAGATTTGACAGCAAGGTTAGATGCTGTTAAAGGAGCTGACGGCGAGGTCAGACGTTCTACTTGATATGGGTACCTGGCGGCAATGTCAGAAGTTCGTATCGCGGTTGTCAAATTTCTGGGTCCTTGGGTATTCAACCGTCTTTTACCTTGAATGTATGAAAGTCGCTTACCTTTCATCCCTTCAGGTCTAAGTCGCTTGAATAGGGGCAGCTGTTGTACCCCAAAATTTGACCGACCTCTCTGGCTTATGTTTTATTTCATTGCATCAGCACATACGTAAGCATTGCATTGCATAGCATTTTGCATTTCACAGGGGATCAAGAAATGTGTGCCTAACAAAAAATTACCAATGGTTTTTAACCTGATCAAGGAGGTTATATTCAAGTCACCAAGTGGTTACCCTTATCCGAAACAAGTCAAGGTCCTTGAAGACAAACAGATAAGCATATGTGATTGTCAGGGGCAGAAAAATAAAAAAAATATATGTTGTTTCCACTCATCATCCAATTTTGTGTAAGGTTGAAATACTCGCGTATAGGGTATATGCCTGAGGATCCAGTTAAGGTTTCTACTTGTGCGAGTTGTCAGGTGGCGCTAAACTCAGACGATTCATGGCTGAGAAATCACCAAATATCAGTTCATTTTCAGTTAGAGCCTTGGGCTCTGTAGTTCATATCTCAGGCCATTATCTTTTGATTTAGAGACACTTATTGCTCATTTGGTTCCTGGTGAAGGGGTTATTTACATCCGTGCACGCAACAAAGTTTGGAAATTGATTCAGTGATGGACTCATGTCAATATAAGATTCTATTTCATTTCAATTTTAAGGTATTTCGGGCATAGATCAAAAGTGTGAGAGGTGGAGGTGCAAAGAAAAGTGTACACAGGCCCAATAGCATTTTGTTCAAAGTCATGGAATTTATGATGAGGATCCAAATTACCCAAATTTTATTCATAAAAAAAAACTACACATTTTCCCAGTTTTCAGAACGTTGTGAATACACCATTTTCCCTCTTCAACCAAGCAAGCTCTGCTAGGGTTTAAATTCAGCGTTTTTGTTAGTTCCGTTGCTGAAGAATGGATCCAAAAGTGTGTGATGAATCAGTGAAAGAAGCTTTGAATTTCAAGCCTGAGAAGATTCTTCAACCAGTTGATGAATCAACTGTGTGTCCCACTCCAGAGAAGAAGAGTGAAGAACTGTTACCCAACAAATTCAAGGATCCACTATCCCATCTTCTAGAGGATTACAGGAACATTGCTGAATTGTTTAGGCATATGAGTTGTTCACTTAGATTGCTGCATATGCGTAAAAAGTCTCCAACTTTTCTGAATATTTGCAACAAGGTTGAAGTTCTTGCCAAAAGAAACTTCTCACTTGCTGATCTAGCGCAGATGAAGTATATACTCCCTGAAGGTATAGACATTGAAAAGGTGGTTGTTATTGATAAGAAGAGCTTGTGTGTGAAGCCGGATTTGAAGATCACCTTGGTTTTCGAAGTTGTAAAAGATCACTCTGAACAGTCTGCTGATATAGCTCTTAGACGACATTTTAATTCCAGGCTGATTAATTTCTTTAATCTGCACCCTCAGGTTACTAAGATTCCAGAGTTCAGATTACCAGAGCCCTTTAGCCAAGAAGCTTGTAATTTGGCTTTCAATCAAGGGCCTGCAGATTTTGCAGCAGAACTTTCATTGACTTCCAATGAAGTTGTAGAGCAGCTGAACAACTTACATTTGACTCCATCTTTTAAAAGACGTTTTTATCAGAAGAATGCTACTGACCAGACGGTCCAGACTAAGCAAGTTCAGAGCTTTTCATCATCTGAAAACTCTCTGTCATCCGATGAATCTGACTCCCTAGACAACCAAGAAAGTGAAAGCTCATGGCAGAAAGAATGTTCACCATTTTCTGATTGTGAGAGTAATCTTAATGCAGAAAGTGGCAAGCAGAAGGAATCATTGTCAATGTCTTTTCAGGCAAATGTTATTAGTACACCATCAGAACATAAGATATCCTCTCCGCGTTCTGTTAGCCGCTGTAGCGCTGAAAGTCCTGATTTGAAAATCATCTCTTGCGCTGATAGTTTGTTAACACAGACACCTGCACAGTCAGCACCTGAGAGATTGGTGCTCGGTTCTGATGTTAAGCCTCAGAAAGTGTCTGCTCAAAAGTCTATGTCAGGCTTTAAGCCCGCAAAAAGAGCGCTCGACTTTACACTCACAGAAGGCAATGGTGATTTGGATAATAGAGTAATGTTAGAATCTAGCAAAGCTACCCTGCCTCAAGAGATACAAGAGAATCTTTGTTAATCCTTCGAGAAAATCAACCAAAATCAAATTAGTTTGGATGCATCAGATGACAATCCTCCATCATTAGTGGAACTGGTTAATGTGATTGACTCTATATTTTGCTCTGTCAAAACAAATGAAATCACAAAAGGGAGTCTGCTACATTTTCAGACTGCATCACCATCAGCCGACATACAGCCTACCCACAATCTTCAAAAACCAACAATGAAGCGCAACAACACTCCAATTTATACCTGCATCAAAACCTGCCATGGAAACAAAAGACCAGCATGAGAATACGGCACAGTCAGAATTAGGAAAAAAAACAATACAAATTCAAATGACTCAAAGTTTAAGTCACATCCTACCATATTGTTTACTTAAGTCAGAGTTTTGAATATACACATTGTTTTTAATCAGAACAACACAACAATGAGAAATGGGGGACCACATGTTTAGACCCACAAAAATGGCAAATATAGAGCAGTAGCAAGCAATTGCAGTACCACAGTCTTAACGCAAAAACGGAATAAAGTAAACCATGAAAAAGACACAGCCATGATGGAGCAGAGGCCTCAGAAATTGTGGCAGAGGGTGTCTGCTAAACCTAATTGGGTTGGACCTATATATTGGTTACTATTTGTTCAAGAGAAAAAAAAACCCTAACAGAGGCAGCAGCCACCCTCTCTCACAGTTCATCTTTATCCTTCAAACAGAAAAAACACACAGAAACAAAACGAAAAAAGAGATTGAGGAAGAGAGATTATCTGTTTTCGGCATCTACGGATTGGTGGTATCGGTTCAACGAAAGCTGTGCATCATCCAAACTCCTCGTGAGAATTTGTCGGATTCGCTCCAACTCGGTAAGTATTCTATTAATCTTTCTGTCTTCATAGTCTTGCTTTGAGTCGATTTGTGTTTGTTTCCTGACATTGAGTCCAATGAACCATCGCCCTCCATAACCTTCAACCAAAAACACTTCAAGAACCTTCAACTCCATGGCAACTCAACCTCCTAAGACTCAAACCATCTTCAGAACAACAAACATTCTTCAACCATAAACCCCCATTTTCGAATCCAACCGTGACACCACCAAACTCAAACTCACCCATCCATTTTTATTACAACCAACACTTCAAATCCTCTACGTAAAACTGATACGAATCCCAGAAATAAGCCTTTAAACCTCCTCATCAACTTCATCATCCTTCATCATTC
Organism: Lathyrus sativus; assembly: GCA_963859935.3. Classification (NCBI taxonomy): domain Eukaryota; kingdom Viridiplantae; phylum Streptophyta; class Magnoliopsida; order Fabales; family Fabaceae; genus Lathyrus; species Lathyrus sativus. The sequence goes on from OZ012739.1 coordinate 645,316,939, forward strand.
ACCTCCGTGAATCACCACTCGACCAACTTCATCATCATCAAACCATAACTTTCTAACCTTCAAGTCACTTTCAAAAACTCAAGCTTCCCAGACTCACCTTCACTCCTTCTCCAACTCTCAAACATCAAGCAACATCAGAAACCTATTACGAAACCTTCACACCTTCCTTCACCGTGCTCTCCACAAGGACTTCACCTTCCATTTTCGTCCTACTCACCATCCGAAATCCACAACTCAACGAAACGACCCCTGTTCTTCCATCGAACATCGCTTCAAAACCCAAATAACTCAGATTCCACCATGAACACAACCTCCGAAAATCAGCGACAACTCACGATCCAAACCCCTCAGACCGCACCCATTTCAACCCATCATCTTCTTCCATTCCGTTAAAACCACCATTCCTCCGAAAGTCACTCCCCAAACAGAAACCGAAACCCATAACATCTTCATCTTCAACAATAGCCTCACCTTCATCCTCACTCAAACTCAGAACCTCTTCCCAAAAAAAAACCTTTCTCAAAACCCAAACAGAAACAGGGATTAAAACCGAAAGGAAGAAAACAGGTGATGAAGAGGGTGGATAGATTTTCTCTAAAAAAAATTTCGAAAAAATGATACATGAGACGAGATTGTTGAATGTTCTGGCGCGTTTGTTTCATCGAATTTCTGAGATCTGACGATGCAATTCGTTCGTGGGATTTGGTACTTCATTTAGTGACGTGGCCGGTGGCAAACCCCAGTGTGCACTGATTTTTTTTAATTTATTTTTATTTTTCTTGTGTGAATGTGAGGGTGGGAGATGGGCCTCAGCCCATTCGTTACGCTATTGGATCTCCACCCTATCGGTTTTGTCGCTACTCGAAAAAATGCATCACGCAACGACGGGGAGGCGAAAAGAAAGGACAGAAGAGTCGCCACCGAACTTTATTTATCCCATGAGGGGAAAGGAAAATATCGAGAAAACCTTAAGAAAGAAATGGATAAGATGGTCTCGCGACCAAGAACGGGTTCGGAAGCCGATTATGCGAGGGGAAGGTATTAGCACCCCTCGCATCCATCGTACTCGATGGGAACCTTTTGTTTGTCGATGTGCTAAAATATTATGCTATAAAAGAGTGTTTCAAAGGGTAAAGGGAAAGGTTTAGAAACGAGAGAGAGAAGTAACGAGGGAGAAAGGAGATAGAACGGAGAAGAAAATAGAAAGAACAGACTCGGTAGGACTTTGCAGTCCTATGCCTACGTATTCTCAATAGATGTGAGAAAGTCAGAGTCGACGTAGTTCGGGAAACTACAGATGATATGGGGGGGATTGTGCTCGGCAAGGATTGTGACCCTTGTGCCTACGTATCTTTACTTGAAAAAGTAAAGAATCAGAGCAGCCGTAGTTCGGCCTACGGTGTGTTGATGTTTTTTTATGGATGATGCTATCGTGTGCATTCTAGCAGTTAGGTGTTTTGCTGCTCGCTCGTTGGAGACTTAGGCGTTACCTGTTTGCGGTAGAACGGACGTAGCATATCCTTTTTGGAAGATTGATTAGTTTTCGCCACGCGGGGCAAGAAGTCGCATTTGATTGATGATTGTTTTTAGGGGGAGAGACATGTCCTCGGATAGTAACCCCTACGGGTAATACCCAATTCTTTGTCTCAAAGTTTTTGTTATAAAAAGGTGTGGCGAACGAGGCGTCTTCGTATTGAAAGACGAGCGTCGAGACCACCCTCACTACAGTGGGTATCCCAACACTCGGGGAGGAAGAAGACTACACTTAATCCTCTCTCTTTAATTCGATGCGAAGAGAACTTCATTCTTTTATTAATGATGATTTAGGTTTTGAATGGTAAGTGCTTTGCGACAGAGAACCCTACGGTAAACGTCAGCACTCGGGATAGGAGAAGGCCTACGCCTAACCACTCCACGACCATTCAAGCTGTTGTTACGAAAAGATTTGAAAATGCACTCGGTACAGGACCGAGGTTTTAGGTGTGAGAATTGTGGAAGGAAGTTGTGAAAGCGAGATGGTGGATAAAGAGACATATGATGGATAAAGTTACGTCTTCGTATCGAAATACGAGTATCGAGACCACCCTCACTACAGTGGGCATCCCAACACTCGGAGAGGAAGAAAGTCTACACTTAATCCCCTCTTTTAATTCGGTACAAAGAGAAATCAAATTAATATGGTTTGAAAAAAGGGGCTCGGTACGAGGCCGAGGTTTTTATGAGGAAATGTTGGAAGCGCCTTTGTATTGACAGCCGAGCATCGAGACCACCCTCACTACAGTGGGCATCCCAACACTCGGAGAGGAAGAAAGTCTAAACTTAATCCCCTCCTTTTAATTCAATACAAAGAACTGTTTTTTTAAGAAATGTTACAAGATACAACGCGAGCAAACCCTAATAGAGGGTCAACTTTCAAGTAAGTCCAAGCTCTTGAAAATCATCAATGATTTGAAATCTTGTTTTATTAAATGAAAATAATTGAAATTATGGTTAATTTGCAAAAAAGAATGGATCAAGAATAAATAAGTATCCAAAAAAAACATTGGTTTTGGAAATTATATAATTACAACAAATAAATAAAATAAATAAGATTAGGAAAAAAGCAAGAGGTGGGAGCTGAACCCACCTCCCTTTGGTTCAAAGTTAGCAATCCCAACCACTAAGACACCAGGCGCGCACGCTAACAGGGTATGGAAGAAAAAGGAAAAAAAAGCAAGAAATGAGGAAATAAAATAATAAAAAAAAACAAAGTGAAAAAAAAGGCCCCAGCTGGGCTCGAACTCAGGTCACTGGGGCGAGGCAGGATACTTAAAGGCCTGTGCTTAACCACTGGGGTGGCGATACATCCGTGTATTTATGCCACCCCATCAAATTAAGTACCAAAGTGAGGCATACTTCTGGGCAGAACCAAGAACAAAACCAACCGCCCCCAATACGTTTCGCAACGTAACTCAACCGTACCTCAACCAAACCACGCAAACCTTATGTCAAAACTGACCAGAAAAACTAAAGGAAGAAGATGGTCCTATTAGATTTTCCAAATTCTGAGCACATAAAGAAAATTGAAAGCTTATGCAATAAAGTGTATTGAGATACGTTTTGAAATTCATGAACCAAACTAGATGTAAGCAGAGGTAGGAAATGCCTTGAGCAAGCTCCAAATACGCAGAAGAATGAGTTTCAGCAAGAGATCCAATCAAAAGACATTAAAACAAGAACATCGTATGTGATTTGCAAGTGGATGAAATCGATTTTATAGGAAGAAAATTGCCAAACCAATAGTGTTAGTGCAGCTCTATGATAAATACAAATACACATAAGTAGCACCAGGCCCTTAATGATCATCACAAATAGAATTCAATTCCCAAGAATTTCTTGACCACACAAAAATCAACAAAGTTTATAGAAGAAAAAAAAAGTTATTGACAGCAAGTTGATGTTTCCACCCAAATCATGTTTCCATCAACATACACAATGAAAATTGACAGTCAGTTCTCTCACAAAGGTAACACACACACACATACGACCTTCTCAAACTAACTCTCTAGTTGGTCCAAAACAGCATTATGCCAAGAATTTCTCACACACACAAACTTGCAAAGAAAAGCCAGATCAAGAATGACAAAATAGAGGTTAGCAAACCTTCAAACAGGGTCTTGATAATCAACCACATAAATATGGTCTCAACAGCAATTATGGTGAGCCTTACTAGCAATGCTCTTACAAACATCCTCACAATCCAGACTAGTCCAAAACAGCCAACAGATTTATCATGGTGAATAGCATTTTCACAAAAAGAACAACAACAGGTTCCGATACTAACTTAGACCAATGCAAGTTGAGCACAAAAAGATTTAAACAAATTCAGACAAAAGACCCACAAAATGCTGAATGTGAACTGAGCATACTCCTAAGAGCTCATGGCTAACTAACATCAAAGGGTCCAAAACAGAAAAAAAAAAGCATACCAGCCTAAAACCTCAAAACAGAACTGAAGTTAGAAGCCAAAACCTCATTACAGGAATTGGACTGCTAGCAGGTGGTCGATTGACAATGCAACCCAAATCTTGGCATGGACTCACACTAAAACAAAACTGACCTCAACAGGTTTGGTAGCAACTACCCCAAGTGAACAAGTCATGTCAACTATTTCCAAACATAAATCAAACAAGGTTTTCAACTGTCAAATAGAATTGCACTAGAGCCAAACACGGACATCACACTTAAACCAACAAATGCAGCCATAGAAATATGCAATCACATAGCAGCAGCAGTGAGAAATGAATTATCAACCTTAACTCTAACTTAAACCAAGTGATAACAGCCAAATTGCTAAAAGACATGAGTTAACTCCCTACACACCAAACTGCTTTAGTAGCACACCACAACCAGACTTATCAAAGCAACAAAACCACAGATATTGGAAACATTGTCAGAAGGAACAAATCTAGTGTGTGCAATAAATTTAAACAGCCAGTAGTGAGCAGTGATACCAATCCTCCAAAACAGATCATGAAGAAAAGACAAAGCTGATACATGATAAATACCTATATCCTCTAACTGTGCTTGCACATTATAACCGAATCAAAGTAGCATGCTAACAGATCTCTATGTCTAAAACAAATGGTGCTTCAATGATAGTCAAATGCCCTCACACAAACCAAACTGATTCACACAGTCTTTAACTCACACAAGAAGCAGTAAGAAAAAAGCAGGACTAACAGCTAGCACAAACCCAACAACCAACTTCACAAGATCCAAAGCATAAATTTGGAAAAGTCACTTGGTCTAAATCATAGCAATAATGACAGATGGACAAATTCAGTCACAAGCATATCCAGGGGTTAAAGGTAAACAGTTTATCAAGGAACTCAAGATATAGATGGATGCTGTCAAGCCATGACAATTAATTCACCAATAGAATGTTAACACAAGCATCAGAGTCAAAAGTGATCAATGACCTCTTATTCCTCAAAGTTTCAACACATTGCATAAGTTTCAAAGTTCCACCAAAATAATCCCCAACAGCAGTTATGAACTTAATATGAAAATATCTTACACATATGGATTTCAATATTTCAAACTGAAGTTCTTGACAACACCAAAAGTTAACCAAACTCAAAACAGACCAAGGCAGCATGTCATTGTTCAATAAACAAAAGTAACAAACAGCAAAGCATAATCCTGCAGCAATGTTCTTGTAGAAGCAAAGTACACACATACATAACATTAAACACTCATCCAAGTTGGCTTCAACAACAGCCAACAAACTTGTATACTTAACAAGATCATTGGGTAGAAACAAACAAGCATTACACATGGGAATTCAACAGAAACAACTGTGATGAATTTTGGAAATAAAAAAAATGAAATAGTTACAAACCAGTTCAAACAGACTTGCACATGCCTTAAATATGGTGTAGATCATGTCTTAATAGAAAGATGACTCAATAAGCCACTAAAACAAGAGAAAACACATGAGTTGCAACATAATGAAACAAGAGTTGAACATAACCAAATCAGATTCAAAATGACAGTAGCATCCTAAGAACCAAATCTGTTAGGCAAAGACTAAACATTGTGACTTATGAGTTGGAATTTGGACATGTGAGTTTTTAATGAAAAGTTCAAAACATTTTACATACACATGAAGTTGTTTCTAGACTTAAGCATGAAATGTCAAGCATGGTATGAGATGACAAAAGAATGTAAACTTGTCAACAACAGCTAGCATATCCAAAGTTCATATCAATGTAAAACAAAATATGGATGTAAATACTTATGATCATTTGAGAGTTTCAAGCAAAGTGAGTCAAAGCAAAACAACATCAAGTTCAAAACAAACCAAACCATGACAGTAAATTCAATAACCTTCAAAACTGTTTTGACAGTATGATATCCAACCTGTTGAAGAACCTTTTAAGCAAGCAAAACCTCTTTTGAACAGAGCTGGATACTTCCTCCCTTCTTGAAGCAACACTTGGATTTTCTTGAGAAAAAAAAAACCTCCAAAGAAACTCACACTCTCTCTTTCTGATTTTTGTAAAGTGGTGGCCGCTAGGGTTTGCTCTAAACCTAATCCTTTTATATTCCAATTTTTCAATCCAATTTGTCTCTTGCTGAGCTTTTTCGTGTCTTGTTGTGAGATGGTAGGGGTACTAGGGCTGCTGCCAGACAGTAGGGGCTGCTTGCTCTTGCCCATATTGGTGATAGATTCAGAAAACGCCTAGAACAAGTACTCTCGGTGGTTGGTCTTGAAACGGTAATGTTCAGTACAAACTTCTTCATGAAAGAACCAAATACCCCACATTGCAATTTCCATTGTAATTTGAAATACACACTCCAAAAATGAAAACTGAAAATCCTACATTAATTCTTACGAAAAAAACAAGTAGGATTCACTTTTGTCTTGTTGGAAATGGTTCAGTCTTACTCAATCCCTCCTCCCTCACGCACGGCCACAAGTGTGTTCTTCAATTTTGCCCAGCTATGAACAAAACAAGCTACTTAATAATTCTGGGGTGGGATAATCACTGGATGTATCGCCACCCCAGTGGTTAAGTCATGCGCCCATTTACCATATAGTCACGAGTTCGAATCTTGGTGTGAGCAAAATCCACCACCTTTTTATTCATGCGCCTTTATTTTCAATATTTTAAAATACATAGTTTTCCTTTTCATTATTGTTCACAAATGTGCGCCTGGCTGAGTGGTAAAGGTGAGGGGTGTGGAGCAAGAGGTGGTGGGTTCAAACCCCACCTTGTGCACTTGTCTCAATTATATTTTTTTTACTTAGGAAAATGACCTCCCTATTCTCCATATATTTTGAATACACATCTCTTTTCTTCTTCTCTTTTTTTTTTTCATATATCCCTGTAAAAGTGCAAATTAAAATATGCTATGTAATGTTTTTATGCCTTATGCTGATGCAGATGAAATAAAACACATACCAGAGTGGTTGGTCAAATTTGGGGTACAACAGCTGCCCCTATTCAAACGGCTTGGGCCTGAAGGGATGAACGCGAACGGCTTTCGAACATTCAGGGTAAAAGACGGTTTGAATACCAAAGAACCAGAAATTTGCCAACCGTAGGAGAAAGAGGAAACGCGAACAAAGGTCCGAAGATAACATGCACTGATCGCAACGGCTGATTTGTTGGGGAAAGCTTAACCAGACAACTCTGTGGGGAACGAGCGTCCATCAAATGATAACATCCGGAAGAGTCATCGACCGAAAGTCGGGAAGCAAGCTACTAACCAAAAGTTAGAATCGCTCAGAAAGAAACATCATCGACCAAAAGTCGGGAAACATAGCTACTAACCAAGAGTTAGGATCGCTAAGAAAGATTAACATCGACCAAAAGTCGGAACAAGCTACTAACCAAAAGTTAGAATCGCTTAGAAAGATTAACATCGACCAAAAGTCGGAACAAGCTACTAACCAAAAGTTAGAATCGCTGAGAAAGATTAACATCGACCAAAAGTCGGAACAAGCTACTAACCAAAAGTTAGAATCGCTGAGAAAGATTAACATTGACCAAAAGTCGGAACAAGCTACTAACCAAAAGTTAGAATCGCTGAGAAAGATTAACATCGACCAAAAGTCGGAACAAGCTACTAACCAAAAGTTAGAATCGCTTAGAAAGATTAACATCGACCAAAAGTCGGAACAAGCTACTAACCAAAAGTTAGAATCGCTTAGAAAGATTAACATCGACCAAAAGTCGGAACAAGCTACTAACCAAAAGTTAGGATCGCTTAGAAAGATTAACATCGACCAAAAGTCGGAACAAGCTACTAACCAAAAGTTAGGATCGCTTAGAAAGATTAACATCGACCAAAAGTCGGAACAAGCTACTAACCAAAAGTTAGAATCGCTTAGAAAGATTAACATCGACCAAAAGTCGGGACAAGCTACTAACCAAAAGTTAGAATCGCTTAGAAAGATTAACATCGACCAAAAGTCGGGAAAAGCTACCTCTGTTAGGGAGAGTGATTAGATGAACACAACTGTCAAAGATCTTTGCTGGAGATCTGTATTCCATACAGGCTTGATAAATATACTGATAATTGCTGGAGATGCGCTTGGGAATAAAAAGAACAACACTCTGGCATATGTTTCACATGCGTATGTTTGAATATGGCGAAATGCTCCATACGAAATGGAAATGCTTCGCATTTGGGTAGATGTTATGCATGAATGTAGATGCAAATGGACCTCTTTAGCAAAATAAATGCTAAAGAGAAAGAGCCAACTCCGTTGGGTCAGGGCCAGGTACGCCTAGCGCAAGTAAACTCATGCTGGGGAATGCAAGCCGTGGATGGCCTCCGAGAAAACTTCTGGGTAAAACTGCTCCGTTAAGAACAAAACCACTCCGCTGGGGAAATCGAATGTGAATGATTAAACAGAATAACTTTACTGGGGAAACAACAGCTGAGCGCTGTGAATTACTCTCTTCTGTTGGAGATTGGATCCACTATCTGCTAGGGATATTGAACAAGATTTACTGGGAGATTATCCCACACTCTCTCTGCTGGGGGATGGAGATTAACGATCTCTGCTTGGGGACAACAATAAACAGACAAAAGTGTTGTACGGCCAACGCCAAATTGTCAATTGTGACCTTAGTTAAAAATCAAATGTCTTGATTAACAATTAGAAAAGCCCACACGTTTTATGTATGCAATTTCTTTTCTCATCAAAAAATGTTAGACGTCTTTCGTAATCAAAATGGTAAAAGTAAAAAACGGAATAGAAAGCTTTTTCTGAATAGTACGTTTTATTGATGGAAGGCCTAAAATAGGCAAATTTACATCGGATGCAACTCCTGCAAAGAGAAAGCTGCGCAAAAAGCTAATTTGCAGGAAAAGAAATACAAAATGTCGGCAATGTGGTACAGACAAACACCATGTAACGACTCATCCATGACTGGCGCGACTTTGACGCTCTTTGATACTTTAACCTCCGAAGAGATTGATTTGAATGGTCGATCTTCGAGTTCTCCCTAGAATCCGCTATGCTTGTGGTAATCAATGCGCAGGCCGCAGTCGTTTGCTTTAAAATCCCTAATTTCTGCCTGAACCGCCCTTGCGGGTTTTCGATTCACCAGGATACCCATTTTTTGCCAAAGTTGCCCTTTCAGGTTTTCAACTTTGCGGGCTCACATTTTTCTTATATCCCTAATTTTTGCCCGAACCTATCTTTTTTATGGTTCGCCGGGATGCCTCATTCTTGCCTGGATACTCTTTTTCTTTCCAGCGAGTTTTCTTAAGCAAAATATTTTTTGACTGCGTCTGCGTTCACCGAGGATGTAAAATCTTCACCATCCATAGTCGAAAGTAGCAAGGCTCCTCCTGAGAAAACCTTTCGTACCACATAAGGACCCTCATAGTTAGGAGTCCATTTGCCTCTGTGATCATTCTGCGGCGGGAGAATTCGCTTTAACACCAAGTCGCCTGTCTGAAAGCTCCGAGGACGTATCTTTTTATCATAGGCGCTCTTCATCCTCTTCTGATACAAACGACCATACGCGAGAGACGCCAATCTTTTCTCATCCATCAAACTGAGCTGATTCAACCTGTTCTTTACCCATTCTGCTTCATCTAGTTTGACATCAGCCAGTATTCTCAGAGAAGGGATCTCAACCTCCAATGGCAGAACAGCTTCCATGCCATATACTAACGAAAAAGGAGTTGCCCCAGTTGAAGTGCGTACCGAAGTACGATATCCATGTAAAGCGAAAGGCAACTTCTCGTGCCAATCTTTATAGGTCACCACCATTTTCTGCACTATCTTCTTAATGTTTTTGTTAGCCGCTTCCACCGCGCCATTCATCTTCGGGCGATAGGGAGAAGAATTATGATGCTCGATTTTGAAGTCCTGGCACAGTTCCTTCATCATCTTGTTATTCAAATTAGAACCATTGTCAGTAATGATCTTTTCGGGTATTCCATATCGGCAGATGATGTCCTTTTTGATGAATCGGGCTACGACCTGCTTCGTGACATTGGCGTAAGAAGCTGCTTCGACCCATTTGGTGAAATAGTCGATTGCTACTAAGATAAAACGGTGCCCGTTTGATGCGGTTGGCTCAATCTTTCCAATCATATCAATGCCCCACATGGAAAAAGGCCATGGTGATGACATGACATTCAAAGGACATGGCGGCACATGAATCTTATCGGCATAAATTTGGCACTTGTGGCATTTCTTGGCGTACTTGAAGCAATCTGACTCCATAGTTAACCAATAGTATCCTGCCCTCAACAATTTCCGAGACATGGCATGCCCACCTGCATGTGTTCCGAAAGCACCTTCGTGGACCTCTTCCATAAGCAAATTTGCCTCTTTTTCGTCCACGCATCTTAGTAGCACTAAGTCATGGTTTCTCCGATAGAGCGCACCGTCTGGATTCAGATAAAAATTGCTGGACAATCTCCTCAAAGTCTTCTTGTCTTGGGTAGATGCCCCAGGCGGGTACTCTTGTTTTTTAAGAAAGTTCTGAATGTCATAAAACCACGGTTTACCATCAGGAGCTTCCTCTACTGCGAACACAAATGCCGGTCTGTCGAGCCGTGAAATGACGATTATCGGAGCATCATTCCAGAAGTTTACTTTGTACATTGAGGACAAAGTAGCCAAGGCATCGGCCATCTGATTCTCGGCTCTTGGCACATGGTGAAGCTCTACTCGATCGAAGAAAGGCAACAACCTTCTTGCGTAGTTCATATATGGGATCAGATTAGGCTGGCGCGTCTCCCACTCTCCCTTGATTTGGTTGACCACTAAGGCTGAATCTCCATAGATATCAAGGTTCTTGATTCTTAAATCGATTGCTTCTTCAATACCCATGATACATGCTTCGTACTCGGCCTCGTTGTTGGTACATGGGAATGTTAACCTCGCGGTGAATGGTATATGGGATCCATGGGGAGTTGTAATGATTGCCCCAATCCCACTACCGTATGAGTTAACAGCACCATCGAAGATCAACTTCCACTGGGAACCCAATTCTGGTCCTTCGTCTGGTAGCGGTTCATCACGATCCTTCATCTTTAAGTACATAATGTCCTCGTCGGGAAAGTCAAACTTAATTGGCTGATAATCATCGATCGGTTGCTCTGCGAGATATTCCGACAAAACACTACCTTTAATAGCTTTTTGAGATACATATTGAATATCATATTCTGTCAGAATCATCTGCCACCTAGCGATCCTTCCTGATAGTGCCTGCTTTTCGAACACATACTTGATTGGGTCCATCTTTGAAATCAACATGGTTGTGTGGTTTAGCATATACTGCCTTAGGCGCTTAGCGGCCCAAGCAAGTGCGCAACAAGTCTTTTCTAACATTGAATATCTGGATTCACAGTCTGTGAACTTTTTACTCAAGTAGTAAATTGCGTGCTCCTTTCTTCCAGTCTCGTCGTGCTGACCGAGAACACAACCCATGGAATTCTCAAGAACTGTTAAGTACATTATCAACGGTCTTCCAGCCACTGGGGGCATCAGTATTGGAGGTTCTTGTAGGTACTCCTTTATTTTCTCAAACGCCTTTTGGCAATTCTCGTTCCAAACGACCGCCTGATCCTTTTTCAAAAGTTTAAATAACGGCTCGCAAGTGGCGGTGAGGTGAGATATGAACCTTGCAATATAGTTCAATCTACCTAGGAAGCCGCGAACCTGTTTCTCAGTCTTTGGTGCTGGCATTTCTTGAATTGCCTTGATCTTCGCGGGATCAACCTCAATACCTTTTTCACTAACAATGAAACCCAACAGCTTTCCTGACCGCACGCCGAAAGTACATTTACTCGGATTTAGCCTCAATTTGAACTTTCTCAACCTCTCAAACAATTTTAGAAGGTTCACCAGGTGCCCCTCCTCCGTTTGGGACTTTGCAATCATATCGTCGACATAAACTTCGATCTCATGATGCATCATGTCGTGAAAGAGTGTGACCATTGCTCGTTGATAAGTTGCCCCTGCGTTCTTCAACCCGAAAGGCATCACCTTGTAACAAAAGGTCCCCCAAGGTGTGATAAAAGTTGTTTTCTCCATGTCTTCCTGCGCCATCTTAATTTGATTATATCCGGAGAAACCGTCCATGAAGGAAAACACCGAGAATTGCGCGGTGTTATCAACAAGCACGTCAATATGGGGAAGCGGGAAATCATCCTTTGGGCTCGCTCTATTCAAGTCTCTATAGTCAACACACATCCTAACTTTACCGTCCTTTTTAGGCACGGGCACGATGTTAGCGACCCAAGGAGGGTAGTTGGCTACGGCAAGAAATCCAGCATCTAACTGTTTCTGAACTTCTTCCTTGATCTTCACTGCCATGTCTGGCCTGGTTCTTCTCAATTTCTGTTTGACAGGAGGACATTCCTCACGAAGAGGCAGACGATGAACCACGATGTCCGTGTCGAGTCCTGGCATATCCTCATACGACCAGGCGAACACGTCTTTGTACTCCTGGAGTAACTCAATCAATCGTTGCTTGACCTCACCCTGCAACGTAGCCCCTATTCTGACCTCCTTCTTATCCTCTTTGGTTCCCAAGTTGATAACTTCAACTTCCTCCTGATGAGGCAAGATGACCTTCTCCTCTTGTCTGAGTAATCTGGCAAGCTCCTCAGGCAGGTTTTCATCCTCCTCAATCTCTTCTTCAGCTTGAAAGATCGGATTGTCAAAGTCATACCGAGTCATAGACGAGTCTGAGTCGGTGGCATCTGAAATATATAACCTGCGATGATGATGATTTTATGCTTTTAAATGATATGCAAACAAAACGAACACAAACCACACTGCCATTTTATTGCTAAAAAAAGAAAACAAGAAAAACAAGGATCACAAAATTTTGAATGAAAAAGACGACTTTCAATTGATAATAAAAGATTGTTCACATGCATAAAAGATAGGGCCCTACAAATAAAGTCCATTATGCCTTGGGCAGAGCATATGGAAATACATTAATCAAAACAAAACAATTACTCTTCATAGGTCACTGTGACAACTTTCTCCATGCTCCAATTCTTCAATCCTTGGCCGGGGACACATGGCTGGATCCATGTATCCATATCACAGTCGCTATCTCCTTCCCCATCTGATATGGCGTTGATACGATCGAAGATGACCCCACTGCTAGTAAACTGAACAGGACCTTTGTAGCGAGGAGCGCTCTGTGAAGATGAAGCATACGGGCTGTACCCTAGTCCAAACTTATCCTGCTTGTTTGGGACGTTTACCACCTGCCCCCATCCTGGTGCTGATCCAGACTTCACTATGGCTTGGGCATCCTTGTAAGACGTCATAGAAACTTCTGGCGCCTTTTCTTCCACAGGTGTCTTCTCCTTGATTTGAATTGTTTCGAAAGCTTGGCACAAGGTTTCGTGAATTTCACCATCAACCTCCACATATTTGAATGAAGATAGATGGCTTACCATGATATCCTCCTCACCGCAGACAGTCACAATGCTACCGTCCACCATGTACTTCAATTTCTGGTGCAAGGTTGATGTCACAGCTCCTGCTGAGTGTATCCATGGTCGCCCCAAAAGACAACTATAAGCCGGGCTGATATCCATTACATAAAACACTGCATCAAAAACCTCCGGACCAACTTGAATTGGCAGAGTCAGTTCCCCGAGTACTGACCTCCTTGTCCCATCAAAAGCTCTAACCACTAAGCTGCTTGGGGTGCACACTACTCCTTGAATATCCAGTTTCATGAGGGCTTTCTTGGGTAACACATTTAATGATGACCCAGTGTCTACCAATACATGAGACAAAACAACTCCTTTACACTCGACGGAAATGTGCAGTGCCGAATTGTGATTCCTCCCCTTTGGCGTTAAATCAAAATCCGTAAATCCCAACCCATTTCCTGCATTAACATGGGCCATCACTCCCTCCAACTGGTTCACAGATATTTCTTGTGGTACATAAGCGTTATCAAGAACCTTGAGTAAAGCACTTCTGTGAGCCTCAGAACATAACAGCAACGATAAGATGGAAATCTTTGAAGGTGTCTGTTGGAGATGATCCACAATCTTATAGTCACTCTTCCTTATCATGCGCATAAACTCTTCGGTGTCCTTCAGCGCAGCCTCCTTTTCTCTAGCATGAGAGCTTTCTTCCACTACAGATTTCCCTTTACCTTTATCAGCCCTTTCTGCGCTTACTTCGGGAGGCGCAAATATTCTCCCACTCCGAGTCATTCCTCCAGCCCCTACCAAATTGTCGACCGAATCAAAAGGCGAATTCTCCAACTCCTGTTTCTGTCCGTTATAATAGCATTCTGCTCCATAGTTCCAAGGAATGGCTTTGGAGTTCTCATAAGGCACAGGTCCCGCCTTGGTGAATATAATGGTAGGTCGCACCGGAGGCGCAGAAATAGTAATTGACTTGAAAGGGATAGAGATGGTGGCCACCTCATCCTCTTCTTCATCGTTTAATTTTTCATCCTTCTCACAGATCTTATCAAATTGTAGAACACCTTCATCCATCATGCGCTGTATGTGATTCTTCAAATTCTTACATCCTTCAGGATGGGCAGCACATTCTTCACAGTCCTTTTCACACCCAGGAAACACCCCACCTTCTAGCAGCTTGCTTTTCACAAAACTCAAAGGAGTCTTTAGCTCTTCGACATCAGATACCAAGTTTAAATTTTCTCCTTCAACCACAGCATTCACTCCACCTGCCCCATGTTTCGGCATAGGATTTTGAACGACGTTGGGCGCATCGTGGTTAAAGTTGATAATCTTGTTGTCCACAAGGTCTTGCACCTTGTGCTTAAAAGCTTTGCAATTGTCAATATGGTGACCAGGAGCGCCATAGTGGAAGTCGCACCTAGCGTTGGCGTCATACCCGGGAGGGGGCTGGCCAATTAGAGGTGCCAACGTCCTTTTCTGGACCAACTCTAATTGCAGTAAGTGTTGTAGTAACTGAGAGTAAGGCATGGTTGGGGTGTCAAAGTGCCTATCCACCACCCTTCTTCGATCTGGGTATTGTCTTGGAGCAAAATTTCGCTGTTGAGGTTGCTGCTGCTGCTGCAGGCGTGGCTGTTGCTGTTGAGGTAATTGTTGCTGAAGTGGTTGTTGTTGAGGTGGTAACGTTGCCGGGATGGCAATACTAGCTACCTGTGATGGTTGATGATAGTAGGGTTGTTGCTGATATTGATTCTGATTCCGATTCCGATTCCTGAAACTTGACACCGCGTTTGCCTCATTTTCTCTTTTCTTAGCTCCAAAGTTCTTTCTTCCACCTCCCAAAGAAGTTCCTTCTCCTGCTTGAATTTTCCCCAACTTTATGCCGTTCTCGACTCTTTCGCCGGTAATGATCAAATCTGAGAAGCTTCCGGACATGTTACTCACCAACTTCTCGTAGTAGATTCCAGGCAATGTTCCCACGAATAGATCAATTAGTTCTCTTTCCACCATGGGAGGTTGAACTCTAGCGGCAAGCTCCCGCCACCTTTGAGCGTATTCTTTAAAACACTCATTACTCCTTTGGGATAAATTTTGCAGCTGCACTCGATTTGGTGCCAAGTCACTGTTGTATTGGTAGTGTTGGACAAAAGCCTCTGCCAAATTTTTCCAGCTTCGGATATTGACAGGTTCCAAACCCATGTACCATTCCAAGGAAGGCCCGGACAGACTGTCTTGGAAAAAGTGCATAAGCAATTTCTCATCGTCAGAGTATGCAGACATTCTTCGAAAATAGGAGCGGATATGCACCTTTGGACATGTTGTTCCCTTGTACTTATCGAAGTCCGGTACTTTGAACTTTGGAGGAATCTTAAGTCCCGGAATCAATCCCAGATTGGACATATCAAGCCCCATGGTATTTTGATTCTCCAGAATGCTTTTCATCTTCTCTTCTATTTCATCAAACCTTCTATTGGTGTCGGATCGTAACCCTCCCCCAAGGTCCCTCATGGAGAAGATGTCATCTTGTTCATCTTGGTCCCACTGAGGATCAATGCTAGTGGGTATGGCGCCCGCCACAACTGGGATAGGAATTCCGGTTTGTTCTCTTCCGCCCGGAAGGTTAACTACAGTTGGGCCACCATTGGCTTGCGAGGTTCCACCATTAACAGGAGGGGGAACAGCAGCAGCCCCACCGTGTAAAACGCCACTTCCATCCACTTGAGCTATTAAAGGTTGAACCAATGTCCTTAACTGGTCCTGTCCATTGGCCACCCCCTGCATCATCTCCATGAATTGCGCCATCTTCTCACGAAACTCCGTAAGCTCAGCCTGAACCTGTTCCATAATCCTCTGCTGATTTCTTCGCGTGTTGTAAGAGTGTCGAGAAGTCAGCTTGCTCTTCCTCTTTATCTCTTTCTGTAATGGCAAGCGGTGTGAGGTCGAGTTTCAGGGGATGCAGAATGATGCACAAGTTCATGCAAATGTTCAAGAGACTTTCAAAACTTATGATTATAACCGGTATTATAGAATTGCGAATGAACAAATAATAAAGAAAACACAATTAGACCAAAAGCAAATTCTCATTAATTTGGGAAGATTCAATACAAACATTTGCTGACTATGTCGAATAACAATTCTCATTACAAGGAAAACACTAAATGGCCGGAAATCAAGAGTACCAAAAACTAGAATTTCTCCTTTTGGAGACGCTCTTCAAGCTTCCTCGTCTCGAACATAAACCTCCTGACCATTTGGTCACAGAGCTGGATAAAGTGGTGAACAGAAGGGGGAATGTCATTTCCTTCTAAATCTTGGATGGCGCTCTCTAACCTCCATGGGATATCACGGATCATAAGGTTGCAATGCTCCACCAAATTGTTGTACCTAGCACGGCACGTATCTAGAGTCGACTGGTAATAACAAATAGAATCCACGTGGGTGTCCAGCAACTCATTGAGCTGAGCCTCTTTCTCGAGCCACTGCGCACCGTCTCTTTGCAAGGCCTCAAAACGATTCCTCCACAGAAGGGCTGTCTCTTGGGCAGTCTTCAATTCTTGACACTTGTTATTCCACACGTCAGATGTGACATATGACCCCCCCAAGGCCTCCTCTTTGAGTCTTCGTTCACTTTCCGCTAGGGTCAAGGCACTTCTTAGTTGTTCCTCAAGATTCCCAATATCAGCTTCAAGGTTCTCTCGTATTTCCTTTTTCTCGGCAGAGGCAATCTCAAAGAAGTGCCATGCCCTATCACAAGAAGCTTTGGTGTCCTTCAGGCGCTGCCGGAGAGTTGTCAATGACGCGTCAGCCCCTTCGTAACCCTGTTGGTACCTGACTCTCAAATCTGTTTCTAATTTTAGCTTCTTGCTACTCTCAGCCGCTTGATCCTGTTCAAACTCCACCTTTCTTTTGTACTGACCGTTCTCCACACTTGCTTGGTGGACTTCATTCTGAAGGTCCTGATTCTCCTTAGTCAATCTCTCCACTATTAGCTTCAGTTTTTCGTACTCTTCTATGGGTACATGAGTGGGAGCAGGAGGTGCTTCTCGCATAGAGGGCTCTAAGGGAAATGGCAACGACCTTTCAGCTACCCTGGCTAGTAACCACCGGTTGTAGGGCTCCTTTGCCACACAATTCTTCGCTTTTAACTCCTTTCTTCCCTTTGTATGAATCTTGCCCCAAGCCTTAGCAATCTTCCTGACAAACGCAGGGTCCTCGGATGTGGCTAGCAAAAAGAAACTCTGAACCTTCTCTGCTTCGGGCTCGCTCTCCATGGCATAGCCCAACTGACGTAGTGCCATGACTGGGTTATAGTTAATACAACCGGCCCTACCAATCAAGGGTACATTACTGAATTCTCCACAACTAAAGATGATTTCCACATCATAGTACTCATGGGAGTACCAAGCAATATCACTAGCTTCCAGGGACATGATGCGCTGAGACCATTTTAATTCCTTCTTGTTTTCCACGAACGGTCCTTTCTTGGGCAAATGAGAAGCATACCATTTGTATAGTAGGTGAGAGCAGCATTGGATCGTTCCTGCTTTCTTTTCACTCCTCCAATGAATAGAGTGATAAACATCGGCGAGGAGTGTAGGGATGGGATTCTTCTGCATAAAGAGAACAATGGCATTGATGTCTATGAAATTGTCCACATTCGGAAAGAGGACAATCCCATAGATCATCAGAGCGACACTTATACCGAACTTTTCCCAATCTTCATCAACCTTGTATTGAGCGGCCTTTTCTAGCAAAAACTTCAATGGAAAACCTTGAACACCCCCTTTACTGGTTAGACCCTTCTTGACCTCTTCTTTGGTCATATGAAGAGCAAGAGCAATGACAGCAGGTTTTGGTTCTTCTTCCAAACCTGTATAGACAGGTTGGTCCTTAACCTTAATGTTCAAAATGTGAGAATATTCTTCCAAGGTGGGAGCCAACTGGTAATCTTGGAAAGTGAAGCACCGGAGAGGCGCATCATAAAATTGAGCCATAGCGTACAGGGCCCAGGTATCAACTCTGGAGTGGAGAAGATCAAGCAGTTTCCCATATTCCCCTTGAAAGTTGGTCTTGATAACTTTCGGCACGTCAATCAGAAGGTCTTGAATTGATTCCAATTTTGGTTCCCTAAACTTTATGGAATTTGTGCTTCTCTTTCTTATATCAGCCATTGAGTTCACCAATACCTGAGATAATCATAGCTTCTTAAGTCTCTTGATATGCAAAATGATGTGTAATGCAATGTTTTATGAATGCATATGACAATGGAACAATAATAAGATCAACATCACAAATCCTGCAAGACAAGAACACAAGGTATCTTTCCAACGGGTGGGCAATCTACTGGTTCGAGAGGGCGTTCCAAAAGGCTTTTCAAACAAAGTCCTATGCACTAACCCTCAAAAGTTTCCCATCATAACGACTACTCGTAAGACGGTACTCCTTTCAAAAAGGATGAACACAGCGTCATGTTTTAGTAACCTTTGGAATAAGGTTCTACAAAGGTCCTCAGAATCGCGGACTCCCGAGTTGAAGATAAGAACGTCATTACGACTACACGTAAGGCATAATTATTCCAACGGGGTCTCATCTGAGCGGTGGAATTCGATCCAACTCAACGAGTCCTAAGTCTCGCAAATCAGAAAGAAACCACCTCCTAACTTAGTGCATACTCGAAAGCTCGGGTAGAAAGCTTTATCCTCACAAACCAAACCAAATGAACCCAAGAAGTCAGAGAGGAACATAACCATAAAATAAATAGCAAAACAAATAAAGCACAAATGCGATAAACAAAATAGGCGTGGCTCGCTAGTAGTCCCCAGCAGAGTCGCCAGCTGTCGCTACTCGAAAAAATGCATCACGCAACGACGGGGAGGCGAAAAGAAAGGACAGAAGATTCGCCACCGAACTTTATTTATCCCATGAGGGGAAAGGAAAATATCGAGAAAACCTTAAGAAAGAAATGGATAAGATGGTCTCGCGACCAAGAACGGGTTCGGAAGCCGATTATGCGAGGGGAAGGTATTAGCACCCCTCGCATCCATCGTACTCGATGGGAACCTTTTGTTTGTCGATGTGCTAAAATATTATGCTATAAAAGAGTGTTTCAAAGGGTAAAGGGAAAGGTTTAGAAACGAGAGAGAGAAGTAACGAGGGAGAAAGGAGATAGAACGGAGAAGAAAATAGAAAGAACAGACTCGGTAGGACTTTGCAGTCCTATGCCTACGTATTCTCAATAGATGTGAGAAAGTCAGAGTCGACGTAGTTCGGGAAACTACAGATGATATGGGGGGGATTGTGCTCGGCAAGGATTGTGACCCTTGTGCCTACGTATCTTTACTTGAAAAAGTAAAGAATCAGAGCAGCCGTAGTTCGGCCTACGGTGTGTTGATGTTTTTTTATGGATGATGCTATCGTGTGCATTCTAGCAGTTAGGTGTTTTGCTGCTCGCTCGTTGGAGACTTAGGCGTTACCTGTTTGCGGTAGAACGGACGTAGCATATCCTTTTTGGAAGATTGATTAGTTTTCGCCACGCGGGGCAAGAAGTCGCATTTGATTGATGATTGTTTTTAGGGGGAGAGACATGTCCTCGGATAGTAACCCCTACGGGTAATACCCAATTCTTTGTCTCAAAGTTTTTGTTATAAAAAGGTGTGGCGAACGAGGCGTCTTCGTATTGAAAGACGAGCGTCGAGACCACCCTCACTACAGTGGGTATCCCAACACTCGGGGAGGAAGAAGACTACACTTAATCCTCTCTCTTTAATTCGATGCGAAGAGAACTTCATTCTTTTATTAATGATGATTTAGGTTTTGAATGGTAAGTGCTTTGCGACAGAGAACCCTACGGTAAACGTCAGCACTCGGGATAGGAGAAGGCCTACGCCTAACCACTCCACGAC
The DNA here is from genome assembly GCA_963859935.3 of Lathyrus sativus. Taxonomy (NCBI): domain Eukaryota; kingdom Viridiplantae; phylum Streptophyta; class Magnoliopsida; order Fabales; family Fabaceae; genus Lathyrus; species Lathyrus sativus. The sequence goes on from OZ012739.1 coordinate 645,337,272, forward strand.
CATTCAAGCTGTTGTTACGAAAAGATTTGAAAATGCACTCGGTACAGGACCGAGGTTTTAGGTGTGAGAATTGTGGAAGGAAGTTGTGAAAGCGAGATGGTGGATAAAGAGACATATGATGGATAAAGTTACGTCTTCGTATCGAAATACGAGTATCGAGACCACCCTCACTACAGTGGGCATCCCAACACTCGGAGAGGAAGAAAGTCTACACTTAATCCCCTCTTTTAATTCGGTACAAAGAGAAATCAAATTAATATGGTTTGAAAAAAGGGGCTCGGTACGAGGCCGAGGTTTTTATGAGGAAATGTTGGAAGCGCCTTTGTATTGACAGCCGAGCATCGAGACCACCCTCACTACAGTGGGCATCCCAACACTCGGAGAGGAAGAAAGTCTAAACTTAATCCCCTCCTTTTAATTCAATACAAAGAACTGTTTTTTTAAGAAATGTTACAAGATACAACGCGAGCAAACCCTAATAGAGGGTCAACTTTCAAGTAAGTCCAAGCTCTTGAAAATCATCAATGATTTGAAATCTTGTTTTATTAAATGAAAATAATTGAAATTATGGTTAATTTGCAAAAAAGAATGGATCAAGAATAAATAAGTATCCAAAAAAAACATTGGTTTTGGAAATTATATAATTACAACAAATAAATAAAATAAATAAGATTAGGAAAAAAGCAAGAGGTGGGAGCTGAACCCACCTCCCTTTGGTTCAAAGTTAGCAATCCCAACCACTAAGACACCAGGCGCGCACGCTAACAGGGTATGGAAGAAAAAGGAAAAAAAAGCAAGAAATGAGGAAATAAAATAATAAAAAAAAACAAAGTGAAAAAAAAGGCCCCAGCTGGGCTCGAACTCAGGTCACTGGGGCGAGGCAGGATACTTAAAGGCCTGTGCTTAACCACTGGGGTGGCGATACATCCGTGTATTTATGCCACCCCATCAAATTAAGTACCAAAGTGAGGCATACTTCTGGGCAGAACCAAGAACAAAACCAACCGCCCCCAATACGTTTCGCAACGTAACTCAACCGTACCTCAACCAAACCACGCAAACCTTATGTCAAAACTGACCAGAAAAACTAAAGGAAGAAGATGGTCCTATTAGATTTTCCAAATTCTGAGCACATAAAGAAAATTGAAAGCTTATGCAATAAAGTGTATTGAGATACGTTTTGAAATTCATGAACCAAACTAGATGTAAGCAGAGGTAGGAAATGCCTTGAGCAAGCTCCAAATACGCAGAAGAATGAGTTTCAGCAAGAGATCCAATCAAAAGACATTAAAACAAGAACATCGTATGTGATTTGCAAGTGGATGAAATCGATTTTATAGGAAGAAAATTGCCAAACCAATAGTGTTAGTGCAGCTCTATGATAAATACAAATACACATAAGTAGCACCAGGCCCTTAATGATCATCACAAATAGAATTCAATTCCCAAGAATTTCTTGACCACACAAAAATCAACAAAGTTTATAGAAGAAAAAAAAAGTTATTGACAGCAAGTTGATGTTTCCACCCAAATCATGTTTCCATCAACATACACAATGAAAATTGACAGTCAGTTCTCTCACAAAGGTAACACACACACACATACGACCTTCTCAAACTAACTCTCTAGTTGGTCCAAAACAGCATTATGCCAAGAATTTCTCACACACACAAACTTGCAAAGAAAAGCCAGATCAAGAATGACAAAATAGAGGTTAGCAAACCTTCAAACAGGGTCTTGATAATCAACCACATAAATATGGTCTCAACAGCAATTATGGTGAGCCTTACTAGCAATGCTCTTACAAACATCCTCACAATCCAGACTAGTCCAAAACAGCCAACAGATTTATCATGGTGAATAGCATTTTCACAAAAAGAACAACAACAGGTTCCGATACTAACTTAGACCAATGCAAGTTGAGCACAAAAAGATTTAAACAAATTCAGACAAAAGACCCACAAAATGCTGAATGTGAACTGAGCATACTCCTAAGAGCTCATGGCTAACTAACATCAAAGGGTCCAAAACAGAAAAAAAAAAGCATACCAGCCTAAAACCTCAAAACAGAACTGAAGTTAGAAGCCAAAACCTCATTACAGGAATTGGACTGCTAGCAGGTGGTCGATTGACAATGCAACCCAAATCTTGGCATGGACTCACACTAAAACAAAACTGACCTCAACAGGTTTGGTAGCAACTACCCCAAGTGAACAAGTCATGTCAACTATTTCCAAACATAAATCAAACAAGGTTTTCAACTGTCAAATAGAATTGCACTAGAGCCAAACACGGACATCACACTTAAACCAACAAATGCAGCCATAGAAATATGCAATCACATAGCAGCAGCAGTGAGAAATGAATTATCAACCTTAACTCTAACTTAAACCAAGTGATAACAGCCAAATTGCTAAAAGACATGAGTTAACTCCCTACACACCAAACTGCTTTAGTAGCACACCACAACCAGACTTATCAAAGCAACAAAACCACAGATATTGGAAACATTGTCAGAAGGAACAAATCTAGTGTGTGCAATAAATTTAAACAGCCAGTAGTGAGCAGTGATACCAATCCTCCAAAACAGATCATGAAGAAAAGACAAAGCTGATACATGATAAATACCTATATCCTCTAACTGTGCTTGCACATTATAACCGAATCAAAGTAGCATGCTAACAGATCTCTATGTCTAAAACAAATGGTGCTTCAATGATAGTCAAATGCCCTCACACAAACCAAACTGATTCACACAGTCTTTAACTCACACAAGAAGCAGTAAGAAAAAAGCAGGACTAACAGCTAGCACAAACCCAACAACCAACTTCACAAGATCCAAAGCATAAATTTGGAAAAGTCACTTGGTCTAAATCATAGCAATAATGACAGATGGACAAATTCAGTCACAAGCATATCCAGGGGTTAAAGGTAAACAGTTTATCAAGGAACTCAAGATATAGATGGATGCTGTCAAGCCATGACAATTAATTCACCAATAGAATGTTAACACAAGCATCAGAGTCAAAAGTGATCAATGACCTCTTATTCCTCAAAGTTTCAACACATTGCATAAGTTTCAAAGTTCCACCAAAATAATCCCCAACAGCAGTTATGAACTTAATATGAAAATATCTTACACATATGGATTTCAATATTTCAAACTGAAGTTCTTGACAACACCAAAAGTTAACCAAACTCAAAACAGACCAAGGCAGCATGTCATTGTTCAATAAACAAAAGTAACAAACAGCAAAGCATAATCCTGCAGCAATGTTCTTGTAGAAGCAAAGTACACACATACATAACATTAAACACTCATCCAAGTTGGCTTCAACAACAGCCAACAAACTTGTATACTTAACAAGATCATTGGGTAGAAACAAACAAGCATTACACATGGGAATTCAACAGAAACAACTGTGATGAATTTTGGAAATAAAAAAAATGAAATAGTTACAAACCAGTTCAAACAGACTTGCACATGCCTTAAATATGGTGTAGATCATGTCTTAATAGAAAGATGACTCAATAAGCCACTAAAACAAGAGAAAACACATGAGTTGCAACATAATGAAACAAGAGTTGAACATAACCAAATCAGATTCAAAATGACAGTAGCATCCTAAGAACCAAATCTGTTAGGCAAAGACTAAACATTGTGACTTATGAGTTGGAATTTGGACATGTGAGTTTTTAATGAAAAGTTCAAAACATTTTACATACACATGAAGTTGTTTCTAGACTTAAGCATGAAATGTCAAGCATGGTATGAGATGACAAAAGAATGTAAACTTGTCAACAACAGCTAGCATATCCAAAGTTCATATCAATGTAAAACAAAATATGGATGTAAATACTTATGATCATTTGAGAGTTTCAAGCAAAGTGAGTCAAAGCAAAACAACATCAAGTTCAAAACAAACCAAACCATGACAGTAAATTCAATAACCTTCAAAACTGTTTTGACAGTATGATATCCAACCTGTTGAAGAACCTTTTAAGCAAGCAAAACCTCTTTTGAACAGAGCTGGATACTTCCTCCCTTCTTGAAGCAACACTTGGATTTTCTTGAGAAAAAAAAAACCTCCAAAGAAACTCACACTCTCTCTTTCTGATTTTTGTAAAGTGGTGGCCGCTAGGGTTTGCTCTAAACCTAATCCTTTTATATTCCAATTTTTCAATCCAATTTGTCTCTTGCTGAGCTTTTTCGTGTCTTGTTGTGAGATGGTAGGGGTACTAGGGCTGCTGCCAGACAGTAGGGGCTGCTTGCTCTTGCCCATATTGGTGATAGATTCAGAAAACGCCTAGAACAAGTACTCTCGGTGGTTGGTCTTGAAACGGTAATGTTCAGTACAAACTTCTTCATGAAAGAACCAAATACCCCACATTGCAATTTCCATTGTAATTTGAAATACACACTCCAAAAATGAAAACTGAAAATCCTACATTAATTCTTACGAAAAAAACAAGTAGGATTCACTTTTGTCTTGTTGGAAATGGTTCAGTCTTACTCAATCCCTCCTCCCTCACGCACGGCCACAAGTGTGTTCTTCAATTTTGCCCAGCTATGAACAAAACAAGCTACTTAATAATTCTGGGGTGGGATAATCACTGGATGTATCGCCACCCCAGTGGTTAAGTCATGCGCCCATTTACCATATAGTCACGAGTTCGAATCTTGGTGTGAGCAAAATCCACCACCTTTTTATTCATGCGCCTTTATTTTCAATATTTTAAAATACATAGTTTTCCTTTTCATTATTGTTCACAAATGTGCGCCTGGCTGAGTGGTAAAGGTGAGGGGTGTGGAGCAAGAGGTGGTGGGTTCAAACCCCACCTTGTGCACTTGTCTCAATTATATTTTTTTTACTTAGGAAAATGACCTCCCTATTCTCCATATATTTTGAATACACATCTCTTTTCTTCTTCTCTTTTTTTTTTTTCATATATCCCTGTAAAAGTGCAAATTAAAATATGCTATGTAATGTTTTTATGCCTTATGCTGATGCAGATGAAATAAAACACATACCAGAGTGGTTGGTCAAATTTGGGGTACAACAGGTTTTCATACCCCCTCCCATTGTTTCTTTTTATTTTTTTTATATGTTCTAGTTTTAAGTTTTTTTTGTTGTTAATATATTATAAATATGTTTTATATTGTTATTTATTTTCCAACAGATTATTATCCTATGTATATATGTTATAATTTTAGGTTTAAGTATATATATTTATTTTCATTTCAATTTCTTTTAGAAAATCTTATGCTTTTTATATATATATGTATATTTTAGAGCTAAATTTTATTTCGCATTTTTTATCCCATTTTCATCTGTTTTGGGTCGATGACGAGACCTCCGTAATTCATTACCAGTCAGATTATTGATGAGTAATGTTGGATCTGAGACCACCTATTTTCTCTCTTCATTACTTGTCCCGACTCGATTCAAAAACTTTGTCAAACAATTTTCAAAATCAAATTATCTTTGTATTGAATTAAAAAGAGGGGATTAAGTGTAGACTTTCTTCCTCTCCGAGTGTTGGGATGCCCACTGTAGTGAGGGTGGTTCTGACACTCGTCTTTCAATACGGAGACGCTCCCCATCCATTTTCAAATCTCATTTTCCAAATTAAATTCTCTTCGTATTAAATTAAAAAGAGCGGATTGGGTGTAGACCTCTTCTTCTCTGAGTGTTGGGATGCCCACTGTAGTGAGAGTGGTCTCGACACTCGTCTTTCAATACGAAGACGTGACTTCTTCCATCACCTCTCCTTTCACAGCTTCCTTCCGCACTTTTCACACCTAAAACCTCGTTCCTGTACCGAGTGCATTTTCAAATCTTTTCATAACAAAAACTTGAATGGTCGTGGAGTGGTTAGGCGTAGGCCTTCTCCTATCCCGAGTGCTGACGTTTACCGTAGGGTTCTCTGTCGCAAAGCACTTACCATTCGAAACCAAAAACATCTTTAATAAGAGAACGAAGTTCTCATTGCATTGAATTAAAGAGAGAGGATTGGGTGTAGACCTCTTCTTCTCCGAGCGTAGGGATGCCCACTATAGTGAGGGTGGTTTCGACGCTCGTCTTTCAATACGAAGACGCCCTCGTTCGCCACACCTTTTTATAACAAAAACTTTGAGACAATGAATTGGGTACTACCCGTAGGGGTTACTATCCGAGGACCTGTCTCGCCCCTTAAAAAACAATCCAATCAATCAAACGTGACTTCTTGCCCCGCGTGGCGAAAACTAATCAATTTTTCAAAAAGGATATGTTACGTCCGTTCTACCGCAAACAGGTACGCCTAAGTCTCCAACGAGCGAGCAGCAAAACACCTAAACTGCTAGAATGCGCACGATAGCATTATCCATAAAAAACATCAACACACCGTAGGCCGAACTACGGCTGCTCTGATTTCTCATACCAGATGAGAATACGTAGGCACAAGACGGCGATGTCTTGGCGAGCACAATCCCCCCTATCACCCGTAGTTTCCCGAACTACGTCGACTCTGACTTTCTCATATTTGTTGAGAATACGTAGGCCTAGGACCGCGAAGTCCTATCGAGTCCTTTCTTTCCCTCGTCACCCCTTGTTTCCCGTTTCTAAACCTTTTCCTTAATTCTTTTAGAACACTCTTTATAGCATAATATTTAAGCAGATAAATTCACACATCGACAAACAAAAGGTTCCCATCGAGTACGATGGATGCGAGGGGTGCTAATACCTTCCCTTCGCATAACCGGCTTCCGAACCCGTTCTTGGTCGCGAGACCATCTTATCCTTTTCTTTCTTAAGGTTTTCTCGATATTTTCCTTTCCCCTCATGGGATAAATAAAGTTCGGTGGCGACTCTTCTGTCTATCTTTTTCGCCTCCCCGTCGTTGCGCGATGCATTTTTTCGAGTAGCGACAACAGGTGGTTTCCCATTTTATCAAGAAAGATATCATCTGCTGGTACGGCATCCCCAAAAAAATTATCACTGACAATGGGTCAAATATGAACAACAAAACAATGAAAGAACTTTGTGATAGTTTCAAGATCAAACATCACAACTCTTCTTCGTACAGACAAAAAATGAACGGTGTTGTTGAGGCTGCGAACAAAAATGTCAAGAAGATAGTGCAAAAGATGGTTGGAACCTACAAAGACTGGAACAAAATGTTACCATTCACCTTACACGGATACAGAACATCAGTATGCACTTCAATAGGGGCAACCCCCTTGTCCCTTATCTACGGGATGGACGCGGTATTACCCATTAAAGTTAAGATACCTTCGTTAAGGATCTTAGTGGAAGCAGATTTTGAAGAAGCCAAATGGATGAAGGAAAGATTCGATTCGCTAAACCCTATCGATGAAAAGAGGATGACCGTGATGTGTCACAGTCAGATACATCAGCAAAGGATGATGAGAACGTTTGATAAAAGGGATCGCCTCAAAGAATACAAGGAAGGAGAACTCATGCTTAGAAAGATCCTGCCAGTTTAGAAGGATATGCACGGAAAATGGATGCCCAACTATGATGGTCCCTTTGTCGTGAAAACTATTTTCTATGGAGGCTCTCTAATTCTCAAGACAATGGACGGCGAAAAGCTTAAGTACCCTGTCAACTTGGATGCAGTAAGGAAATAATATGCCTAAAAGAGGACTCGCTGAGTCAAAAACCCAAAAAGGAAATCAGAAGTTGTTAAGCCACGAATAATGATCAAGGGGGTTATCGTCCGCCATTCTCGTCAGAAGCAGCGAATCGGATGGACTACTAGTTAGTAGGGCTAGATCATTGTTGGATTTTTGTAACCCGTTTTGTTTTGTTTTTGCCATTACTCCAATTGTAATTGTTCCCGAGACTTTGCCATTGGTAAGGTTCTTGCCTATTAATGAAATTGGATTTCAGACTAATCATTGTTATGATCTGTTTTTTTTACTTGTTATGCAAATTTCACTTACTCGTTGATAATGAGTTTTGAAACCAAAGTGTTTTTGAAAAATAAACTGTTTTGAGAAACTAATCTAATAAACAAGTCGTAACTTCAAGAGGTATGACATGACGGTATTAAACACCTCTTGTGAGAGCAGAGCAATAGAAATCTTAAACATCATCTTTAGATAGGAAATCATTTAGATGGGAGTGTGTCTGAGAGCGTTGGTGAGTGTCCTTAAAGTATAGGAAATCATTTAATAAATTATTGAGTTTAATAATAATATAATATAATTAATAATGATGATAATGTAATAACTAGTATTATTGTTGTTATTATTATTATTATTATTATTATTATTATTATTATTATTATTTGGAATATTAGTGGATGGAATAAGAGAAGGGAGTTATTAGAGAAGTTGTGGGAGAAAGAGGATTATCACAATAAACTGCTCAGAAAACCAAAATTGAGGAGAAAGGTTGAGGAAAGAGGAAAAATGACGTGGCTATGGAGAAAGTAAGAATAGAAGAATTGTCCATCGGTGAAATTAGAAGACAGTTGCAGGAGAGTTACCGTAGAACGGAACCAGAACCGGAAAGCGTAGAGTTGGCCTCAATTCTAAGGTAAGGGTGGTGTTCAATTCTATAACTGTGGGTATGATCGATTTCATGTAGGGAATCGAATCATAGGATTAATGTTCCCGTAGTAAATGTTCCCGTAGGTTGAGCAATATTAAGGGTTAATGTTTGTCTACGCCTGAATTAGTGTTTATGTCATTAGTTCTATGTAGTAATGTTGGGAATCGGCGCCGACACGCGCTAATTTCCCATTTGTTGAGAAAAGGTTGTTATTATGCTCTTACTTGATCGAATTCAGGTAGGGAATCGAATCATAGATATACTTTCCGTTAATCGATAAATGTTAGGGACGAGGTTTGTCTGTGTAGGAATGAAGGTGTTATATCGTTAGTTTTGCACGATGTTGTATGGTTGCCCTTAATGGGGCAAGATTAGTTGCCCCGTAGTTAACGAACCTTTTCAGAAACTATAATTAATTTAGTGAGTAAAGGTTGTAATGTTGTTCTTACGATAATGTGCTGAATTCTTAATTGTCAAAAGTATGTTGTTATTGTTCTCGTATATGAACAGGTGGAAAATGATGATTTCATGAGTTGTATGAAATTATGATGCTCTGTTATGGACAAATTGGTTGTAGGCTTAAATGCCTTGTTGAATTAGTTGTTGTGGTTATGTTGTAGTCCATAATAGTTGAATTTCATGGCATATCATCTTGGTTGGCCTGTATTGGCGATTGGATGTCCTGTATTGGCGGCCCTTAGTGGCAAATTGTTGGCCTGTATTGGCGGCCATTAGTGGCAAAATTATTGGTTGTGCCTGTATTGGTGGCCTTAATGGCAAATTGGTACCACATGCATATGCACAGTTGAGTCGTATTTGCTGAGATGCATTGTTGAGTTGCATTGTTGAGTTGCTGAATTGTTAATGCTAATTGTCATGGATTTTGAATACCGAATTATTGCGGTCTATTATGGAAAATATTTTACGATCTGTTGGAAGAATAATGTTGTGATAATATTCTGACATGACTTTTATCATGCCTTATGTTATATTGTTGATATCTCACCCTTTATGCTGTATGTTACCTCCTTTGGTGGTAACTTGCAGGTAATCCGAAATAAAGTGTAGCTTTCCGTTTAAGGTTGTTGGTCGCTCTGATACGTAGCACTCTTGGGGGGGGGGGGGGGGATGAACGCTTAATGTTATTGTTTTTAATTGTTTTCGTTGTTGCTGAATTTTTATTAAGTACTTTCTGTAAATTGATTGCTTCTGATAGTGCCAAATGTTGGTTGTATGCACTAGACCGATGAATCGGTAGTAATGATTTCGTGACTGAGAACTAGTTGTTTTATGAATGGATGCAAGATAATTACTGGCTGAATTTTAATGGAATTTAGTTGCAGACTTTTCTGGTCTTGCTTTGGTTATTGTGAATGGTTGGAAGTATATTATAACATGTCGTTTTATGATTAAAATGTTAAACAAATTATCGTTGTTTGTTCATCCGAATTTGTGCTACGTATGTTATTAAATGATCTGTTGCAGGCGTCTGTTGTTGGTTAAGTTGAAACTGTGACACCTCTGATGTGTCCCAGAATTTGTGAGTGTGACGGTCGTCACAGCTCCATGACGCTCGTCATGACCACCACGGTCGTGACATCCATGACGGTCGCCATGAAACATTCTTTTTGCTGCACTCTGATCGTTTATGTTGTTTCTCTTATTTTTCCGCGAGAGTATAGAGTGGGGTGTTACAATTGGTATCAGAGCAGGTCGGTCCGTCCGGCCAAGTTGTCTAATGTTGTTTGCTCCTTTGTATGCGACATGTGTGTGAAAACACTGTCGGTACATGTTTGTTGTCTAACCTTTGTCTGCAGAAGTGAGAATGATTCAAGTGGGGGAGAAGTTTGTGCTTCTCCAGGATGCTGAAGTGTGGAGTTGTAGCTCGGTGTGTGGTTGAACGCTCTTATTGTTTGGTAAGGATGGTTTATACCCCATCATGGGATGGACGTGTCTTGCAAGCTTAGATGGCATGAGCAGTGAATGGTCTTGGGTTAAGCTAAGTGCCTAAGAATTGTTTTGACGAGTCGGCGCAGGACAGTGTTGAGGTGTTTAATTTTGATGGGAATTTTTGAGTTATAATGAAAGTGGGAAGTTGGCGATTTGCCGATTAATTGTGGTTGTCTGGAAGTTAGCCTGACAAGATAGTGATATACAGCCAGGACGTGAAGTAGTGTTGTGACTGACTTAGTTACGGAAACTAGTCTGAGACTGAGAACTCCATATTATATGTCTGTTTGGATGGTCAAGGAATTAAATTGATTAAGCAGTGTTGAGACTCGTGTCTGGTGTGTGTGCTAAGGCAACAGAGTGTGAGGTCGAGTATATTAAGAGTGGGCAGTGACTTCTGATGATTATTAAAGAAAGTAAGATGTGAAATGCAATATTGGTATAATTAGACCTTTAAATATTCCAAGAGTTGAAGATGTGTCGAATGACCTTCTAAGTGTGAAATGGTTGTCGTACGTCGAATTCCGAGATCGCGGCTTTTTACGGAATCGATGTTTTTACGGACGAAAGTTGGAATAGATTACGTAGTTGTGTCGGGTAATGTTAGGTCGTGATCGAGTATGCTTGTTTTATCGAATTTGATTGATTTTTGTAAGTTTTTGCATTTTTGGAGATTTGAGGGTTAAAGATTCGGATTGAAATCGAAAGTCGTAGATTTCACGTTTGATGGTTCTAAATCATTAATATATGTTTGGTATGAATGAGTATGTGGTTGTTTCGAAGAAAATAATTGAATCGGTCGGATTTTCGAGCGAAAATGCTCAAACCCGTAGCAGTCTTTATGCAGAAAAATTCCGTTTTGGAAAAACTTCGAAAATTCATAACTCTTGAACCGTATGTCAGTTTTGACCCCCGTTCGAAGCGTTGGAAAGCTAACGAGGTGCTCTTTCTAGGAAAAATTGTTTTGAGGCCTGTACCTGGTTCAATTATAGCAGAAAATTGAAAACGTATCGTGTGTTGATTTTTGCCGAACCCGACAGGACCATTTGTTGTGTTTTGTGATGCTTTGTTGATATGCTTGGGAGATATGTTAAGTGAAACTTCAGCAAGTTTTGGTTATGATTTAAGGAAACTTGAAGTACATAAGAGGAATCACCTGACAGGTGATTTAGATTTGGTTGTTGTTGTGGTTGCACCGGAGTTGGAGGCTTCAATTAGTTAGTGTGAGACTTGAAATGTTTGGTGATCTCAAGAGCTTAAGGTATTTGCTTGAGTTGGAAGAGTTGAATATGAGGCAGAGAATGATTGGGACTCCTAAAGGATTATGGTTTTATATTGAATTACCATTTGGGTGAAGCAAAACGTGGTAGCCTATGCAGTGATTTAGAAATCTTTGCACATACCGATGATGGTGGTGAAAAGAGTTAGGACTGATTGAGCAATTTCTGTGATATGAGTTTGGGTTGTGAAGAGACTTCTTATGGAGTTTAGCTTAGTATGTTGGACCTTACTAAGGGTATTCTTGACGAGATTCGATGAGGTCAGAACTCTGGTTGAGTTGGTAGATTGGTTGAATCTGAGGAATTAAAGTCGAATGGATGATTTTCAGATTAATGGAAATAGTATCACGAGATGTCGTGATAGAGTTTGTGTTCTAGATATTATTAAGTGGAATGAGAGTATTGAGATAGATGGAGTATCCATCCCGGTGCTAGGAAGATGTAACCGGATTTGGGGAAATTATTTTGAAGGTCATAGATGGAGAGTGAAGTGGTTGAGTTTGTATATGCTAGTTAGACTTGTTGGAAGTCGAAGAATAAACGTTAGAGACCGTTGGGTCCGATGCAACCGTTGGATATCCCATAGTGGAGATCGGATAGTATTCCCGTGGATTTTATATTGACTTTTCCGGAGAATTTGAGGGATATGATTTTACTTGGGTGATTCTGGATAGAATGACTAAATTGGCTCTTTTCCTAACAAGGAAGATTAATCATTCTATGTTGAAGCTAGCTGAGATTGTGCAAGAGACGACTGAAAAGATCCAAAGGATCCAAGAAAGACGTGTTTTGAGAGTTACGATAGTAACTGGTGTTGGTCGAGCTTGAGGTCTCGGAAGCACACTGTGTTTTATGATCTGTACCAGAGTGGCACAGCGGAAGCGTGGGAAAAATAGCAGGTTAGACTGTTTTATTGCTGTCACTCGTGGGAAGTTACCTGTGTGGCATGTGCCTAAGTTGAAGAAGTACATTGACTCGGATGGATGGTGTAAAAGTGAAAGGTAAATTGACTGTTGAGGCGTTGCTAGTTCAGGTGGATGAACGAGAAGCAACTTCGAGGTGAAGAGATTGCTTCGGTGAAAGTGGTCTGGTTGGGAGCTGCTGGCAAAAGCTTGACGTGGGAACTGGAAAGCAGGATGCGGGAGTCTTATCCCGAGCTGTTTGATTGAGATAATTTCAAGGACGAAATTCTTTTAAGTTTGGGGGAGTTGTAACGCCCGTTCTTTGTAAATTAAATTATTTATCAATTGTTGGGATGCCTTATGTGGGAGTGTGTCTGAGAGTGTTGGTGAGTGTCCTTAAAGTATAGGAAATCATTTAATAAATTATTGAGTTTAATAATGATGATAATGTAATAACTAGTATTATTATTATTATTATTATTATTATTATTATTATTATTATTATTATTATTATTATTATTATTATTATTATTTGGAATATTAGTGGATGGAATAAGAGAAGGGAGTTATTAGAGAAGTTGTTGGAGAAAGAGGGTTATCACGATAAACTGCTCAGAAAAGCAAAATTGAGGAGAAAGGTTGAGGAAAGAGGAAAAAGGACGTGGCTGTGGAGAAAGTAAGAACAGAAGAATTGTTAATCGGTGAAATTGGAAGATAGTTGCAGGATAGTTACCGTAAAACGGAACCAGAACCGGAAAGCGTAGAGTTGGCCTCAATTCTAAGGTAAGAGTGGGGTTCAATTCTATAACTGTGGGTATGATCGATTTCATGTAGGGAATCGAATCATAGGGTTAATGTTCCCGTAGTAATGTTCCTGTAGCAATGTTCCCGTAGTAATGTTCCCGTAGTAAATGTTCCCGTAGGTTGAGCAATATTAAGGGTAAATGTTCACGTAGGTTGAGCAATATTAAGGGTTAATGTTCCCGTAGGTTGAGCAATATTAAGGGTTAATGTTTGTCTACGCCTGAATTAGTGTTTATGTCATTATTTCTATGTAGTAATGTTGGGAATCGGCGCCGACACGCGCTAATTTCCCATTTGTTGAGAAAAGGTTGTTATTATGCTCTTACTTGATCGAATTCAGGTAGGGAATCGAATCATAGATATACTTTCCGTTAATCGATAAATGTTAGGGATGAGGTTTGTCTGTGTAGGAATGAAGGTGTTATATCGTTAGTTTTGCACTATGTTGTATGGTTGCCCTTAATGGGGCAAGATTAGTTGCCCTATAGCTAACAAACCTTTTCAGAAACTATAATTAATTTAGTGAGTAAAAGTTGTAATGTTGTTCTTACGATAATGTGCTGAATTCTTAATTGTCGAAGGTATGTTCTTATTGTTCTCGTATATGAACAGGTGGAAAATGATGATTTCATGAGTTGTATGAAATTATGATGCTCTGTTATGGACAAATTGGTTGTAGGCTTAAATGCCTTGTTGAATTAGTTGTTGCGGTTATGTTGTAGTGCATAATAGTTGCATTTCATGGCATATCATCTTGGTTGGCCTGTATTGGCGATTGGATGGCCTGTATTGGCGGCCCTTAGTTGCAAATTGTTGGCCTGTATTGGCGGCCCTTAGTGGAAAAATTATTGATTGTGCCTGTATTGGTGGCCTTAATGGCAAATTGGTACCACATGCATATGCACAGTTGAGTCGCATTTGTTGAGTTGCATTGTTGAGTTGCTGAATTGTTAATGCTAATTGTCATGGATTTTGAATACTGAATTATTACGGTCTATTATGGATAATATTTTATGATCTGTGGGAAGAATAATGTTGTGATAATATTCTGACATGACTTTTATCATGTCTTATGTTATATTGTTGATATCTCACCCTTTATGTTGTATGTTACCTCCGTTGGTGGTAACTGTCGTGGTGAAATTTGGATACCAAACTATTAATTAGTTTGAATCTTTAATTCAATTTGCAACTGAACTTTGATTTGTCCAAAGGAAGGGATAAAGATCAAAATTCCCACAATGCAATGCAAATGCAAGGTTTAGAGAGTTATAGGTTCGGGGGTTGGTTAAACTTAGGGAAGATACTAGCATCCTAAGTTTCTGTAGTACTCTACAGGAACCTCTTGTTTTATGTTTGTTTATTGCTATGAGTTTATCTGCTTAAGGTTAAAAGACCTAGTGGTTTATTTCTAAGTATACTCGATAAGATATCGCATCTTATGCCTACATATCCTTACGGGAGTGGAATCAGAGTATTTGTAGTTCTCCTAAAGGGTTAGAGGAATTCTTTGACTGTGGTCAAAGTTCCTACGGGTTTAGGGTAGTTGATTGATTGATTTTAGGAGAAGAAGATGTGTTGTCATTTTAAGGGAGATATAACCGCCACAGGTTGTAGGAAAATAGTCTTTGCATCTTCTTAAGAAAAGGGCTCAAGTACTCGGATTGTTTGACGAGTACGCCTTTATCTCTCTTAAGGCAAAGTTCCTACGGTATTGACTGTATTGATGTGGGGTGGAGATTCTATCTCGCTTAAGATGATTTGACATCTTTCTCTAATGTGTTTGAATATTGTTTGTATTGTGTTGATTGTTTTTGTCTAAGTTGTAAATATAAAGGTCCTTCCTAGGGGTAGGTCCTAAACTTAAGAAGATCGACTTGAATGGGATCAAGGATCATGTGGGGAGAATGATGCAAATGTGAATGCACTACACACAAGTGTTGACTTATGTGTAGGTTTTTCCTTTGGACGGAATGCGATGCGTGAATATAAATTGATAATATTAAATGGCTGTAAAATAAATTGCGGAAAAGTAAAGCATACACACGCATGAAAGCGCTAAGGTGAATTGTGTCGTGAGTGTGCACGATTGAGGTTGTATTTTACGTTGTTGATTGTTTTTAAGCGGAGGAGTTGTTTAGAAGTTGTATTATCTTATTTGGATTGATTTGAGTGAGTTTGGTTTCAAGAAAGGTTATATTTGGTGAGATTTGATTTTATAAAAAAAGTTGTTATTAGTTTTAATAAAAGGTTTAGATTAGTTGATTAAAATTGATTTTAGAAAGATGTTAATTTAATTTTAATAAAAAGGTCTTTCTTATTGAATAATGAAAAGGTTATTATTATGAAATTCAAATTATTTAGATTATGAGATAAATAAAATAAAAAAGGGTGTCATTATTATAATATAGGAAAAACGTTTATTAAATAAGATAGTTTTTATCATCATTAAAAAAAAACACAAATATCTTATTATTTTAAAAGGTTATTAATTTGATGAATTGAGATTAGTAACTAAAGGGTAAATTAAGTTGAGTTATCAAAGGTTAATTTGAAAAGAAGATCATTGGTTTAATTTTATAAAAGAGTTGATTAAGGTTAATTAGTGAGGTAATAAAAAATATTAACTACAGGTTAAATAAATGATAAAAGTTTAAATAATAAATAGAGATTATTTTAAATGAAAAAAGTTAATTAAGGTTTATTAGTTATCTTTAAAAAAACTGATTAATGATTAGTTAAGGTGATTAATGGAAAATTAGTGGGTAACGGGGGGTTAGGGGGAAGATCAATTGTGCAGTTGGTTTAGAGGGTGTATGTGTTGGGGTGTGTGTGATTATAGGGTAATTACACAGATAATAAGACAAACAGAAAAGAACAGAGACAAAAAATGAAAAACGGAACCCTAGGTTCCCTTCCCCCAAATCGGCCGCCCTCGTTCATCTCTCTCCGCCTTACTCTCCTCCGATGCTTCCATTCCTCATCCTCTCTCAAGTTCCGATTCTCTCTTTAAACCTGCAACACGACAACAAGATCAATATGCTCAATGAATATTACGAAAGAAAGAACGAAACTCTACCAAAAAAATAGCGACGGCGGTGCCGAAGACGACGATGGGTATTTCGCGGGTTTGGGCTTCGGCGGCCTGAGGTAGACTTCGCCAATTCGGAAGATAAGTTTCTTCTCTTCGGTTTCTTGAGTTTTCTGTTTTCACACCCAGGGCTTTTCGTTGTTTCGGTTTCGTATCCTCGGATTTTTTAATTATCTTTTCTCTTCCCCTTCATCTCTTTATATAGGCTTCAGTCAAAAATCCTCTTCTGATTGGGCTCGATTAAGAGCTTTGAATGCTTGATTTGGATATTCCAATTTGGGTTGAGTCAGATTCGAAAACATTCCCTTTTCGTGAATTGTAATAATAGCTTGTTAATCTTCTGATTTTGCTTTGATTGAAAATGGATTTGATTTGGTCTATCTTTGAATCGAATCTTCTATTCTCAGGGAATATGCTTTAACGGTTATTTTGCTGACTCAGATGTGGATTTCATTCTGATGTGGGCTTGGTTCTATCTGATGCAATTTTGCTTCGATATCTGGCTTTCTGTTTCGACCATGCCCTAACTTTTCTTCTTCTTCTTTAAGAGAGAGCTGGTAATTCGGATGTTGTCGGATCAGTGCCGCCGAGAAAGGTTTGACGCGGTGATGAAGACATTTCAGTCTGAGCTGAAACAATTATGGTTGACGTTTGTCTTCGAATGTCCGTTGATGTTTTCGAGCTGGTAGAGAGTTGACGACAAATCTTTTGTTGTTCTTCCGGCTACTCGAGCTTTCGCCCGATGATGAGTTGACCTGATGGTTATATTTAAATCAATTCTTCTTAAACTTCACTTTATTTTTTCGACGGCATTTTGATTAACGATTGTGTTTTGACAGGTTGGAAGGAAGCTGCGGATGGTGTTATCAGTCGAGTCGAGGCTTTGGATTGTGGCATGATTCTTTTCATCTCTGAGTCCACTATGGCATCTTCGGGTTTCAAAGTACATGTTGCTTGCTTGTTACCTAGCCCAGTTGAGTTTTCTGGTGACATTTTCCTCATATTCTCT
The DNA here is from genome assembly GCA_963859935.3 of Lathyrus sativus. Classification (NCBI taxonomy): domain Eukaryota; kingdom Viridiplantae; phylum Streptophyta; class Magnoliopsida; order Fabales; family Fabaceae; genus Lathyrus; species Lathyrus sativus. Next base: position 645,354,869 of record OZ012739.1, read on the forward strand.
GACAGTGTAGATAGTTTATCTCCATAAAAGATAAATTTGACCTTCCTGGACCACAATCTACAGCAGTGGTATTTCCCAAAAATTCCCAGTCACTCCAGTCAAGAGGTGAAGTATAATCTTGAATATCTTCAAATGCATGAACAGGACCACAAATAGTTCTCTCACTCTCCCTCTTAACACCAGACAAACAACCTTCTGAACCAGTTGAATCCCTAAATTCTTCTAGCAGAGCGTCTTATTGTTTGAGCTAATTGTCACAATCTTTATGGTAAAAGGCTCTCAACCTCCGCATGACAGATGCCTGCATTATTACAGGGCGAGCTGTTTTTGAGTTGTGTGTATTTGATAACAACTTGTTGCTGTTCTAGGAATATTCCAACTGATGCACTTAATTTTCTTATAGGTTTAATCAGGTGTGAAACTCAAAGGAGAGGGTCCTGGCTTGGGGTCTCTTGGATAAAGCTAAGAGCATTCTACATGGCGAGAGGTATTAGTTTCCTATGACTTGTTCAATATTATTCGATACGTGCGGAGGTTCACTGAAAAAAAACATAGAGAATGGTTTCTTATCCTTCTGTCTACTATACTTTGTAGGCGATGTGAGTTGAGAAGAAAATCTTTATTTGATGCAACCGACTGCCAGTAGTGCAAAATATTCTCTTAGTGCTCAGAACTGGGAGTTGAAGAGTATAGAGGGTTAATTGAAATCCAAAAATTCCATGTTGTGGTACAAAATGGCAGCATTGCATCCTTGACGAGTCGAGCAGCGTCGGTGTCAGGTGCTGATGCTTCCTTATTCTCACCTAAGAACGCAACTTCTGCCCTTCTAGAAGATGAACTCACTCGGCGCAGCATAACCGACAATGAACCGGGAAGATTGCGTGTTTTGGAATCAAACCGTGTTTTGTAGCGAATTTTCCTGTTTCACCAATGGCAGCTTGTCTATTAGATTGTACTTTGAAGAAAACTATAACTGTAACCTTGTATGTATGCTTGAACAGACATGGGGAACTCTTTTGAGTGTTGCGTGTTAGATCTTGGATTGAACTTAATTCGTGTCCACGTTACTGTGTTCATAAGGAACTATTCAATGAAACTTGGTGATGTCAATATTGTAACCTCAAAGAAATATCAACACCATGTATTTTGATGTAAATTCTGCCACGGGAATCATTCCCCTCTTCAAAATTTGTTCGAACCTAGTGTACACAATGAAATTGATAATGGAGACTTTGTTGGATTTCAAAAGAAAAGATGGAGATTGGCTTGTTATTTCTTTTGATACTGATGAGCCCTTGAGTACTGTGACAATAATTTGAACTTAGATGAACATATGAAGTATGAATAAATAACTTGGGTTCGAACTTTATTTACTTCAGTATAACAAAAATCATTGCTTGTATTTCGAATCTTCAAAATCCATTAACTTGCACGCCCTGACCTCCAAAAGTTTAAATTTATAAATCTGTAACCTCTTGCGCTTGAGTAAAAACCAAAATTATTCTCCTGGTTTGAATTTAAATATTGGGCCGAATTAATGATGAATTTGATCATAGTAGACAACTCTTGACAATAAAATGACATAAATCTCAATCTTCGAATAATAAGCCCTTATGTGTATCACTTCGTGATTCCCTAAACTTCCAGCGGTAACCTAACCTTTCACAAATCAAAACAAACAAGCGAGTTAAACGGTTAGCTATGCATAATGACTGATTATGAGAAAGAACACCCTTTCCACTCGATATTATTGCGTTTGCACAAAGATTGGTTAGTCACATAAATATTAAATAAAAAATATAGTCAAATAACAATAGAAAGTGCGCAAAAAAGACGTGGCATCTTACGGTCAAAAATTAGGGTGCAACAGATGCCCCTATTTAAGTTACTCCTATTCGGAGATATGAAGATTGAAATCTTCGTCTCGACGAGATAGGAGGGACTTAAATACAAACATTGCACGAATTTTTTGGCCATAAGAAGCCACCGAATGCAAATGATATGCGATGATATGAGAATGTAAGACAGACGGGCCTGTGAGGAAACGACGTCACACAACACACGGGAAGAATAGTCTCAACAAAGCGAGACCCCACGGGGAAAGATTGACAATCACAAAGTGTCTGTAAATATGTCATGAAGAACTTCGTAGAGAAATCCTCTTGAGGGATCTACTGTATATGTTGAATGTAATTGATTCAAGATATCAACTGAAGAAGTCTATTGCTGAGACTTGTAAGTGTAATTGAGAATACCTTTGCCAAAATATTTTCTGTTAAAATCTGCAAGGAATCTACTGCCGAGATTCTGTGTTGAATTCTGTTGGAGAAATACTTCTAACAAAGTCTTCTGGAAATCTACTGCCGAGATTGACCAGAAAATGGAATAGAACTACCTACTGTCGAGGTCTTCTGGGAATCTACTGCCGAGATTAACCAGGAAATGAGATGGAACTACCTATTGCTGAGGTCTTCTGGGAATCTACTGCTGAGATTAACCAGGAACTGAAATGGAACTACCTACTGCCGAGGTCTACTGGTAATCTACTGCCGAGATTAACCAGGAACTACCTACTGCCGAGGTCTTCTGGAAATCTACTGCCGAGATTAACCAGGAACTACCTACTGTCGAGGTCTTCTGGGAATCTACTGCCGAGATTAACCAGGAACTACCTACTGTCGAGGTCTTCTGGGAATCTACTGCCGAGATTAACCAGGAACTGTAAGATGTTCGAATGATTGTCATTGTAGACGGTAGACGTTGTTGTAGACTGTAGTTGTCGTTGTAGACTGTAGTTGTCGTTCGTTGTAGAACTTGTAGATGTTGTTCGTTGTAGAACTTGTAGATGTTGTTCGTTGTAGAACTTGTAGATGTAATTTGTAAATGTAGTTGTCAATGTAGTTGTAATGTGAAGCTTCACCGGGGATCTTCGGAAGAGATGTGAGTCGGTTGTACGTCTTCTCAAATAAAGAGAGACTATTGTGATAAACTTCTTCGACTTCTCCGGGGAGATGTCACTGCTGGAAGTAAACTCGTGTGATGAACTCGCTGGGGAATAAATTCCTAGGGAGTACCTTTGTTGTTGTAAAAATATGTGAATTCTCAAATGAAGAGAAATGTCTGTAACTGTCTTCTCTGTTGAATCAATAATGTTGAAGGACCTACTGAGGGTAAATGAACTGTCTTGTAGGAATCGTCGTTTGTCATTTTGAATAAGATCTTGATCAAAACGAGTTGCTCAAATAAAGAGATTGTTATAGTCCAAATGTAGATGTTCGAGAAAAAATGTTGAAGAAATGTCTGTCTATTCTTCCCGGGGAATAGAGTGCAAAATAAATGCACACTTGATCCGTGTTCAAAGGTTGGAGACGTCCACGATGTGATTGCCAAAAACCGAAGTTCGATTTGGGAAGTGGCCGAAAAGAAACTGTCAAGCAAGACCCAACCATTGAAGTATGAACTCAAATGGAATTGTACTAAAATAACCGTCTTCCATGAGGATTGAACTCCATGGGGAAAAATGAAACATTGTGCTCTTTCTGCCTAGGGTCGACAAATCTAATTGGAGGGATAAGACGCGCCCGAACACCTAGGGATAACTATAGCCAAAGCGATGGAACTAAAACAAACACAAAGAATGCAAAGAAATGCGCATGCTATGTTGTCTACTTATATGCTACGCGTATGCTTATGCTGACAAAACAGACAAAAAAGAGGCGACCGAAGATGAAATAAACATCTCGGGATAGACACCTCGACCAATCTTCGAAGATAGAAGTACCACTGGGGATAAACGGAGAACCAAATGTGGGATCACACTCCTATTTCAAGGCTTCAAAATTTCTTTGGGAAATAGAGATCAATCTATTTGGGATGTAACATCTTGGTAAGCGTGAAAGGTTGTATGAAGTTGTAGATGGAGGTACCCAAACTGAAGTTTCATAGGGGATAAAATAAATATCCTGGGTCATCACGGTTGTTGATCATGTCGGAGTTGAGCTTCCTGAGGATGAAATAAACATCCACTCCGCTTCAAACTTCAAATGCCCCAAGTCACATGGTGTAGAAAAACATCTCGAGAGGATTTTATAGAAAACATGATGTCCAAATGCCCCACTGTTTTCAAACTCTCTAGAGAGATTCACCGAATCTCGACATAATTGCCCCTGATTGGCGGTATAACTGAGTCAGCCAAGACTGGTACAGATTAAACCTCTTGAAAAATAACTTGCCCCAGGTTGGCAAAGTCTTCAAATCCATCAACGTCCGTGTATAATCTTTCTAACATGTCAATCGCATTTAGCAAGTCAGAAATGTTAATTTTGAAACGGGTAATGCAACACACGTTTGTCTCGAAGTTATGAAAAAAGGGTATCGCAATAACTTGTGATCGAAATCACTAGTTAGGATATAAAAAATTATTTATAAAGCCGATTTAATTTGAGCATAGCTCAAGGAGTCAGGAAACAATATCTCATCGAGTATGCTTTCGAATTAAACCTTACTTCAATTTGGACTTTGAGGGTCGTATATAGGCTTAGTTTATGACTTGTAAAATGGAGGAATAAAGGGTTATTATATTTGTGCCCACCCAATTTTTGAAAGTTGTTCATCATTTTTTTGATATCACCCTGCCCCAGGCCAAAAACGAGGTTTCGGTTTGGGAGAAAAAACAAATCTCTTCTCAAGGCTTAAAAGAGGGTTTAACTATGTTGGTGTTTAGATGGTTGAAATAATGCCTTACATCATTAGTAGGATTCTTATTCGAAGCATACAATAAGAGATCATGTGTTTTACTTTATCATCCTCCTTCCAATTATTCACCAAAGTGAGAGAATTGGGTATAGTCAGCGTTATGAATAATGAAAAACATTTTACGAGTGAAACGAATGGGTTTCTTCAAGACAAACGCTTATCGCACTACTTATTCAAAATAACATGTTCTTACATGCCAATTATGCTTTTAATCAAAGAAATAAAACATAATAAGCGAACGAAAATAAATAGGTGATCAACATAATAGTGCTCCATTCACGACCGGGCTTCCTCCCTTGAAAGTCAGCACTTCATCATCTATCATTTCTTGCACTTTCTCTTGAAAAACTTTGCACTCTTCAATCGAATGCCCCAACACTCCATCATGAAATTCACAATTGGTGTTTGGTTTGAACCACGACGGGTGAGAATTCATGATTCTAGTCTTTCTCGGAGTCATTACTGAGTTTCTAGCAAAATGAGACCATAGCTGACTATAAGTCATTGGGATAAGATCAAACAAACAAGTTTCTTCTTTTGGAACACTTAGAGGTGTCTTCTGATTCTGAAACCTTCTTTGAACCTGTCGATCTTGATGCTGATTTGGAGAAGCCAACCTTTGTTTATGAGGTAATGGCTGCTTGCGCTGAACAGGCGCTTCATGTTGAGGATAAGATATTGGAACCGGATCTGACAGGATTTGAGAGGGATCCCAAACTGCATTAACATCAACACTTCTTTCCTCTAGGGAATCATTGATTGAACCTTCATTAGCTTGGCTATTCAAGTTATCTTGAATTCTTCCACTTTTGAGCGCATTCTCGATATTTACTCCGACTTCTATAATTTTGGAGAAGTCTGAGGGTACAGCGCCTACCATCCTAACATAATAAGAGTCTGACAGTGTTCTTAGAAACAACTTGGTTAAATCTTTCTCTGGAAGTGGTGGACAAACCTGGGCTGCCAACTCTTTCCATCGCTGAGCATATTCCCTGAAAGATTCATTGTCGTTCTTACTCATTCCTTCTAGTTGATCACTGTCTGGAGCGATATCCAAATTATAATTGTATTGCTTTACGAAAGCATCAGCTAAGTTTCTCCAAGACCGAATTCGATTCCTTTGTAGCTTCATATACCATATAAAGGATGCCCCAGATAAGCTCTCTTGAAAGCAGTGAATCATCAGTTTGTCGTTGTCAACATAAGCAGCCATCTTTCGGCAAAACATCGTCAAATGGTATCTTGGACAACTAGTACCCTTGTATACTTCAAAGATAGGCATCTTGAACTTCGGAGGAATAATTACGCCTGGAACCAGACATAGGTCACGAGCATCAAGATCAGATGCATTAGCTTCTTTCACTATTTTCAATTGTTCTTTAAAATCACGGAATCCTTTTTCCATTGTTATGAATCTAGGATCATCCATCTTTATCCCAACATGAGTATTCTGAAGATTAGGTACACACTGTAGAGGTTGGGAAGCTTGAACAACCAGGTTGTCTTGCATAGGTTGAGGTTGTGTAGAAACATCTACTTGTCGAACATTGTCACCAGACGGAAGATCAAATAACGGATTGGTCATAATTCTGAAGCTAGTCATGGAATCCATATCTTTCGTTCTCTTTGCTACCCTTCAATAATACTTCGAGCTTGGTCAGATGGTCGAGATGTCAGCTGACAGACAAAGACAGAAGACCGGAATGAGCCGCGGAAGAGGAGAGACACATGCATATGCAAAATGCTAAATGCTAATGCAAGAATGCAGAAAAGATTTCATGGAACTCAAGCTCTCATAAACATTACAGAATACCAAATAAAATTCATGTACTATTTTTTTGCTATTTTTATTATTATTATTTTTTTATATTGGATTACAAGGAAACATTCTTAAATGAGTTCCAACGTAATAGCTAAATAAAAGCTAGCAAAAGTCCTAAGGAGTTCCTTCATCATACTTCTTGATTAGCTCTTCTAGCTGGATATTCTTGAGGATAGGTTCTCCATGATCATTGTCTAAAGATTAAATTGATAGAGGAAAATAAATCCTCCATCTCTCCTTTCGTTCTTGTTGGAAGTAAGGGAGGAATCCCTTGTTCACTTGGATCTTCAATGAGAGTATTTTAAACTTCTAATGACCCTCTATGATAAGGGAAGCCTTTTGTATTTGTCCTTTTGAGTTTCTTGATTCTTTAATTGGTGCCCTTAACTTCCTTAGGACATCAAGTTAGAACTCTTAAAAGAATTTTCCAAAATATTTTTTTTTTGTAATCCCTATTGGTTTCTATAATGTTTATAAATAAACTAGGAATCCCATGAAACTAATGCAATATGATGTTATATGGATGCAACAAACACAAGTAAGCACATAAAGACACGAAGATAAACAAACAGAAGTCCTAGGTTTGCAACGAGCATGGAGTCAAGGGTATACCAATTCCCAAATGTTGTGGACTAAAGGTTGTTTGTACCTGCAGAACAAGGTTCTAAGATGGTTCCCAAAGTCATTAGCCCATCTATCGGATATTATCAACTTCCCAACTAACTCGGGGGTTAATAATATTCTCAAGAAAACTTCTTTTGAGTGTAGCATCGCGTAGCACTATTTCGGGACTTACTCCCTTATAGCCTCGCACTACGTCCTAATAAAGGCCAAAGTGGGGTTAAAGGTAACTACGGTCCTTAGTATCATGGACTCCAATTGAAAGTAGTAAAAGTTTTCACGACTAAACTCGTTCAACCGAACTATTTTCAAAAGGGTCTCAACTAAGCGGGATTCTCGAGTCAACTTAGTCGGGACTCACTCCCTATAAGCTTCATCGAATATATCACCATCCTATCATAATTTCTCTCAAGTCCGGGTGTAGGACTTTGTCTCACCACTCAAAGATAATAGCCCAAAAGAAATAAGGAATAGACAAATAAGAAAATAAGCAAGTAAGCAAATATATAAAGCAATAAAGAAACAAAACAAGATAGGGAAACCCACAATTGTCCCCAGTGAAGTCGCCATTTCTGTCGCGGTGAAATTTGGATACCAAACTATTAATTAGTTTGAATCTTTAATTCAATTTGCAACCGAACTTTGATTTGTCCAAAGGAAGGGATAAAGATCGAAATTCCCACAATGCAATGCAAATGCAAGGTTTAGAAAGTTATAGGTTCGGGGGTTGGTTAAACTTAGGGAAGGTACTAGCATCCTAAGTTTCTGTAGTACTCTACAGGAACCTCTTGTTTTATGTTTGTTTATTGCTATGTGTTTATCTGCTTAAGGTTAAAAGACCTAGTGGTTTATTTCTAAGAATACTCGATAAGATATCGCATCTTATGCCTACATATCCTTACGGGAGTGGAATCAGAGTATCTGTAGTTCTCCTAAAGGGTTAGAGGAATTCTTTGACTGTGGTCAAAGTTCCTACGGGTTTAGGGTAGTTGATTGATTGATTTTAGGAGAAGGAGATGAGTTGTCATTTTAAGGGAGATATAACCGCCACAGGTTGTAGGAAAATAGTCTTTGCATCGTCTTAAGAAAAGGGCTCAAGTACTCGGATTGTTTGACGAGTACGCCTTTATCTCTCTTAAGGCAAAGTTCCTACGGTATTGACTGTATTGATGTGGGGTGGAGATTCTATCTCGCTTAAGATGATTTGACATCTTTCTCTAATGTGTTTGAATATTGTTTGTATTGTGTTGATTGTTTTTGTCTAAGTTGTAAAGATAAAGGTCCTTCCTAGGGGTAGGTCCTAAACTTAAGAAGATCGACTTGAATGGGATCAAGGATCATGTGGGGAGAATGATGCAAATGTGAATGCACTACACACAAGTGTTGACTTATGTGCAGGTTTTTCCTTTGGACGGAATGTGATGCGTGAATATAAATTGATAATATTAAATGGCTGTAAAATAAATTGTGGAAAAGTAAATCATACACACGCATGAAAGCGCTAAGGTGAATTGTGTCGTGAGTGTGCACGATTGAGGTTGTATTTTACGTTGTTGATTGTTTTTAAGCGGAGGAGTTGTTTATAAGTTGTATTATCTTATTTGGATTGATTTGAGTGAGTTTGATTTCAAGAAAGATTATATTTGGTGAGATTTGATTTTATAAAAAAAGTTGTTATTAGTTTTAATAAAAGGTTGAGATTAGTTGATTAAAATTGATTTTAGAAAGATGTTAATTTAATTTTAATAAAAAGGTCTTTCTTATTGAATAATGAAAAGGTTATTATTATGAAATTCAAATTATTTAGATTATGAGATAAATAAAATAAAAAAGGGTGTCATTATTATAATATAGGAAAAACGTTTATTAAATAAGATAGTTTTTATCATCATTAAAAAAAAGCACAAATATCTTATTATTTTAAAAGGTTATTAATTTGATGAATTGAGATTAGTAACTAAAGGGTAAATTAAGTTGAGTTATCAAAGGTTAATTTGAAAAGAAGATCATTGGTTTAATTTTATAAAATAGTTGATTAAGGTTAATTAGTGAGGTAATAAAAAATATTAACTACAGGTTAAATAAATGATAAAAGTTTAAATAATAAATAGAGATTATTTTAAATGAAAAAAGTTAATTAAGGTTTATTTGTTATCTTTAAAAAAACTGATTAATGATTAGTTAAGGTGATTAATGGAAAATTAGTGGGTAACGAGGGGGTTTGGGGGAAGATCAATTGTGCAGTTGGTTTAGAGGGTGTATGTGTTGGGGTGTGTGTGATTATAGGGTAATTACACAGATAATAAGACAAACAGAAAAGAACAGAGACAAAAAATGAAAAACGGAACCCTAGGTTCCCTTCCCCCAAATCGGCCGCCCTCGTTCATCTCTCTCCGCCTTACTCTCCTCCGATGCTTCCATTCCTCATCCTCTCTCAAGTTCCGATTCTCTCTTTAAACCTGCAACACGACAACAAGATCAATATGCTCAATGAATATTACGAAAGAAAGAACGAAACTCTACCAAAAAAATAACGACGGCGGTGCCGAAGACGACGATGGGTATTTCGCGGGTTTGGGCTTCGTCGGCCTGAGGTAGACTTCGCCAATCCGGAAGATAAGTTTCTTCTCTTCGGTTTCTTGAGTTTTCTGTTTTCACACCCAGGGCTTTTCGTCGTTTCGGTTTCGTATCCTCGGTTTTTTTTATTATCTTTTCTCTTCCCCTTCATCTCTTTATATAGGCTTCATTCAAAAATCCTCTTCTGATTAGGCTCGATTAAGAGCTTTGAATGCTTGATTTGGATATTCCAATTTGGGTTGAGTCAGATTCGAAAACATTCCCTTTTCGTGAATTGTAATAATAGCTTGTTAATCTTCTGATTTTGCTTTGATTGAAAATGGATTTGATTTGGTCTATCTTTGAATCGAATCTTCTATTCTCAGGGAATATGCTTTAACGGTTATTTTGTTGACTCTGATGTGGATTTCATTCTGATGTGGGCTTGGTTCTATCTGATGCAATTTTGCTTCGATATCTGGCTTTCTGTTTCGACCATGCCCTAACTTTTCTTTTTCTTCTTTCAGAGAGAGCTGGTAATTCGGATGTTGTCGGATCAGTGCCGCCGAGAAAGGTTTGACGCGGTGATGAAGACATTTCAGTCTGAGCTGAAACAATTACGGTTGACATTTGTCTTCGAATGTCCGTTGATGTTTTCGAGCTGGTAGGGAGTTGACGACAAATCTTTTGTTGTTCTTCCGGCTACTCGAGCTTCCGCCCGATGATGAGTTGACCTGATGGTTATATTTAAATCAATTCTTCTTAAACTTCACTTTATTTTTTTTTACGACATTTTGATTAACGATTGTGTTTTGACAGGTTGGAAGGAAGCTGCGGATGGCGTTATCAGTCGAGTCGAGGCTTTGGATTGTGGCATGATTCTTTTCATCTCTGAGTCCACTATGGCATCTTCGGGTTTCAAAGTACATGTTGCTTGCTTGTTACCTAGCCCAGCTGAGTTTTCTGGTGACATTTCCCTCATATTCTCTGACAGTGTAGATAGTTTATCTCCATAACAGATAAATTTGACCTTCCTGGACCACAATCTACAGCAGTGGTATTTCCCAAAAATTCCCAGTCACTCCAGTCAAGAGGTGAAGTATGATCTTGAATATCTTTAAATGCATGAACAGGACCACAGATAGTTCTCTCACTCTCCATCTTAACACCAGACAAACAACCTTCTGAACCAACTGAATCCCTAAATTCTTCTAGCAGAGCGTCTTATTGTTTGAGCTAATTGTCACAATCTTTATGGTAAAAGGCTCTCAACCTCTGCATGACATATGCCTGCATTATTACAGGGCGAGCTGTTTTTGAGCTGTGTGTATTTGATAACAACTTGTTGCTGTTCTAGGAATATTCCAACTGATGCACTTAGTTTTCTTGTAGGTTTAATTAGGTGTGAAACTCAAAGGAGAGGGTCCTGGCTTGGGGTCTCTTGGATAATGCTAAGAGCATTCAACATGGCGAGAGGTATTAGTTTCCTATGGCTTGTTCAATATTCTTCGATACGTGCGGAGGTTCACTGGAAAAAAACATAGAGAATGGTTTCTTATCCTTATGTCTACTATACTTTGTAGGCGATGTGAGTTGAGAAGAAAATCTTTATTTGATGCAACCGACTGCCAGTAGTGTAGAATATTCTCTTAGTGCTCAAAACTGGGAGTTGAAGAGTACAGAGGGTTAATTGAAATCCAAAAATTCCATGTTGTGGTACAAAATGGCAGCACTGCATCCTTGACGAGTTGAGCAGCGTCGGTCTCTGGTGCTGATGCTTCCTTATTCTCACCTGAGAACGCAACTTCTTCCCTTCTAGAAGATGAACTCACTCGGCGCAGCATAACCGACAATGAACCGGGAAGATTGCGTGTTTTGGAATCAAACCGTGTTTTGTAGCGAATTTTCCTGTTTTACCAATGGCAGCTTGTCTATTAGATTGTACTTTGAAGAAAACTATAACCGTAACCTTGTATGTATGCTTGAACAGACATGGGGAACTCTTTTGAGTGTTGCGCGTTAGATCTTGGATTGAACTTAATTCGTGTCCACGTTACTGTGTTCATAGGGAACTATTCAATGAAACTTGGTGATGTCAAATTGTAACCTCAAAGAAATATCAACACCATGTATTTTGATGTAAATTCTGCCACGGGAATCATTCCCCCCTTCAAAATTTGTTCGAACCTAGTGTACACAATGAAATTGATAATGGAGACTTTGTTGGATTTCAAAAGAAAAGATGGAGATTGGCTTGTTATTTCTTTTGATACTGATGAGCCCTTGAGTACTGTGACAACAATTTGAACTTAGATGAACATATGAAGTATGAATAAATAACTTGGGTTCGAACTTTATTTACTTCAGTATAACAAAAATCATTGCTTGTATTTCGAATCTTCAAAATCCATTAACTTGCACGCCCTGACCTCCAAAAGTTTAAATTTATAAATCTGTAACCTCTTGCGCTTGAGTAAAAACCAAAATTATTCTCCTGGTTTGAATTTAAATATTGGGCCGAATTAATGATGAATTTGATCATAGTAGACAACTCTTGACAATAAAATGACATAAATCTCAATCTTCGAATAATAATCCCTTATGTGTATCACTTCGTGATTCCCTAAACTTCCAGCGGTAACCCAACCTTTCACAAATCAAAACAAACAAGCGGGTTAAACGGTTAGCTATGCATAATGACTGACTATGAGAAAGAACTCCCTCTCCACTCGATATTATTGCGTTTGCACAAAGATTGGTTAGTCACATAAATATTAAATAAAAAATATAGTCAAATAACAATAGAAAGTGCGCAAAAAAGACGTGGCATCTTACGGTCAAAAATTAGGGTGCAACAGTAACTTGCAGGTAATCCGAAATAAAGTGTAGCTTTCCGTTTAAGGTTGTTGGTCGCTCTGATACGTAGCACTCTTGGGGGGGGATGAACGCTTAATGTTATTGTTTTTAATTGTTTTCGTTGTTGCTGAATTTTTATTAAGTACTTTCTGCAAATTGATTGCTTCTGATAGTGCCAAATGTTGGTTGTATGCACTAGACCGATGAATTGGTAGTAATGATTTCGTGACTGAGAACTAGTTGTTTTATGAATGGATGCAAGATAATTACTGGCTGAATTTTAATGGAATTTAGTTGCAGACTTTTCTGGTCTTGCTTTGGTTATTGTGAATGGTTGGAAGTATATTATAACATGTCATTTTATGATTAAAATGTTAAACAAATTATCGTTGTTTGTTCATCCGAATTTGTGCTACGTATGTTATTAAATGATCTGTTGTAGGCGTCTGTTGTTGGTTAAGTTGAAACTGTGACACCTCTGATGCGTCCCAGAATTTGTGAGTGTGACGATCGTCAAAGCTCCATGACGCTCGTCATGACCACCACGGTCGTGACATCCATGAGGGTCGCCATGAAACCTTCTTTTTGCTACACTCTGATCGTTTATGGTGTTTCTCTTATTTTTCCGCGAGAGTTTAGAGTGGGGTGTTACACTCGTAACTGTAACCCGGTGAACTGACTTTAAACAATGTTGCGGATAGCAAGGGTCGCCACCGACTTTTATTTTATCCATAAGGAAAGGTTATAAAAGAACAGGAAAGACCTTAGAGAATATTTTGGGTCCGGGGGGTAGGTTATGAAAAGGGAAGGTGTTAGCACCCTTTTCATCCATGGTTATCCATGGGCTCTTAGGTACTTAAGCTCACTTTTGAATTGTTTTGAAAGTGTAGTGTGTGAATAGAAAATTTTCAGAATAGTTAATAAATAATCCATGTAAGGATGTGTTAAGAACTTGTTTGAAAACTTGTTGAAAATTTGTTTAAGTGTGAAACATTTTGAAGTGAGCAAGCACCTAGGAGTAACCTACCCTAATGTTTAAAGGTCTTTCTTATTCTGTATTCTTTCCTTTAGTAAGACTATCCCTACTATAATGGAGTAGGTAGTCCTTACTTTGGATGTTGAGGGACATGTGAGGGACAATTGGATTTTTGAAGGCCATTGTGGGGTGTAACAAGCAAACTGGAGGGACTATCATCATTTTTCGAAAGGGACTCGATTCGTAAAGGCAACCATAAGGGACTTTGATGATTTTTTTATTTGAGGGACTTGCTTTATACACCCCACTTAACCAGTATTCGTAGGCAACTTGAGGGATATCCTTAGGAAGTGAGCAATGTGACATAAATAAAAGTGATGAAAGTGTGAGAAATTTAAATCATACAAGCGGAAGTAAAATGCGGAGAGTAAATGCGATTATTGGTTCGCGAGATTACAACCAGGAAACAGTTACAATTATAAATAAATAACGGTAAACATAATAAGCTGCAAAACGAACAAATAACGTTAGTGGGCCGTATGAATTATCAGATGATGAAGAAGCGGAATTATGTATCCTTTGTGGTTTTATTTTGTGATATAAACTTTAATTTGAATTAAAATGGAATTATTAATATTAATTTAACTCAAACCCTAAAAACTATCTTAACCTAATTATTGTTTTTTTTTTTTTTTAAAAAAAAATGGATTTTAATATATGTATTTAAAAAAAGTTTTTATTTATTATTAAAAAAAAAGGGTTTTATTAAAAAAAAGGTTCTATTATTGTAGATGGGAAAAAGTTATTTTATATAAAATATAAAAGTGTTTTTTAGAATATGAACAATTATCATAAAAAGATTAAGTTGATGACATTAAAATTAATAAATTAGATTAAACAGCAAAATAAAAAAAAGGTTAATTCACATGCTAATTAGATAGAGAAAAAGATTAGTTACACAAAACGGGTTATTAGATTAATAAAAACAGTTGATTTAGGCAAATGACTAGGTCAATGGTTTAATTAGTTAAAAAAAGTGATTAGGTTCATGATATATAGGGCAGATTAAATGTTAATTAGTATTTAAATGGCAGATTGAAGGATTATGTGTGTGTGTTAAGTGAGTATTAGGGAGATTAGTATCATAATTACACAACTAGCAAAGCAAACAGAAACAGGAATTGGAAAGCGAAACCCTAATGCCCAGAACGCTCCTTCGCCTTTCAATCACCGATCCTTCTTTTTCTCGTTCCTGAAGTACAGACAGAAAACATCAAACAAATCAATGGGTTTAATAAGATTAGGGTTTTACCGAAGATTTTTGGTGTTGACGGGATCGAACGAAACGGGGCGAGCTCGCGGCAACGGTGGATGATCGGAGATGGGTAGATCGTCGGAGATGGTACTCGTGGCGGTGGTTTCACTTGCTTCCCGAGATAAGTCACTTCACTCAGTATTTTCGGTAGCTTTGATCTCTGTTTCCGGTTTTTTCTCCTTTTTTTTTTTCTTTCTCGAGTACCCTTTTTATAGAATTTGGGGAGAATCATTGATCGGATTGGTTTGGGTATTTGATTTGGGTTTCCTTTTTTTGAGGTAAATCAGATTTGAAATTTACCAATTTCGTCCAATCTTGTTTAATGCCTGTTGATGAGAATCCCAATCTATGATATCTTGTATCAATTTCGTTTAATGTTCTTGTCTGTCCAGATTCGGTGTCTTGAGGATTTGGATTGGATTCTTCTTAACGTTATATTTCTCAAAGGATTACTAACTTGGATTTGGTAGTTTAACAGGTGTGGAAAGTGAAGAAGTTGGGCCATAAGATGGATAGCCCATGGTGAATTCAGATAGCTAACATGAAGAACAAGGTGAGTCCAAAACTCAACTGTTGGTGACGTCTCTTGAACACGCAAACCTCTCCAAGTTGAAGTCAGAGCTTGCTAACTTTGTTCCTCATTGTGCTGGGATGGTGGATTGCGCATACCAGATGGAAGGTATTGATCATTCTTGAGACAAACTTGGACATGTTTTAATGGGGCTAACTTTGTATGTGGGAATCTTTTCAGGGATGTCCACGTCGAGCTTTCCATGATGTTCACATCTAGGCTGCGTCCTCGTTTTGGTGGTTGAAAACTGATTGCAGTTAATGCTGATCCTGGTGAGAGGCCTTTTGGAGGAGACAGTTGCTTTGGCTTGAAGAAGAGGCTGCATCTAGAACTGCTTGCGTATGGCATTCAATGGGTGTCTTGGGAAAGCTCACAAATTCTGGTGCACATGTGTAACTCTTGCTATTCTCATATTTTCCTCAATTAATCTAGTGTTTTGCCTGTTGTTGAATTGCTTCAAAGACTTACTGACTTCATGCACTTCTCTTGACAGGGTTGAGTAGAGTGTCTCATGTTGACCAAGGCGTGGTATTGCTCTACACTTGCTGCGAGCCTCAGTTTACTGAGATTGCTGCCGAAACTTCAAGTGACTGGTGTGAGCTTCAAATTATTCAAAGGTCTGTTATGTTTCCTGTGTGAGTGTAGTTCTTAGTAATGTCTGCGTCTCGTGATGCTTAATCGTTGGTGTGGATTGAATGCAGGTACACTGCTAATTCAGACTTCAGGTAGTCAAGGCTCATGGATGATGTCGTATCTTCTTCCAAACAGTTCAACTTTCTTCAGCAATAGGCGTTCAATTCAGATACCTGCAGAAGGGCAAAATCCTACTGCTGTTGTTGTTTTTTTGCACTCAAACATAACTGTCTTCTCCAATTTTGAAGACTTTCGTTGTGCAATTGGTTTCTTTTGCAAGGAACACAGGCTGGCCTCACAAACTCTTAAGTAAAGTCATGATTTGGAGCAAAGTAGTTGATGTTCATCTCCCACGGACCGGGATTAGGAAGCGAGTCAAAGCTGCTGAGAGTGTACTGATCCATCTGCTGAAGGTTGTGCTCAAATTCTGTTTCAAGATCTACTGTGTTAAAGTTACATGATTTTATGTGCAGGTCTCAACAGGACAAGCTTTGATTGGAGCATCAAAATTACTTTCTTGACTAGTTGCGTGCAGGAATTCTTCTGCAGAGGTAATGACAGCAAGCAGAAAATCCTTAAATGTAGGAGACAATTGACGAAGTTTGGCAGGCTAGAAATCATATTTGTTTTGGGTGGAAACTTAGATAGTATTAATATTATCCATAAGATCATTGATGTAATTCTCCATAGGTGTTGGGCTACCAGTTTTGTTTGCAGGACCGTTTATTCAAGCGTAGGGAACGAGTCGTTAACGGGAGCTCCTATTTTGGCATGTCTGTCCATGGGACCGATGCAACTGAACATGAATCTTGCTGTCAAATAGTTGGAGCACAGACCGATAAGGTAATTAAAATATTTGATTGTACAAGGCCCGGTTGTCTTCATTGTCGTGGGCGTATTTGACGATGTTGTTGTGATTATGCAGGTTATGAGTTGGCTGGTACTACAGACTTTTGAATTCCCTGAATTGGTCTCTTCGGCAAGAGGTTTAAGATCTAAGCAGTAACAGACTCTTGGTGTTATCAAAAACTCTCACCGGTGGCGGAATGTTCGATGGCATGCTACTGCTTTTCTAGCCCGCGAGGATACGTATCTCGCATGGGGAGCTTCTTGGTGCCAGTCGAAGGGCGATCAAAGGTGGCTAGTTCACTACACACTTCCTGCATAACTCAATACCAGCATAACTCCACACCAGAAGACTTTTCTTTGGCCTTGGTGTGAACTTAAGATGTCTCCATTAATTTAAAAACGGTCTGGCATGATAATGATTGTAGGCGCTTTCTCTTGTATATGTGAATGGATTCGTGAGAACTTGTAGGCATTTAATTAAGTGGATATTTGTAAGTAATTGAACTTTGGCTCACAGGTCCATGACAAAAACAATACATGTACAAAACCCATTATTATTAGTGCTTCATGTTTTTCCTCTGCATTGTTAAACGTTAATTGTGTCCTGTTAAACGTGAATCTGTTCGAGTATGGTGTCTTAGGCTTGGCGGATAAGGCCCTTGATGGTATGGAAACTTCAACGTGATCCCCAATTAAAAGATTGAAGCAATGCTCACAATGAGTTTTCCTTAACTTTGGAGTGTTGACTTGAGTCTTTGTGAGGATTAATAACTTGAGTTTTTAAACTTCCAAATCTGAATCAGTACTTGGGTTATATAGCAATTTGATTTTGACTTTTGATTTGAACTTTGTCAAACACGTAAATTCAATGTTAACCAAATGAACTTCATCAATCGCGCTCTAAATAATACAGACCAAACTCGGACGTCGCTTGGGATCCCTCGAATTCTATCTCATGTTTATAACAACAAATACTTGATGGCACAAGGAGCCTTAATCACCATGATTCATGTCTTGTCTCTGCGATGCTCGATCATAATAATCCCATACAAACAACTGAACTTCTTAAGAAACCAACCCACTTCCTGATGATTATGGTGACTTCCTAAACTTGAATAATCCTCTGGCGACTGATTTACTCAAACTTAGAATCGATTGGTCTTGAAGCTCATTTCCCCATAATGAAATGTATCTTTCGCGGTGAAATTCAAATCTTGAAATGTTAGCCCGAATTTGAACTTGAATAGAGAGAACATTTAGATATAAAAATGGTAAATATTGCTGAATTCCGAACAATCCTCCTATAAGACTTTTGACTTATCTGATCATCTGACTGAGCAAACTTTTGAGAAAAGTCTTGAAACTTGGCATGGGGGTTCTTATACACATATAAGATGTTATGAAGCCCACTTGAAGTCTTGGAAGTGAGGGCAAATTTTGGGGTGCAACAGCTGCCCCTGTTCAATTTTCTGAAACCTGAGGGGTTAGATTGGTATATTTGCCAGTCGTAACCTGGAAGGTTGAAGGGGATTGAACACAAAAGCCCAAAAATTTGCACTCACCAGTGCATGGAGTGATATTGATGGTTGGTTGAACATGATTGAGTGGGCTTAAAGATGCCACTAGGGGAAAGTTCTTCAGTAGTATAATGAGAACTGTCAGGAGTCTGGAGTAATACTGATGTAACAGCATGTCTTCATGAGGATAGAGCAATCAATAATGATAACCCTAAAGCAGTCTTGTAGTGATAAATCTGACCTCAGGAGGATAGAGCAATGAATAGCTCTAAAGCAGTCTTGAAATAATAATGTGATATGTCTTCAGGAGGATAGAGCAATCAATAGCTCTAAAGCAGTCTTGAAGTAATGATTTCAGGAGGATAGAGCAATGAATAGCTCTAAAGCAGTCTTGAAATAATAATGTAATTTCAGGAGGATAGAGCAATGAATACTCTAAAGCAGTCTTGAAGTAATGATTTCAGGAGGATAGAGCAATGAATAGCTCTAAAGCAGTCTTGAAATAATAACGTGATATGTCTTCAGGAGGATAGAGCAATCAATAGCTCTAAAGCAGTCTTGAAGTAATAGGATGATTTCAGGAGGATAGAGCAATCAGTAGCTCTAAAGCAGTCTTGAAGTCATGAGAGGCTATCAGGAGGATAAAATAACCCTGAGGTTACAATAAAGCAGTCCCAAAGTAATAAGAAGCTCATCAGGAGGATAAAGTAACCCTGAGGTTACAATAAAGCAGTCCCAAAGATCATAAGCTTGTTTGTTGGATAATTAACCTGAAAACAAGGTAGCATTCTGTATAACAACATTAGTTTATGCTTTATGTATGCATGTATGATATGATACACTTAGGTAATGTACTATAGACATATATGTTATGGTATGATGTAAATGATGTATGTATGATATGACACTGCTGGAAGTGTCTGGATATCCTTGTCTAACAACTGCTGGCCAAGGAAAATAAATCCCGATTCGTTGTTGAAGAATATATAACCCTCCGTCTGCTGGGGATAACAAGGTATAAATAACCTCCCGTTGTTGGGGATAACAAGGTATAGATAACCTCCCGTTGTTGGGGGTAGTAGGGTATAGATAACCTTCGTTTTCGTTTGATAGTAGGATAAGTATAACATCCCGTCTTCGTTCATCGTGCCCTTATTGGAAAGTAATTTCCCGTATATCCGTATGAGGATAAAAGAGATGGATATAAATTCCAGGGGAGATTAGACTTTGTGAAAATGGATTAGTCCTACTGATGGTTTGTGACTGTCTTGTAAAGATGAACCGGCGAAGCTTCGTTGAAATCCTTCCCTCGTTCGTCCTTAGTAAATACTATTACTGCATTTTCATGCATTTCTGGTAAACATCAATCATATTACAAGCATACATGCATTTCTGGTAAACATCAATCATATTCAAAGGCATACATACATTCAAACACAACCAATGGACGTTTCGTTTATGTAAATAGGGTAAAAGTAAATCTGGATTCAAAAGATGGAATTTATTTATATCAAAAGTGACCCATGCACGGGTAAGTTTGTACAAGGAGACATAAACCCTAGTAAGAGAATTTTGTCATGAAGTTTTACAAAAAGAATCAGCTATGTGGGAAAAAATCCTATTGAGTTTCAATTCTACTATTGCCACTCAAGTATCTCATCTTCTTGCTGTTGAGACGGAAACGATTGGATTGAGCTTTATCTGTTTGAGTTTGAGTAAGTAGTACAACTGGTTGCAATTTCATGAGTGATCCAAACGAGACATAGTCATACGCTTTAATCCCTAACTTTTGCCTGGATTGCCCTTTCAGGTTTTCAATCCACCGGGATACCCTTTTTTGCCCAAGCCGCCTTTTCAGGTTTTCGACTTGCCGGGTGTACATCTTTTTATATATATATCCCTAATTTTTGCCCAAACCCTTTTGGTTTGCCGGGATGCCCTTATTTTTGCCTAGGCCTGTCAACCTAGCGGGTCTCTTTTTATGCGTAGTATTTTTTAACTATGTCTGCGTTTACAGGTTGTGGGAAGTCTTCACCATCCATTGTAGTCAGTATCATGGCACCTCCTGAGAACACTGTCTTGACTACAAATGGTCCCTCATATGTTGGAGTCCACTTGCCCCTAGGATCACCCTGTGGTAATATGATACGCTTGATTACCAAGTCACCAGCCTGATATACCTTTGGCTTAACCTTCTTGTTAAAAGCTTTGATCATCCGTTTCTGGTACATCTGGCCATGACAAACTGCTGCTAACCTTTTCTCATCAATCAAATTTATCTGGTCAAGTCGAGTCTGAATCCACTCATCTTCATCCAAGCCTGCATCCTTCATAATTCTCAAGGAGGGGATCTGAACTTCAATAGGCAGAACTGCTTCCATACCATAGACTAAGGAGAATGGGGTTGCCCCTGTTGAAGTACGTATTGTAGTACGATAGCCATGCAGAGCAAATGGTAACATCTCGTGCCAATCCTTGTAAGTAACAGTCATCTTCTGTACAATCTTCTTAATGTTCTTATTAGCAGCTTCAACTGCCCCATTCATCTTTGGACGATACGGAGAAGAGTTGTGATGCTTAATCTTGAACTGCGTACAGAGATCAGTAATCATAGTGTTGTTCAGATTAGAGCCATTGTCAGTGATAATCCTTTCAGGGATACCATACCTACATATGAGATTATTCTTAATGAACCGAGCCACAACATTCTTAGTCACAGATGCAAATGAAGCTGCCTCTACCCACTTCGTGAAGTAATCAATAGCAACCAGGATGAAACGATGCCCATTAGAAGCAGTAGGCTTGATCTCACCAATCATATCAATGCCCCACATGGCAAAGGGCCAAGGAGCAGTCAACACATTCAATGGAGATGGAGGTACATGTACTTTATCAGCATAGATTTGACATTTGTGACATGTTCTGGAGTGTTGATAGCAATCAGCTTCCATGGTAGACCAATAGTAACCTGCTCTCAAAATCTTCTTTGCCATGGTATGACCACTAGAATGAGTGCCAAAGGTCCCATCATGCATCTCTTCCATAATTTCTGTAGCTTCCTTCTTATCCACACAACGAAGCATAGTTGAATCATGATTACGCTTATACAGAATGCCATTACTCAGAAAGAACTTAGCAGAAAACCTTCTCAGGAACTTCCTATCTTTGACAGATGCCCCTTCAGGGAACTCCTGAGCTTCAAGATAGTTTTTCACTTCATAGAACCAAGGCTTCTCCTCTGCCCCTTCAGTGTCAATCTCATTGCAGTATGCAGGCTTCTCAAATCTATCAATGGTAATCTTGGGAGCTTCATCATCCCAGCTGATCTCAAACATAGATGCCATGGTGGCCAATGCGTCTGCCAACTGATTCTCTCTTCGTGGAATATGTCCAAAAGTAATCTCTTTGAAATGTGGGATCAAAGACAACACATGTTCTCTGTAAGGAATGAGATTATCATGCTTTGTATCCCAATCTCCTTTAATCTGACTTACTACCAGAGCTGAATCTCCATACACCTCAAGGAACTGAATCTTCATATCAATAGCAACTTGCATACCCATGATACATGCCTCATACTCAGCCATGTTATTGGTACAATAGAAACAAAGTCTGGCAGTAATCGGGGTATGACAACCTTCAGGGGAACTAATCACAACACCAACACCATTACCATGTGCATTGGAGGCACCATCAAAAACCATAGTCCATCGGGATCCTTGTTCAGGTCCGTCATATTGTCCAGGTTCTTTGGTAACAGACATAATGTCTTCATCAGGGAACTCAAAATTCATTGACTGGTAATCATCTACTGCTTGATGAGCCAAATGATCAGCAACAACACTCCCCTTAATGGCCTTCTGAGTAGTATACTGTATATCATATTCCGTCAAGACCATTTGCCATCTTGCAATTCTTCCGGAGAGAGCAGGTTTCTCAAATATGTACTTGATTGGATCCATCTTCGAAATCAACAAGGTAGTATGGGTCAACATATACTGTCTTAGTCGGCGAGCAGCCCATGCCAAAGCGCAGCAAGTCTTCTCGAGCAGTGAGTATCTTGTTTCACAGTCGGTAAACTTTTTGCTAAGGTAGTATATTGCCTGCTCTTTTCGACCAGACTCGTCATGTTGCCCCAATACACACCCCATTGAGTTGTCTAATACTGTTAAATACATAATCAAGGGTCTTCCATCAACTGGTGGCATTAAAATTGGAGGTTCTAGCAAATATCTCTTGATTTCATCAAAGGCAGTCTGGCACTCATCATTCCATTCCATTACCTGATCTTTCTTCAACAACTTGAAGATTGGCTCACAGATGGTAGTTAATTGGGAAATAAATCTTGCAATATAGTTCAATCGTCCCAAGAAACCTCTAACCTCCTTCTCAGTACGGGGAGCTGGCATCTCTTGTATAGCTTTCACTTTTGCAGGATCCACTTCAATACCTTTTCCACTGACAATGAAACCCAGGAGCTTTCCCGATCTAACTCCAAAAGTACACTTGTTTGGATTTAATCTCAACCTGTATTTCTTCAACCTCTCAAACAACTTGTGCAGATGATCAAGATGTTGCTCTTCATTCTGAGATCTGGCTATCATATCATCCACATATACCTCTATCTCATGATGAATCATATCATGAAACAAAGCCACCATAGCACGCTGATATGTTGCCCCTGCATTCTTCAAACCAAATGGCATTACCTTATAGCAAAAGGTGCCCCACTGTGTCACAAATGTAGTCTTCTCCATATCTTCAGGTGCCATCTTGATTTGATTGTAACCAGAGAAACCATCCATAAAAGAGAATACCTTATGCTGAGCAGTGTTGTCTACCAGAATATCAATATGAGGAAGTGGAAAGTCATCTTTAGGGCTAGCCTTGTTCAGATCTCTGTAGTCTACACACATACGTACCTTACCATCTTTCTTAGGAACTGGTACCACATTTGCAACCCACTGAGGATAAGAAGTTACGGCCAAGAACCCTGCATTGAACTGTTTCATTACCTCTGCTTTGATCTTTTCTGACATTTCAGGACGCATACGACGAACCTTCTGCTTCTTTGGACGACAATCTTCTTTCACTGGCAAACGGTGAACCACAATGTCTGTATCCAACCCTGGCATATCTTCATAAGACCAAGCAAAGATCTCCACATAGTCACGTAGCATCTGAATCAACCTGCTCTTGACACTGTCCTCTAAATCAGCCCCTATCTTGACCTCTTTTCCGTTTTCTTCAGTTCCCAGATTCACAACTTCGACTGGCTCTTCATGTGGCTGTATAGCTTTCTCTTCTTGTTGTAACAACCTAGCAAGCTCCACAGGTATTTCACAATCGTCCTCGTTTCCGTCTTCAGTTTGATAGATCGGATTCTCGAAATTGTAATTGGCAATAGTAGAACTGTTATCAACTGGATCCAGAGTGGATGAGGGTCTGCATTTTAGTGACGTGGGTGTGTGTAAGAACACATAGCTGATAAAGCAAAAATAAAAGAAAAAGAAAGACAAGGAACACAATATTTACGAAAACGAAACGTCCACTGATTTTATCGAATGAAGTATGCAAATGAGATGACAACCCGTAACAAGCACACCATTGTGCCCCGGGTAAGGCACATGGCTTGAAAGTACAAATTTAAAAACATAACACAGTAATAGTATTTACTCTCGACTAAAGGAGATAGGGATAACATCTTCAGCTTTCCAATTATTGAGTCCAGCACCCACAGTAGGAAAAATCCATGCCTCCAAGTTGTAGTCTTCATCTTGATCTCCTACAGCATTGATAACCCCTTGATTGGTGGTACGAACAGCACGAGCACAACGAACAGCCTTCTGGGATTCTGCAGTGAAACCCAAACCAAACTTGTCAGACTTGTATGGAATATCAGGAAGCTGACCCCAAATAGTACAACCACCTTCTTCCACCACAGCTTTTGCATCATTGAGGGAGGCCATTGCCATTGTTGGAGGGTTTCTGATGACCACAGGAACCTTCTTCACAGCAGGAGGAGTCACACAATCCTTAACAGCCCAGGGAACCACTTCAAATGACTGACATGGAGTTTCAATGTATTCACCTTCTACTTCCAGATACTTGAAAGTGTTTACATGGCTGACAAAGTATTCTTCCTCTCCAAAGACAGTAACAACTTTTCCATTCACCGGATATCTCAACTTTTGATGTAATGTGGAGGTCACAGCACCTGCCCCATGGATCCAGGGACGACCAAGCAGACATGAGTACGAAGGACGAATATCCATCACATAGAATGTAGCAGTAAACACCTGAGAGCCAACCTTGATTGGAAGATCAATTT
Source organism: Lathyrus sativus (assembly GCA_963859935.3). Lineage (NCBI taxonomy): Eukaryota > Viridiplantae > Streptophyta > Magnoliopsida > Fabales > Fabaceae > Lathyrus > Lathyrus sativus. The sequence continues at coordinate 645,379,671 of OZ012739.1, forward strand.
CCCCATGCACTACTCTTCTAGAACCATCAAAAGCCTTTACCACAATATTACTGGGCTTCGATACCGTATCTTCAGGACTCAGCTTGTTCAGGACTTCCTTAGGCAACACATTCAGAGAGGAACCATTGTCTATCAGCACATGAGACAGGGTAGTGCCCCTGCATTCAATTGAAATATGCAAGGCCCTGTTATGATCCCTCTTGGCAGGGGTCAAGTCAGCATCAGAAAATCCTAACCCGTTGTCATAGGTCAGGTGAGCAACACAATTCTCAAACTGGTCCACAGAAATTGCACTGGGTACATGAGCCATCTTTAGAAACTTGATCAATGACTTGGCATGAGCCTCAGAACATAATAACAGGGAGAGCATAGAAATCTTTGAGGGAGTATGCCCCAGCTGATCAACAATATCATAATCACTCTTGCGAATGATTTTCAATACTTCTTCCATCTGCTTAGAGAGGTCATCAGCAGCTGGCACATCAGTAGATACAGGCTCAATAACAGGACCCTTGCCCCGAGCATCAGTGGTGGAAGTAACAGCAGGAGTAACTGCACTCTTAGAAGCAACTGGAGGAGAGAAGACTCTTCCACTACGAGTGATCTTGCTAGATCCAGCAATATTATCAACGTCAACAGGCATATCAGGTAAAGGCTCCTGCTTGACACCATGGATGTAAACATCAGACCCATAGTGCCAAGGCACAGCTTTGTCAGATGTATAAGGAATAGGACCAGGAGTGGTAATGATCAGAGGAGCTACTCTGGCTTCAGCGACAACTTTCACAGGACCTTCAGCAGTAATCTTGATTGGGCCCTGATGAGTGATTTTAATGGGACCCTTTGAAGTGATTCTTAGTGGTACTTTGTCAACCATGTCAACCTCTTCAATCTTCTTACCCTGAGTCAGATGATCCACCCTACTTTCTACAGATGCTGGTCTTCTTTCAAACACTATAGTATATTTATCCATGAGACGTTGAATCCCATCTCTCAAAATGAAGCAACTATCCGGCTTATAGGTACAATATAGACAATCTTCATGACAATCTGGAAAGATCCCAGCTTGTACTAACCTCTTTTTGATAACAGACAATGGTGTGCTCAACTCCATAACTGAATAGACATGCAGATCTTCATTAATATCTTCATCAATGGCGTTGACAGTCTTCTCGTGATTTGGCATTGGAGCTGTAATCACATTTGGAGTACCTGGTGGATCAAACTCAATTTCTCCAGCATCAATCATATCTTGAATTTTGTTCTTCAAGACCCAGCAGTTATTAGTATCATGTCCTGGACAGTTTGAATGATATGCACATCGTGCATTGGGATTGTACTTGGGAGATGTAACATTGGGATTCTGAGGAGCCTCCCTCAGGGTAATAAGTTCAGCCTTCAACAAATGTTGTAATGCCTGAGCCATTGACATGTTGATCTTCGTGAACTGTCTTCTAGCCCTCTGTTGGTTGCCTTGAGGCTGCTCTGTTGTTGCAGGGGTTGGATTTGAAATATGAACTGCACTAACAGACTGGTGCCTTCTGTTACGATCAAGCTGACCATACACAGCATTAGATTCTTTCTTCCCAGTGGGAGGCTTCTTTGCAGCACCTGATGAAGAAGTGCCCACTTGGATCTTACCACTCTTGATACCATTCTCTACTCGCTCTCCTGTCATGATCAACTCAGTGAAGCCAGATGATGAGCTTCCAATGAGATGACTGTAAAACGGACCATTCAGCGTACACATGAACATATCAACCAACTCCCTATCAGTCAAAGGGGGTTGAACTCTTCCAGCTAAGTCTCTCCACTTCTGAGCATACTCCTTAAAGCTTTCTTTGGCACCCATAGACATGCTTTGAAGCTGCATGCGAGTGGGGGCTAAGTCAGCATTGTATTGATACTGCTTGTAGAAAGCTTCAGCAAGGTCATTCCAATCTCTGATGTTGACACTCTCCAACTGATAATACCACTCTAGCTGAGCTCCAGATAAACTCTCTTGAAAGAAATGGATCCACAACTTTTTATCAGCAGTGTGGGGTTGAATTCTTCTGACATAAGACCTCAGATGCAATTTGGGACAAGAGACCCCATCATAGACAACAAATGTAGGAACTTTGAACCCAATGGGTATGACCACCCCAGATATCAAGCTCAAATCCTCAAAATCCAGCCCAGATGATTTCTGTAATTCCATAGCATCCATTCTATCCACCAGCATCTTGAATTTGTCTTCGTTAGGCTCATGGTAGTAGTTAGCCTCGGAATCAGAGTCCCCCATAGTGTTGTGGAGACTGCCTCTCTCCTGCTCAGATTCTTCAGATTCATAGTCTTCAACATGTTCCTTGGTCTTGACAGGACCTTTGAACCTTCTTCCCATGTTGAGCAACCCAGCAGATCTTCTAGTCTTCTTAGTCTTCTTGGCCAGCAGTGTCTTCAATTCATCCTGCCCCTTGGATAGGTTCAGGATCAGCTCTTGGAACTGTGCATTCTGTGCCTGGAGATCCTTAACTGATTGTTCAAGAGCCATTGCTGAAATAAACAGCGGGAAGATGAGAAACCTGTGCACAATTATAAACCTGTGATGCAATGATATGGGAATGCATATGCAATGTTTTCAAGGACCGCAGGATTTAAATTTGCTTAAACAAACAAGAAAGTAACTTTTTATTAGTAATAACTTGTTTTGCCTCTTAGGCTTACAAAAAATGAAAACGAAATAAGTACAAAAGATGGGGTTTTAAATCTCCCATGGTTGGAACCAGCTGATAATCAGGAAATGTAAAGCAATGGTGCTTAGGGTCAAAGAACTGAAACAGCACACTCATCATGTCTTCACTGAACCCTGAAGTAACTAGATCCCATAAGTGACCATGTCTCTTGTTGAACTGGGAATGATCAGGCACTAGGGAAACCAACTCCTTGAGCTTAGCAGGTATCCCTACAAAGTTGATCCTGATGGTGTTTCTACGAGCAGTAGTCATGACCTGCAACAAAGAACAAAAATAAATCCCTTGGTCCTTGAAATGGTTAGGGAAAATGATATGCTCATGATGCATGATGATGTCATGATGTTATGTTCAATCATAAACATGTGGCACACACAAACAAGTCACACAATTGCCCTAGGTTTAAAGGCTTGCATGAGGTTTAAAGGTGAGTACCCTCCCCTGAAGTTAGATGGTTCATCCTGTCCTACAAAAGTAACCAGGTTCTAAGGGATCTCAATATCATTGATCCTTCACAAGGGTGGTTGTTCAGAAAGCAACTTACTTGCCAACCAAAACCCTCCAAGTTTAAGATCTCAATGAGCGTAGTATCGAGTGTCAACCAACTTCAGTCTGCACCAAAGCCGGTTACCTCACTACTTTCTAAAGGCCAAGATGAGTTAACTAGGGTTCTAAAAGTCAGTTAGTGCATTGACAACATATGGCAGCCTCAATATTATCCTCAACTTGACTTAAGGAATATAAGCACCAACCAAGAAGTCGCACTAACTATGGCCACCAGATCAACCGTATCGATATACGTCGTACAGTTTCCTTGGTCTATTGCCATTTACCTAAGGTACACTAGATCCGGGTTAGGACCTTTCACACATAAGAGCACCCCAACAATATAATAATAAAGCAAACAAGGCAAACAATTTAAAGTGATCTTAATTCCTAAGGGTACCCCTCTTAAATAGATCCCCAGCAGAGTCGCCAGTTCTGTAACCCGGTGAACTGACTTTAAACAATGTTGCGGATAACAAGGGTCGCCACCGACTTTTATTTTATCCATAAGGAAAGGTTATAAAAGAACAGGAAAGACCTTAGAGAATATTTTGGGTCCGGGGGGTAGGTTATGAAAAGGGAAGGTGTTAGCACCCTTTTCATCCATGGTTATCCATGGGCTCTTAGGTACTTAAGCTCACTTTTGAATTGTTTTGAAAGTGTAGTGTGTGAATAGAAAATTTTCAGAATAGTTAATAAATAATCCATGTAAGGATGTGTTAAGAACTTGTTTGAAAACTTGTTGAAAATTTGTTTAAGTGTGAAACATTTTGAAGTGAGCAAGCACCTAGGAGTAACCTACCCTAATGTTTAAAGGTCTTTCTTATTCTGTATTCTTTCCTTTAGTAAGACTATCCCTACTATAATGGAGTAGGTAGTCCTTACTTTGGATGTTGAGGGACATGTGAGGGACAATTGGATTTTTGAAGGCCATTGTGGGGTGTAACAAGCAAACTGGAGGGACTATCATCATTTTTCGAAAGGGACTCGATTCGTAAAGGCAACCATAAGGGACTTTGATGATTTTTTTATTTGAGGGACTTGCTTTATACACCCCACTTAACCAGTATTCGTAGGAAACTTGAGGGATATCCTTAGGAAGTGAGCAATGTGACATAAATAAAAGTGATGAAAGTGTGAGAAATTTAAATCATACAAGCGGAAGTAAAATGCGGAGAGTAAATGCGATTATTGGTTCGCGAGATTACAACCAGGAAACAGTTACAATTATAAATAAATAACGGTAAACATAATAAGCTGCAAAACGAACAAATAACGTTAGTGGGCCGTATGAATTATCAGATGATGAAGAAGCGGAATTATGTATCCTTTGTGGTTTTATTTTGTGATATAAACTTTAATTTGAATTAAAATGGAATTATTAATATTAATTTAACTCAAACCCTAAAAACTATCTTAACCTAATTATTGTTTTTTTTTTTTAAAAAAAAAATGGATTTTAATATATGTATTTAAAAAAAGTTTTTATTTATTATTAAAAAAAAAGGGTTTTATTAAAAAAAAAGGTTCTATTATTGTAGATGGGAAAAAGTTATTTTATATAAAATATAAAAGTGTTTTTTAGAATATGAACAATTATCATAAAAAGATTAAGTTGATGACATTAAAATTAATAAATTAGATTAAACAGCAAAATAAAAAAAAGGTTAATTCACATGCTAATTAGATAGAGAAAAAGATTAGTTACACAAAACGGGTTATTAGATTAATAAAAACAGTTGATTTAGGCAAATGACTAGGTCAATGGTTTAATTAGTTAAAAAAAGTGATTAGGTTCATGATATATAGGGCAGATTAAATGTTAATTAGTATTTAAATGGCAGATTGAAGGATTATGTGTGTGTGTTAAGTGAGTATTAGGGAGATTAGTATCATAATTACACAACTAGCAAAGCAAACAGAAACAGGAATTGGAAAGCGAAACCCTAATGCCCAGAACGCTCCTTCGCCTTTCAATCACCGATCCTTCTTTTTCTCGTTCCTGAAGTACAGACAGAAAACATCAAACAAATCAATGGGTTTAATAAGATTAGGGTTTTACCGAAGATTTTTGGTGTTGACGGGATCGAACGAAACGGGGCGAGCTCGCGGCAACGGTGGATGATCGGAGATGGGTAGATCGTCGGAGATGGTACTCGTGGCGGTGGTTTCACTTGCTTCCCGAGATAAGTCACTTCACTCAGTATTTTCGGTAGCTTTGATCTCTGTTTCCGGTTTTTTCTCCTTTTTTTTTTTTCTTTCTCGAGTACCCTTTTTATAGAATTTGGGGAGAATCATTGATCGGATTGGTTTGGGTATTTGATTTGGGTTTCCTTTTTTTGAGGTAAATCAGATTTGAAATTTACCAATTTCGTCCAATCTTGTTTAATGCCTGTTGATGAGAATCCCAATCTATGATATCTTGTATCAATTTCGTTTAATGTTCTTGTCTGTCCAGATTCGGTGTCTTGAGGATTTGGATTGGATTCTTCTTAACGTTATATTTCTCAAAGGATTACTAACTTGGATTTGGTAGTTTAACAGGTGTGGAAAGTGAAGAAGTTGGGCCATAAGATGGATAGCCCATGGTGAATTCAGATAGCTAACATGAAGAACAAGGTGAGTCCAAAACTCAACTGTTGGTGACGTCTCTTGAACACGCAAACCTCTCCAAGTTGAAGTCAGAGCTTGCTAACTTTGTTCCTCATTGTGCTGGGATGGTGGATTGCGCATACCAGATGGAAGGTATTGATCATTCTTGAGACAAACTTGGACATGTTTTAATGGGGCTAACTTTGTATGTGGGAATCTTTTCAGGGATGTCCACGTCGAGCTTTCCATGATGTTCACATCTAGGCTGCGTCCTCGTTTTGGTGGTTGAAAACTGATTGCAGTTAATGCTGATCCTGGTGAGAGGCCTTTTGGAGGAGACAGTTGCTTTGGCTTGAAGAAGAGGCTGCATCTAGAACTGCTTGCGTATGGCATTCAATGGGTGTCTTGGGAAAGCTCACAAATTCTGGTGCACATGTGTAACTCTTGCTATTCTCATATTTTCCTCAATTAATCTAGTGTTTTGCCTGTTGTTGAATTGCTTCAAAGACTTACTGACTTCATGCACTTCTCTTGACAGGGTTGAGTAGAGTGTCTCATGTTGACCAAGGCGTGGTATTGCTCTACACTTGCTGCGAGCCTCAGTTTACTGAGATTGCTGCCGAAACTTCAAGTGACTGGTGTGAGCTTCAAATTATTCAAAGGTCTGTTATGTTTCCTGTGTGAGTGTAGTTCTTAGTAATGTCTGCGTCTCGTGATGCTTAATCGTTGGTGTGGATTGAATGCAGGTACACTGCTAATTCAGACTTCAGGTAGTCAAGGCTCATGGATGATGTCGTATCTTCTTCCAAACAGTTCAACTTTCTTCAGCAATAGGCGTTCAATTCAGATACCTGCAGAAGGGCAAAATCCTACTGCTGTTGTTGTTTTTTTGCACTCAAACATAACTGTCTTCTCCAATTTTGAAGACTTTCGTTGTGCAATTGGTTTCTTTTGCAAGGAACACAGGCTGGCCTCACAAACTCTTAAGTAAAGTCATGATTTGGAGCAAAGTAGTTGATGTTCATCTCCCACGGACCGGGATTAGGAAGCGAGTCAAAGCTGCTGAGAGTGTACTGATCCATCTGCTGAAGGTTGTGCTCAAATTCTGTTTCAAGATCTACTGTGTTAAAGTTACATGATTTTATGTGCAGGTCTCAACAGGACAAGCTTTGATTGGAGCATCAAAATTACTTTCTTGACTAGTTGCGTGCAGGAATTCTTCTGCAGAGGTAATGACAGCAAGCAGAAAATCCTTAAATGTAGGAGACAATTGACGAAGTTTGGCAGGCTAGAAATCATATTTGTTTTGGGTGGAAACTTAGATAGTATTAATATTATCCATAAGATCATTGATGTAATTCTCCATAGGTGTTGGGCTACCAGTTTTGTTTGCAGGACCGTTTATTCAAGCGTAGGGAACGAGTCGTTAACGGGAGCTCCTATTTTGGCATGTCTGTCCATGGGACCGATGCAACTGAACATGAATCTTGCTGTCAAATAGTTGGAGCACAGACCGATAAGGTAATTAAAATATTTGATTGTACAAGGCCCGGTTGTCTTCATTGTCGTGGGCGTATTTGACGATGTTGTTGTGATTATGCAGGTTATGAGTTGGCTGGTACTACAGACTTTTGAATTCCCTGAATTGGTCTCTTCGGCAAGAGGTTTAAGATCTAAGCAGTAACGGACTCTTGGTGTTATCAAAAACTCTCACCGGTGGCGGAATGTTCGATGGCATGCTACTGCTTTTCTAGCCCGCGAGGATACGTATCTCGCATGGGGAGCTTCTTGGTGCCAGTCGAAGGGCGATCAAAGGTGGCTAGTTCACTACACACTTCCTGCATAACTCAATACCAGCATAACTCCACACCAGAAGACTTTTCTTTGGCCTTGGTGTGAACTTAAGATGTCTCCATTAATTTAAAAACGGTCTGGCATGATAATGATTGTAGGCGCTTTCTCTTGTATATGTGAATGGATTCGTGAGAACTTGTAGGCATTTAATTAAGTGGATATTTGTAAGTAATTGAACTTTGGCTCACAGGTCCATGACAAAAACAATACATGTACAAAACCCATTATTATTAGTGCTTCATGTTTTTCCTCTGCATTGTTAAACGTTAATTGTGTCCTGTTAAACGTGAATCTGTTCGAGTATGGTGTCTTAGGCTTGGCGGATAAGGCCCTTGATGGTATGGAAACTTCAACGTGATCCCCAATTAAAAGATTGAAGCAATGCTCACAATGAGTTTTCCTTAACTTTGGAGTGTTGACTTGAGTCTTTGTGAGGATTAATAACTTGAGTTTTTAAACTTCCAAATCTGAATCAGTACTTGGGTTATATAGCAATTTGATTTTGACTTTTGATTTGAACTTTGTCAAACACGTAAATTCAATGTTAACCAAATGAACTTCATCAATCGCGCTCTAAATAATACAGACCAAACTCGGACGTCGCTTGGGATCCCTCGAATTCTATCTCATGTTTATAACAACAAATACTTGATGGCACAAGGAGCCTTAATCACCATGATTCGTGTCTTGTCTCTGCGATGCTCGATCATAATAATCCCATACAAACAACTGAACTTCTTAAGAAACCAACCCACTTCCTGATGATTATGGTGACTTCCTAAACTTGAATAATCCTCTGGCGACTGATTTACTCAAACTTAGAATCGATTGGTCTTGAAGCTCATTTCCCCATAATGAAATGTATCTTTCGCGGTGAAATTCAAATCTTGAAATGTTAGCCCGAATTTGAACTTGAATAGAGAGAACATTTAGATATAAAAATGGTAAATATTGCTGAATTCCGAACAATCCTCCTATAAGACTTTTGACTTATCTGATCATCTGACTGAGCAAACTTTTGAGAAAAGTCTTGAAACTTGGCATGGGGGTTCTTATACACATATAAGATGTTATGAAGCCCACTTGAAGTCTTGGAAGTGAGGGCAAATTTTGGGGTGCAACAGTAACGTATAACATTCATTAACCTTTATTAAGTGTTTTAATAGAATTTGAAGATGAGGAGAGAGAGACACTCTAAAGGGAGACTAAGACTCAACCTAATGTTCTCATGCAAAGTGTACCTATAATTGGGATGAAAGGTAATGCTACCTAATGTTATCATGCATGGGTTCAAGCCTAAGTTCTATCATAATCAACCTTGAACAAGGAATATTAGAGGTCCTAAGGGATCATGGCAAAGAAGAAAGAAGAAGAAGAAGAAAGCATAAGAAAAATGCAAGTATGCAAACATGTAATGCATAATTAGAATGAAAGTGAGGGAGGAAAAAAAGTGTGGGGCAGTAGCCTCCACAAGCACATCTCAACCTCAAGCATGCATATGAGTGATGCAAAGAAGAAGAAAGAAAGAATGCATACAAAAGAAATCAAACAAGCACACAAAAGTGGGATGAAATGGGAGAATGAATCCTACAACCATTTACCATCAACCACAATGCCCAAAGGCAAACCAAAAGAAAAGGAAGAAGCCATGATCAAATGAGAGAATGGGAGGCAATGTGAGGACAGCAAGTAATTCAAATGGGCAACTCAACCATAGACAAACTCAATGATCATGCAAGAACACACAAGAGAAGTCCTCAAAGAATCACCATTCATGATATATTTCAAGTGCCTCCTAAGGAGGGACTAAACCATCTTAAATGGGAATCAAAGGTCATTGGATAGAGGTAAAGATGAGAGGATAAGGTACACGAACCAAATAAAGAAAATTACAAAAGAGAATGCAAGCATAGGCATGGAATAAGACCTAAGTCTTAAGCACATTCAACACTTGAACTTCAAGTGGAAAGCCTAAAACGAAATGCAAATCTCAACAAGCAATGAACAATTTTATGACCTAAAAATGAGCATTCAAATACCTTAACATGTTAGAAGTATGAATCAACAAGAATTGAGAGCTCAAGGGATCCATAGAAGTCATTTCCCATTCAAACTAGGTCAAATGTTTGTATGAACCTCCCTTAGAAGTAACTTGACTTGCAAGTCACCTCAAAAATAGGAAAAAGGCTCAAATAATCCAAATAAAATCTTAAAAGAACTTAAAAGCATTGGCAACCAGAGGCCAAAAGATCACAACCAAAGTCACTTCAAAACACCACCAAAGAAATTGATTCACATGGGTGTACCATTTTGAAGGAGGGTTGTCGATGGTCAACAAAAATGAAGTCAAAGTCAAACCAAAAATGGTCAAACCAGGGGCAAAAGTGTCTTCAAAAATCATTCAACTCATTATTGAAATGAGGAATGATTCTCATTCATTGGATCAAAATAAAAGATCAAGAACAAAGCATGAAACCAAAAGAACAAATAAAAGATCATTTAAAAACACCTTCAAACATTAATTCCCATTTTAATTGAAAAATAAAACAAAAATGAAAATAAAAATTTTCAAAAATTAAATGATACATTAAGGTGTCTAAAAATATTTTTTAGGGGAATTTATCATGTTTGGAGCTATTTTTAAATATCAAAAATGAAAACAGAAATTAAAATAAAATGAAAATAAAAGAAAATAAACCAGCGGTGTAAATAGCAAGGTTTTCAGGCAAAACCAATGGGCTGGGCTAACAAGGAGGTGCAATTAGCACTCAGAGCCCATCTAAAATCACAACATGAAATGCACCGTTTCATTTAACTGACCTGGCGGTCAGTTATCCACGCGTGCTAGTCAGCCATCATCCAAACCGTTGATCCAACAAGTCAACAAGTTAACAACACAAGTGGCAAGCCAAGTCAGCAAAATGGAAAACAAAATCAGATGACGGAGCTACAGTCTCTGGTCACCTTCTCCGGTCACATAGCCGGAGTTGCAGGCTTAAATCATCACCAAATTGAACAAAATTTAACACTAAAATGATCTCCAAGTTGCGTAGATTACAAATCCACGATCCAATTTCATTGATCAAGCATAAACAGAGAGAATCGAGCGATCAAATATTTGAGCACATAAATGAAATCATCACAAACACAACAAATAATGATCCAGAATTTGCCTACATATGTAGGTCTTCAGTTTGCAACAACAATGGAGTGAAATGGATGCATATTATGAGAGAAATCTTGATTTGAGGATTATCTAACGGAGTCTCTCCGTTGGAGCTTCACACTTGCTTAAGCTTGCTCAAAATCGTGCAGAAACACTCAATACAACTCAAGGAAGATAATTTTGATGTTGAATTGCTTTGAATTTTCCTCAATTCCAATTCACGATTTCCACTTCTCTCTTGAATTTTCCAACTGTAATTGAGCTCTCTCTCCACGAAAATGCTTGAATGAAGCTTCAAATTTCATCTGAAGCTTTTATATGTTGGATCTAGAATGATTTGGAGGCCCAATTGTGGCTGATTAAAGTGTAATTTTGAAATGCCCAATTTGGAAATTCAAGCTTCATGCACTCGTAAATTGGCACCAATTGCACTTGGAATTGATTCAAATTATCTGCTGAGACCTTGCTTTAATCATGTGGATGTAAATTCTCCCTTGATTTGATCTAATGGTGGAGATTGAATGTGAAACTTCTACTTGAAGTAACATGGATTTGCACGTGTGTTTTCTTGCATACCTCAAATCCAATTTGTGCATTCTCCTTGTTATGATATTGTGACTCAAAATAAGCACAAACATGAAATGAAAATGAATTAAAACTAATTCAATTTAATTCATGACTTTAAGTTCAAATTTCCATGGAATTCCTTCACCAATATCCTCATCCAAGCATAATTCATGATAATTTGATGTTCCATGATGAAATTGATGTCATTTAGAACAACTTTCATGTTGGGGAAAGTTTCATTTGAAGTGCACAAGTGAATGAAAAGGACCTATAATAAAATTGACCTATAATTTCACTTTCCCAAAATACCCCTGCCTTGCAAGCCTCATAACTTGAGTTCTACAAATGATATGAAGGACTTATAGGACTTTTTGGAAATATAATATCATGAGGAACAACTTTCATGTTCATTAAAAGTTGAGGTGAAACATGATTCTAGGTCAAACGTGCCTTGGAAGTTGGTTGACTTTTGTTGACTGAAAATATGATTCATCTGAGACCTCTAACTTGCCAGCATCATAACTTGAGTTCTAAAAATCCAATGGATGAGATCTAGTACTCAAAAGAAAGCTAAGAACATGCTCTACAAGTATCATGTTTATGTAAAAGTGAGATTACACTTGTATCTTGAGATATGTGGTCTTGAAGTTAGGCACTAAACAGGGGATTTTACACTGACAAACCTCTGAAACCCTAATTTAGTAACTTCTCACACTTTTGATTCTTATTGAATTGATCTTGAAATAACATCTTATATGCCTCAACACAACTTTCCATGACTCCAAAGACTTAGAACTAAGTCTTAATCTCCTTCAAATCCTAAGTGGATCTTGCACTAGACAGATGAAACCCTAGGTGTACAATCCTTTGACTACAACCTCTTGCATATGATATAACAACTTGCATAAGCCCCACAATGGCTCTCAAAGAACTCAATTAGCTTCACAACATCTCATATCCATAAACTTGAACTTGTTATCCTCAGATGATCCTTAATTGGCCTCCAAGATAGGAGATAAGCAAAATACATCCATTCACTTTCTCAAAGAGCTCTGACCAGCTTCTGATGACTTGATGAGCACTCATGCTTGCTTAGAACCCTTGACAAACCTCCTCTTGTTATTCACACCTCTTGATCCCTTGCAAATAAACAATGATATGCAAATGCTAGAATAATGCAATGAAAATATAAGCCAAGTAAAGAAAAGGTTGGACAAATTTTGGGGTACAACACATCTCCTCTGCAATATTGCCAAAGCAGTGACCAGATCCCTTATGGAAAGTTATGCCGCTCTTCCCGATGAAAGGCCCTATCCTGGGTAGTGACATTGGGACTCAGTGTGATTAGTTTTCTCTCCTGTGAAGTTAGATTATCATCATTCCTTTAGTTTTCCTTCTCCCTCGTGAGTCGGTCTGAATTTACATTCGCGTCATACCATTAGCATACGCATCTGTTTGCATGCTTCTGTTTTGGGTCGTAGCCTTTGAGATCCTTTGGTCATTACCAATCCTTTTGCTCCAAACCTGTTGTCGCAGGCTCGCTTTATGGTTTATTACCCCAACTTGGTCAAGTTGCTTGGATTAAGTATTATTGTGATAAATGCTTATATCCCCGAGAGGCTAGTGGTAACTAGCAATATCTGATGTTGCTTATTGGTGTCTACCAAGATGTTAGTTGTTACTAATACTTATCTTTGAAATCCGGTGTTTATCTGAATCTACGCCCAGCTGAGGCCCTGTTGGTTAATAGACTCCGCTGAGACTTAGTAGTTACTATGTTTTCAAAATCCAAGTGTTATTGGTACCTTGAGATATGGTTGTCACCAATCTTTTCTGGAAGCTCAGTAGTCACTGGCATTGCTTGAAATCTAATTGTTATTGGTATGAGGTTCGGTTGTTATCAATTTCCCCGCTGAATCCCAATAGTTATTGGCATTGTTTAAAATCCAATCGTAATTGGTACCTTGAGATATGGTTGTCACCAATCTTTTCTGGAAGCCCAGTAGTCACTGGCATTGCTTGAAATCCAATTGTTATTGGTATGAGGTTCGGTTGTTACTGATTTCCCCACGGAAGTCCAATAGTTACTGACATTGTTTGAAATCCAATTGTCATTGGTACTTCGATTTGGTTGTCACCAATTTTTCCCAGTATAAGTCCAGCAGTTACTGGCATTGCTTGAAAGCAAATTTTATTGTGAAACATGGTCGTTACCCATTCTCCTCAGCTAAGCTCGGTAGTTACTGGTATCATTTGAAATCCAATGGTTATTTGCACCTTGATATTGGTTGTTACCTGTCTCCCTATGGAAGTCCAGTAGTTACTAGCATTGTTTGAAAATCCAATTGTTATTGGTATGGAGCGTGGTCGTCACCCGTTTTTCTAATGTAAGTCCAGTAGTTACTAGCGTTGCCTGAAATCCAATCATTATTGGTATCACTGTTTGGTTGTTACCACATCCTCTTCAAAGTCTAGTTGTTACTAGCATTCCCCCAGGAAGTCCAGTAGTTACTGGAATTGTTTGAAAATCCAATTGTTATTGGTATGGTACCTGGTTGTTACCGATCTACTTTTCTAAAACCTAGTCATTACTAGCATCATCAAAAGCCTGTTGGTTTTTGGAAATGTTCACCCATCTCAAAACTCAGGATGTTTGGTTGTTACAAGTATCCCCATCGAATCTCTGGATATCCCCAGTAGGTCTTGGAAGTCTAGTCATCACTAGCATCCCCAGTGAGTCTGGTCTTATTCCTAGTCTCCTCCCGAAGATCCTGTTTGAACTCTTCATTAAGGGAATTACTTTGTTTTGTACCCAATAAGGATCGTGTCTCTGGTATTTTGCTTCCCCAGTCAGAGGCCGAGTCTGTTGACTTTGGTTCCTCGGTGTGGCTTCTTGTTTGCATCTCCCTTGATGTATTTCCCCAGTAGAGGTTGGCCTTTTCCCCAGTGAAGATTTGTCTTCCTCGGTGGAGCCTGTGTCCCCTGTGTGGAGAATCCCTTTGAAATGCCATCATTAGCCATGTCTGAACTATTGATTTGTTTTCACTTTGGATCTCCTCCCAGTGTGTCTGTTTTCCCAGTAAGTGGTTGCTCGTTGTTTTGCTTTTCTTTTCGTTTGCTCGTGCGTCAGTATTGTCTTGCATTCAAGCATCATGAAGCATCACTTTTAGAATTCATTACATGTTAGCATTTGTCCTTTTGCATACCATCGTATCTAAGGGACAAAATTTTTTATTTGCTATATTTAAATACCTTTCATTGTGATTCTATGGAGATTGTCATCTCTCATTGCCATCTAGTAAAGATATTTAAATAGGGGAAATTTTTATACCCCAAATTTTGACCCCTATATTCCATAATCATTCTAGGAGCATCAACATTGTTTATCTAACCATAACCTCTTTCAAGTTTGATCTTTGTCAAGGTACAGATGAACTAGGGTTTCACACAGTCAAAAATCAGGGTTTCTATGGATTGATCAGTCAAGGTTTTGGATTGATCCTCCACATAATAAGTCTCTATATCATCAAGGATATCACACTTGATCAAGTATGAATCCAACTTGAGGTTGTCACCCAAGAAAGAAGAACAGTGCAGTACAAGAACCCAAATTAGGGTTTCTAATTAAGAAAGTCAACTACAACTTTGAATTTTGACCTAGAGAGGTATCCAATGATGGAATCATGGTCCATAAGGCTCATATGACCCAAACAATTCCATACAAGAAGTTTCAAGGCCTCAGGGAACCCAGAACACCGATAGTCGATTTAGAGGTTTTTAATCGTTCGGTTTGTTTGATTGAAAAGTCAACCCTTTAAAAAACAGGGTTTTGAACCAAAATTGAAGTCAATTATGTTCTCAGCACCATGTCATATCTAATCATGAAGTTTGGTGACTAATTGATCAAGAATTGAGAAGTAATCAAAAAGTTAGGAAATTAGGGTTTTGAAAAGGGCCAAGCTATAACTTCCTAACCACATGTCCGAGTGGAGTAGTTCTAAGCTTGTCAAAAAGGTCTTGAGGAGCCCTAAAAAATTTTTCTAGTGACCTATGATCAAAAAATGAATGGATTTTGAGTTATGAGCAAAAACAAGGCAATAGGGAAAAACCACTTCGAAAATTTTCATGCTTTTTTGGTTTGTAAGTCAAATTTTTAGCCAACTTCAAGGGGATTTTTGACATAGTTTCACTTGGAATTTGAACTTAAAGTAAACATGAAACTTGTATATCATATTTGGGGCTTTCCAAAAAGTATAAGATCATTTTCTTGGCCCTTATGGTTAGGGAGAATCGAAGGAGGCAAGCTGGAGATTTATCATGTCGCCAAACCAAGTGCATCTCATGTCAATTGATGCATAAACCAGCATAGACTCCTCTAACTACTTAGTTAGCTTTTTATCTGATGTTTATAAGTTTAGTTGATGATAGTACAAGAGGGTACCACAAGCAAAACCGGAATTTTGGATAATGGAATTGTTTAATCAAAGAAAGTACAACCAAAAGCCATGAAAGATAAACTTTTGCCCAAAACCTGCTGCAACCTAGCTACCACATCAGTTCTCCCTTATCTTTACCTCACACCATCTGTTTACATGTTGTATTGATGCTAAAATACATTGGAAACTGGGGCAACAATCAGAAACAAAATTACAAGATTGATCTTGCTTGCCTTTCCCTCCAAAATGCAAAGATTATGCAAAAAGATTTGAACTGACTATGCCACTTGATCCCTCACTTTTCCTATAAATAGAACCACACTTTCACATCAAAAACACAACAGAGCAAGCAAGAAATCAGGCTAGAACTCTCTCATTACTCCATTCCCAACCTTCTTGCAAATTCTGAGTTTTGCCCTTTGTGCCCAAAAACTGCCTTGAGCAAAACACTGCCTAAATCCATTTACAGCCATCAAACAACTCTCCTAAAACTTCAAACAACTCACAAATGAATCATTGAAGTTATCTCAATCATCACTTTCACCATAAAATCCCTCCTCCAAAAAGTCAACTGTCAAAATCAAATAGTTTGACTTTCTGCACTTTAGAAGCTATCACCCTGTCCAAACTATTTCCATCAGTTCTAACCCTTCAACTTGCTTGGAGTTCATTTGAAGCATCTTCTTATCATACTTAGAGCATTTGTAGACCATCAAAGGGCTTAAAGTATCTCTGGTTTTCTTGCTTCCCAAGTTTACATCACAAGGCTACAAGAGGTAAGTTTTTCAACTTGCATTTCACATGCTTGTGGTACCTCAAAAAAAAGCATGATCCTTCGCGAATGTTCGCGGAAATGTGGTTCGAAAGAGTCGCCACCAAACTTTATTTATCTCGAATAGGGAAAGGGAAATATAGAGAAAACCTTTTAAAACGAAAGGAAAAGGACAAGGTCGTCACAATCGATGTTCCGGGTTCGGGAGTCGGTTACATGAGGGGAAGGTATCAACACCCCTCATGTCCGTTGTACTCAACGGGAACCTCTTGATTCGATTCATGAGAAATGTTAGGTCAGATTGTTTGTTTTCTTCTAAGGTAAAAGGTAAGATAAAAAAATTATATTTCTAAGGAGAAAAAGGATGGTTTTTTATTAGGGTGCTCGCCAAGGATTGGGGCTCTTGTGCCTACGTATTTTCACTTGAAAGAAGTGAAGAATCAGAGCGTCTGTAGTTTAAGGATACGGTAGAAAAGAGAGGAGGTTTATCGCTAGAATCTCACAATCTTATGCCTACGTATTCTCATTGACAAATGAGAAATCAGAGCGTCCGTAGTTCAGACTACGAATATTTGTTTGATTTTATCGAAAGATATTTAGTCACATTCGACAGAAAATATTGCTTTACCCAAACGGGTGAGGAGAGTATGCTTGCATCACTTTGAATGGATTTCCATATATCAACATTCATAGGAAACACGCCACTTATCTCAACTCAAATAGTTTATGGACGAAGCAATATTTTGCATCGTCTCAAGACACCATATCTCATGTTTATGAAAAGGTTTGACGGTTCGAACATGCTCGAACATGAGACTTAAATTGGAGTGGGTTCAAATGTTTGAATTTTAATCATGAAACTTAAATTGAAAGAAAAAACTCTCTTGAACATAGAACTTGAATTGAGATGCTTGAACTTGATTGAAATTTGACTTGAGACGAATTAAATTGATAGGATACGTATTTAATTTTTCACTATTATTATGTGCAGGTTTGTGTGGATCTGTGAAAACTTTGGATAGCAAAATGCATGAGGGTTTACGGACGGGCATGGTTTGGCCTAGTGAATTGGTGGTTGGGCATGAAAATGTTAACTGGGATTGGATGGTAATAGTTTGCAGGTTGCACTGCAGGCAATACAATTTGGATGTTAATACTGGGCTTTGTATTGTAGGCGCATTACATGACCTGGATGGATGGCGCAACACATGACTTGGATGGATGGTTAAAGGCTTGCTTGTAAAATTTTCTTGGAATGGAAATGTGAAACCTTGGTTGTAGTGTAACATATAGGATTCGATATTTGTTCATGAACTTACAGACTTGTAATTTTGACATTGTAACTTAAATTCCTAAACTTGTGTGATGAGAAAAGTGGTTTTGGATATGGATTTGTAGTGACTTTGGAATGGAATTGGAAAGAATATACAAATGAAGTTTAATTGTAATTTACACTTGAATTAAGAACTTGAATTTTGGTTGGAATTTTCAAAATACAATTGCGAAAGATTATTGAATCTTCATTAGAATCACTACTTGAAAAGAAAGAAAGAAGAAAAAAAAAGAATTGATTCCTGAATGAATTTTGAGGGACATGGATCTGAATGTGAACCTAGACCAAAAAAGAAGCTTGGAAGTTGATATGGTCTTGAAATGAATGGGATTAGAAAAAAGGAACTTGAAATTGAATCTTTAAAAGAACATAGATTGGATACTTGAAATGATTTTGAAATTATATGACATTGCAAGAATTCAAATGTTGGAAAAGTGTCATGGAATTTAGACCTGGAAACTTGATTATATATACATTTTTTAAAAAGATTTTTAAAAAATGGACATTTGGTAAGGAAATTGAAATTTTGAATTAAATAAAGTCAAATTTCCAACTTGAAAATTGGATTGTCAATCCACATTCCTGAATTTTTGGTTAAAACTCAACAATTCAAACACAATCTTTTCTGCCAAAAGTAAGAAAAATCAAAGTCATGGCCATTGAACATCATTAATCCATTAAGTATTCAGCCTGACCAAACCGGGACATAAAGAGGTCTCTCCTAACACAACACTAAACTCAAGTTTAGCCGACAAACCTCCCTTTGAAGAACCAAAACCAAGCTCACCTAGTAGGTAAGAGCTGAAATTGCTCTAATTTTCTTAGGACTAAATCAGATTTCCTTATGCTACAAGTGTCTGAATAATTGTTGGGTCAAATCCAAACATCTTTTCTTGAAGCAAAACTTTCTTCTCATTACTCAAATATCTGATAAGCACAATGGTATGATAAGCATGACTAGGGTGAAAATGAGGGTGTGACAACGCTATCATGACTTCTAGATATAATTTTGTGTTGTACATTGCTTAGACATGTTTTACGTATGTTATAAGTTATGTATGAACCATTTCTTGCAGCAAAACATGTAGTTTTTGAACTGTCTAATTTTGGTCACAGTCCAGGTCACAAACTAGGCCCAACCTAGTCATTTTTGGCATGATGCATCCAATCTGTTAAACCATGTGTGAATTTCTTGATTTCTCTTGTGCCAACATCTATATATGATGTATATGTGATGTTTTTACACTTGTTTCACCAAGCACACCACTACACATGACTGTCCACATGTTCTTGCTTTTGGTTGTCACCAAACTTGCCCTAACACATATGCTATCGGGTTTTCTTGTGTGAGTATGGTATGGAAAAAGAAATGGTACCATTGAATTCCTTGTTCAAAATTACACAGTTTTAAAAATTTTTTCACCTCATTTGGTTAAAATTTTACCGAGTTCCAATCCTTCATGCGAATGACCTAAGGTTGTGACTTTGCCTTGCCCTAGTTTTTGCCCTCTTGGTGCACCAACTTTCAATGATCATAACTTGCTCATTTTTTGTGCTATTGATGCCATTCTTTTTGAAAACTACTTCTTAAAATGTCTATTTTCATTTAGTTAAAAAATAATTCAAGTATTTTTATCCTAGAAATACTTTGGTCCACTTGAATAGCATGTGTTTTTTAGGGTTTTTACCTTGGTGTTCTTGAACGTTTTCAACTTGTAACTTGATTTTTCATGTGATATTGATCTTGTATGATTCATATATGTTTTTCTAACATGTTTAAATGTTCAAAGATGTTTGATTCATTGCCTTACCATGTTCATAATTGCTTTTGTGAATGCATATATGTGAAAATGGTCTGTTGAACTTCATTTGTGAAATTTGCCATGATTCTTGATGTTGTAACCTCTTGAATATGCTTATCATGCTTCATTCTACTTGTTCATGTGTCTTGTTAGAACCATAACATGCTAGGGTTTTATTGTTGTCTTGGTTGTTACCATGAAACTTGTTTACTTTTCCCCATGTAGCATTTGCTTGAACTGTTGTTAGAACCATAATCATGATGGCTATATCATGCAGTTCTTCATCGTCTCACACTCCTAAATGGTGCCTATTGTAGAAGGATCACCGTCTAGAACAGCTCATCAGGAGATTTTAGAGGAACAACAGTCTCAGTTTGACCACACTTAGAATGTTCTGCCTCGCTGTCGTTAGATAGTACAGATCGGGCGGGCAGACATTGACGCTGGTTTATTCTCTAAGGGGTCTGACCACAAGCGTATATTGGATGGGATGATTGCAGTGGAAGAGGGGGTACCTATGTACTGCATGCATTGCACCAGGACGAGTGGGATCGATGGTTGAGGATGCAGACCAGGCGGAGTTCCATGCATGACTAAGTTGTGAATGATTGGATGTCTACCTGATTGATTTTGGAGCATTGTTTTGTGTGGCATGCATCTATGCTACTGATTTTCCGCTGCTATGCTACAACTCTGATGAAGTCTATTATTGATGAAAGTGTATTCTCTGATAGTTTTACTAAATGTCACTTGTTCTTAATGAATGAGTCATATCTATCTTGAAGAGTTGTTTAGACACAACTTGCAAAACAACACCATGGAAAAGCGTTCAAGTTTGCCAAGCTGCTTCAAGATGATTTTTTGGTGCAGAAGGGACACATACTTGACGCGATGTCATAGCATGTGGGTACAACATCTGGGCCTTGCTCAACAAGCCAAATTTCTACACTTTGGAATGAATTTTATGTTGAAGATTCAGTTAGATTTTATAGCTTTTATTTAGAAATATAACTATAAGATTTGCTGAAAAATGTGAAGATCAAATCAAGTTTAAATACGATTTAAATTTGAATTTGATTTAAACCAAGTATATGTTTCTGTTGGAGATATTTACAGAACAAATAATATCCAACTGATTATGGAAAGATTCTGGACAAAATTAAAGCTAAGATCCAAAGGAGAAAATCCTATAATACTTTTTTATATAATGAGCTCAAGACCTACATTGGAAAAAAGGAATATGCATTGACTATTTAGAGTGCTAGAGTTTAGAGTCCTTGTTATTTATTTACGTACACCTTTATGTTTTAGTAACATGGCATATAAGGTTTATCTAGTTGAGTTTTAATATTAAACATTGATAATTGGGTTAAACACCAATCACTAGGGTTTAGTGATTGATAGAAAGTGATAGGGGTTCTCATATTTAGGGAGAATCCTAAATAGAAAGTCACTGGGTAGTGTTTGGAAGAGGCATTAAACAACATAGGGCTTGTTGTTGCTTGTAAGACTAATTATACTAAGGCTACTAATAATGAATTTCCTTTCTTGGGTTGGAAGTCAACCCTCTAGGTGTAGGTTTTTTTTGCATCGAACTAGGTTACCAATTATTGTGTTCTTTATTGATTTTCTGATACATCATCTTGTATAATTGAATACATGTTAATTATGGTGATTTTGGTTTATCTTGTTGAACCACTTGTCTAGAACATTGTGTTCGACGTCTTTCCCATGAGAAACAAAATTTCATTCTTCAAGATTTCATTGTAATCAAGGGTTTCTTCTCCTAGCTTCCTTTCAGCTTCAAACCTTCTTTGAAGAACATACTTCCATTTATGAACACATGTTTTATAATGGAAAATCACAATATCCATGTGAGCAGTGTTAACATCCACTTGAAATCTCTTCTCTCTGACCTTTCTCCTTAAGGTAGACACACTATCTTGGACCTCTACTTCACCATTTGCCTCAGAATCCTTATTTTCACAAACTTGTTATCCACTTCAGACTTAGCAAGGGAACCTTGCTCATCGTTCCTCTGAGTTTGAACCTTAGTCAACAATATGTCACACATGTTGTCTGCCACATCTAGGTGGACATATTCATTACCTTTATTGATGACATCATTGATAATTTGATTGCTCCAAAACAGTTGTGTGCAACTTCTTTCAGCATATGTGCCTTAAGAACCACATGAGTAATTCTTCACTTAAAAAACAGGAAAACAACTTACATCTTCTACCAAGTTGAACTTAAGGTTAGACTGCATCTGATGAACCACGTTCTCCACCAGGACACCAACACACATGAGAACTGTCTCAAGACTCTCATTATCTTTCACAGTGACTTTCTCCAACAGCTGAACATCCACTTCAAATGCCAAAGCTTCTCTCAACAACATCCTATCAAGGGATAAATACTTCCACTTCAGCACAATATCCTCATAAAAGAAAGGTAAGTTACAATTATCAACACCTTCATTGACATGTTTAGACCTATCATGAACTTCCTTGTTCACATGGATAGAACTGGCACAATCATTGACAATATCATAAATGTTTTCATTCCCTTTATGATCCTTTTCATGAGTAGCCTTGTCACGATACTTGGTCAAAATCTTCATGATCTTCTTCATCATGATGGCAAAAGGTAAGTATTTAGTTTTCAAATTCGAGTTCCTATTGAAGAAGGTACTTTGTTCATCCATCTGGTTAAATTGGAGCTTCAGGATGCATGACAATATAGGTCTCAAACTGATGGCTCCAAAAGTATCAACATCACATACACTCCCATCTTCTCTAACAGGTAGCATAAGGTTACCTGATTTTTCAGTAATAACTTATTTCAAAGCAAGACCATTGATATCAATATCTTCATCATTATGGGGAGTCATATCATCTACAGATTATGTGTTCTTAATAAACAATCCAAACTCTTTGCTCTTAACATCACAAACTAAAAGTACATTTTCATCCTTACTCATCACATCTTCATACCATGTCTCCACATACTTTACTGCATGCTCATGGTTATTAACGACACAATCATTGGATAAAACAGTATCAACTTCATGATCATCATTCTCCTTATGTATTTGAGACTGTGTCAACATGTCAGACAAGGCGTCTGGCACATCATTATCATCATTTTGACTTCCCAGATTGGTTTCATGGGTCTCTTCACCAAAAGACATATGAGTGAGATGATGATTCTTCATAGGACCATACATATTAGGGACATTATTTACAATTCCACCAGTATCTAGATCAAATATTTTGACATGTGGAACATATTTCTTGACATACAACCTGATTTTGAACTATCAGGATACTGTAAAAAATTGGTTAACATTGCTTTTTATACAAATATATTTTATGTATTTTATCACGAATTTTTTTAATAATAATTTTTTCATTGTGAAACAAGAATTGTGAATGAATTGAGATGGTGGACTCATATACTGTTCTGGACCGATCACATGGATCTCAAATGATTTATACCGACCATACAGATCTCAACCTACAATCCGATAAAGGTCTCACTCCTTCTAGAATCTTCCTAAATCACATCATATTATCATCTTTATCATCTTAATAGATCTGGACGCGCCAAAGGTGACAAGTTTCAAATGCAATTTCATTTCACTTTTCTTTTTCATATACTAACTTTGGAGTTAGAGTGCTAACCTTGAGGATTCCTTAACTCCACTGCGTCGAAAGCCATGATCCTCCATCACCGTCAACTACCTTTTTTTTTGTTTTTGATTCTAGAACAGAACAGTGACCCTGTCTATAGAAATTGACTTTTTATTTCTACAATTTCTATGAGTTCACATTCACTTTCAAAATTTTGCAATTCGTAACTATTTTCGATCACTGGAGCAATTGTTAGTACTATATGCGAGAATCCACTATGTTCTAATTCGATTTAGCATAATTTCAGTTTTATTTCCTCATGTTTTCTCAGATTTTCAATTCTTACTTTCATTAGAGATGAATGGATCTAAGGCTACCAGATCCGCTGTTGTTGTTGCTTTATCAACAAGTAATTTATCACCTCTTCCTCCTTCATAGAATGTCGCAGATCCTAGAGCAACTGCCTCTTCTTTTGTTACATCTAGATCCAATTCAAGCTTCACAAGTGTCTAGATATATTAAAGTTAATCTACTAGAAACTCATGTTCCACTTTCAGCTACGTAACCTGAAGCCTTACCTGACCTCCATACTCTACAAGCAAACTTCAGTGTGCATTGTGATTTAGGAAGGTGATGGCAGACATCTGTGAGTCCGATTGATGAATATTTTGAATTTATTTGTAAGTTAGTCCATTTTACACGATGTTGATAGTTGGTATTGAAAATTCTAGTCTGTGTTCTTCCAGTGAAGGAAATAGTTAGTTGAGAATGAACCTTTCTAGTGGAAAATCCGTGAATTATGATCTGGGAAGATGATAGTGGGCCTTAAGGAGTCCAATTGATGAAATGTTTTAATTTTTTTTTCTTAGTCAATTTTACACGATGTGTACGGTTTGATATAGAAAATTCTAAACAATGTTCTTCTAGTAAAGGAAATAGTTAGTTGAGAAGGACTCATTCTAGTGGAAGACTTGTGAATTGTGATTTGGGAAGGTGATGATAGACCTCAGGGAGTCCGAATGATAAAATTTTTGAATTTGTTTGTTTCTTAGTCCATTTTACACGATATAGACGGTTTAATATTGAAAATTCTAGTCGGTGTTCTTCCAGTAAACGAAATAGTCAGTTGAGTATGCCCTTTTCTAGTGTAAGACTTGTGATTTGTGATTTGTGAAGGTGATGGTGGACCTCCGAGAGTCTTGTTGATGAATTTATTGAATTTTTTGTATGTAGTCTATTTTACACAATGTTGACGATCTAATATTGAAAAATCTAGTTAGCATTCTTTCAATGAAGTAACTAATCAGTTGAGAATGAATCTTTTTAGTTGAAAATATGTGAAGTGTGATATGGGAAGGTGACATTGGACCTTTAAGAGTTCAATTGATGAAAAAAACTATTTAATTTATTTCTTAGTCAATTTTAGACGTAAAAAACCTTTCGATATTAAAAAAATGTTATAGTGTTTTTCTAGTAAAGGAAAGTGTCCGTTAAAAAAATACCCATTTTTATGAAAAACACGTGAATTGTGATATGAAAAATTCTACAAAATTCTCCCTCTGTTAAATTGAATTGACCACAAATTCTTTTAAAGTTTATAATAATATATGTATTTTTAATTTTAGATTTATTTTCTTTTTCATTTAATATTTCCTAAAATAACATATTTAAGTCCATTTAAAATTACTTTTCATGTTGGATAGAGTTACAATTTAATTTTTGTTGAGAGTCTATTAATTTTACACAAAATTTTATTAGTTTTGATTTTTATATTAGTAAAGTATACATTTTTTATCAAGTAAATTTTCTATATTTTTTAAGTCTTTAAACGATTATTTTCTTGAAGACCTACACTTGGATTGATTTATTAATATATTATGTGATAAATTAACTAAATTTATTATAAATAATAATTTATAAAATAAAATAAATATTATTCTTAAAATCAATATATTATCATTCATAAATAAATACAATAGAATTCAATTTTTTATTTTCTTATTTATATATCATATAAAATATAAAATAAAAGAATTAGAAAAACTAAATAACATGGTGCAAATCTGAATATCTCAATCAACACTTTCTCGCTTCGATCTTCTTCTGTTTCTTCGTAGTACCTCTTTACGTTTCCTCATTCCTACAGTTTAATATGCAGGTTCGTTACTTCTCACCACCATCATCATCGTCATCATCTTTGAATTTAATGGATGTAATTTTTGTGTTTTGAATCAACCTGTATTGAATTGAGTAGCTCTAGATCTTATTTGTTGATGCTTAGGGTTAGGTTGTTTTTGAATTCAATTGCAAGATGATGATCATGTGTTAGGGTTGCAATTGAATACACGATTGAAAAACAAGAGAGATTGTTAAGAAGGATTTTGAGATTAATGATTTGGATAGAAGCATAGTTCTAGGGAGAATATTATGGCAGAAGTTCTTTCATGTATCTGACTCCTCTCAGTGGATGAGGCTTGGTTGTTGATGTTGTTGTTGTTGTTGTGTGGCTTTGAGGCTGCTTTTATTGTAATCTCTTGCAATTTTGTAGCAAGCTTAGCATTGATTTTGGATTTGTTGTGTTTTAAACTCAGGCATCAAGGGCAAGGCTTTTCAAGGAGTACAAAGAGGTGCAACGAGAGAAGACGGCCGATCCTGATATTCAACTGGTTTGTGATGATTCTAACATTTTTAAGTGGACTGCTCTTATCAAGGTATGATAGCTAATGTATAAGCAAAAAAAAAAAAAAACAATTTTGCACTTATTTAGAAAAGTAGTTAGTCGCATTTAATTTTCTCACGGTAATAAAAGAGTAATTGTATTTTGCGAATTGCTACTCAGGAGAATCTGTTCCATGAGAATAAATGGTTAAAAAGATAAATCTAAATCACCATAGTATATTGTTGCTTATATTTGAGACGGAGGGAGTATGTAAGATTTTCAACCAATATTTGATGATCTGTTTGCTCTGGTTTATTTTGTTTACAAATAGGGACCTTCAGAGACTCCTTTCGAAGGGGGTATCTTCCAGCTTGCATTTTCTGTTCCAGAGCATTATCCTTTACAACCGCCTCAAGTCCGGTTTTTGACTAAAATATTTCACCCGAATGTGCATTTTAAGGTAGGATGGATTCCTCATGATGCTTTTCACTTTCAGAACGTAATTATTTGATTTCTACAGTGTATTATAGTATCCTAATTTGTTTCAGTGATAATGGTTTCACAAATTTTCCATCTAAGTGATGCATATAGTTTAGTAAAAACTGTCTAGAAGTCATTTGCATGTGAGTGAATGGGATATGATACCCTAGTAGTGTGTCTATTAGTGCTATGAACCATCAGTGTGAAGTTAGCGGTATTCACAAGCAGTGTTATCAAACATCCATCATGGCGGATATCACTGGCTGTTTTTGGGCTCGCCGCAATAGTAAATATTGCAGGGTTTTCTTCCATAACTCACTACCCCGACGCCACAAATCGGCCAGTATGATGTGATTTTGGCTCTCCACCATGGACCGCCATCTACCACTGACAACATTGTTCACAAGTTGGCTTGTTTCAAGTTTGTGGTATAGAAAAATCGAAACATGTTGCAATTGATTGGATTAGTTTTTAGACAATAATTAAACTAATTTCAAATGTTAGTATTATATTTAATTTACATTTAGTTTTTTCCTCTGTTTTTTTGTTTAATATATTTACCCATAATATTATAGCAAGGTTGGATAATAAACATGACCAATACAAACACTAGATGCAATCAAAACTAACAAATTTTCCATGACTAGCTAGGCACATGAATCTGAATATGATTGCTATTCTTATTTGAAGAGAAAATATGATTGCTACTAATTCCAACATGTGTTTATACTTGTTCTCGGCTGTCTTGATTACCTTCTCTATGGTGGGTAGACCAATGGTTTTAACAGTTTATGGGTGGCTGATATGTTAGAAACTAATTTGTTTATCTATTTCCTCCCCTTTGAGTTTCATATGAACTCATTTGAGATTGATAGCAATATTGGTTTGAGTTCCTGGCCAATTTTTTTTCTTTCCTTCTGTTCTGAATAAGTTTGATTGTTAACTTCTTTATATTGGATTTGTTTTTCTTGACATTTTTTCATGAATATTTTTTAACCTCTGGTAATTTTCCAGACAGGGGAGATCTGCCTAGATATCTTGAAAACTGCTTGGAGCCCTGCTTGGACTTTGCAGTCTGTCTGTAGGGCTATAATTGCTTTGATGGCTCATCCAGAACCTGACAGCCCACTGAATTGTGATTCAGGTTGCCAAACTCTGTATTTCATACCATTTTCTTATTTGTCTTAGTATCGCGAAATGCAAAGAAGTTATATTCTCCTCCCTCTTCCAAATGATAAATAGAACTGCCATAAAAATAAACTGGTATCATATATGAATCCAATGTAGTATATGGCTTTACGTTGATTAAAGTTGTTCACATTGAAGTTGGAATTGATGATCGTAAAAGGGCAATAGGTATGCCAATAAACTATTTTTAAACATCATCATGCCTATCTATCAATTATGCTTGGGAGATGGGCGTGGTAATCCCTTATTAACGAGGGCCATTTTGTTGTCTTCAACTTTGTACTATTTGAATTTACATGTATGCTTCTAATTTTGTGTTATTTGTTACAGAATTGCCCGGTAGTATTTTGGTAATTATTTGGTAGATAAAGAACTTCAGATCCTTTAGCCCCCAACTCATTCCAAAACATATACACCTTAATTTCTCTGTACTGAAACAAAACAAAAGTGAGCTGAAAACTTGTAATCTAGTTGGAGAGGAAGACATTTCTCATTTATTTCCTTTTGGCTGTGTAGGTAATCTTCTGCGTTCAGGTGATGTTAGAGGGTACCAGTCCATGGCAAGAATGTACACGAGGCTTGCAGCAATGCCAAAGAAAGGCTGATTGATTTCTGATAACTTCTGTTGTCTAGTTTTAAAAAGTTAGCAGTTAATGTAGAAGTTCTTTGTTGAAATCTTAATTTGTTAAAAGTGTATACATTTTATTTAAGACATGATTGTTGTTTGTTGTTGTTCTAGGATATGTATTAATGTGGTGACTTGTACAAAGTGTCAATGTGACTTCATGTATGTATCTAGACTTGAGCCAGAATTGAGCTGAACAATTAACTGTGCTTTAATCTCTCTTGATCTCTGTGTAATCTCACTTGATCTCATCGCAACAAAAGTGTTGGGATCCTTTAGCTTCTTATCCTGGTGAGTTGTAAGCGTAGAAATTATTTCATGAGCGACATTTGCTATTAGACTAACTCTTCACCATGAATCTCACCATGTCTTCACCCATCTTTGTCTTTGGTTGCTACTACACTTTTAAAAACCTAATACTTTTGAGATGCATATTCATTCAGTCATCTATTTGATAAAGAAGTCAAAAAGTTTAATTTCTCAAATTTCAATGCATAGTTCATTTTGTTGCATCTAGAGGATGACAATCAAGAGTATTGTCGTCATCTGAATTTATGTAGGTTTTAATTGTGATTAAGAATTTGAAGTAAATGGTCCAAGAGCGATTTATTTACATCTGATTGTCTATTCATAATTATTCAATCAGTAATTCATTGCATTTACAAGATATTTGCATTTTTTAACTTATAACAACATATATTTTGTTTCGTATAATGCTTAAAATATTACTCAGAATAAATTTTCGAATCTACATATAGACCGGTCGAATTAGTGGGCGAAAATTTTTAAAATTGAGCTTGCAGACATCAGTATTATTAATCTATGTTTCACGTAGTTTAATTTGTTATGCTTGTTTTATTTTTTTGACTATTTTTTCTGTAGCATTTTTACCTGCCTGAACTTTTTACCGGTCAGAATTTATTTTAAAAATTAATCAAACGTTGTATGTTTTGAATAAATTTATTTTGTATTTGTCATTTTAATACGTTCTTTTTTTTCCTAGCATTTTTTTCGTCCGACTTCTTTTATTTTTTGACCGATTATTTTTGTTTTCTTTTAACAAAATATTCGTTTTAATTAATTAGTTTTTTCTACGTTCTTGTTTCGATTAATTTGTTTTAATAGTTTATTTTTATTTCTGATTTAGTTTTTTAAAATCCTTTTTACACTCTTTTTATTCATAGAAAGCATTTTGGGGCCTTTCATAAAATAGCAAATCAACCCAGATTAATATGTGGCTGATTGAAATTAAAAAAAAAAAAAAAAAAAGACCACATCTTTGTCTATGCGTGGCGCATATTTTGAGGGTGGATCTTGAAATCAATAAAAGAGAATGGACCGGACCCTCTCTTCATAAAAAAGGCAACGGTGCTTTGCTCTTTCCATGCTCCAGTATGATTTTTCTTTGGATTTGGGGCTCAGGATACGATGATAGGTCTCAATAGGTCTTTCATATATAAGCGATGTCTCATTTATTTATTTTTTAATTTAATTTTTAATAATTAGCAATAGTTTTTAACCGTCACTAAATGTTATGATTTATTTTGTAACGTTTTTTACTGTCACTAAAAAATACTGTTTATTTTGTAACGGTTTAAAAATCGGTGATAATTGTTAAAAAATAAACAGTAAATTTTTACCGACGATTTTTAACAGTTACTAAATTTTACTGTTCATTTTGTAACACTTTTTAGTGTCATTAAAAATTTACTGATCATTAGTGACGATTAAACGTCGCTAATTGTTAAAAATGGAAGAAAAATAAACATTACTTACGTGAGAGACTTTGGCTTTGGTAAACAAACTCCCAAACCGCCCTACTCACTCTTCCAGACAAATATCTCATGAAAAACTCTTCCAACAAAATATCATAGTATCAAGACACGGTTTCCTCTTCATCATATATACCACCATAACCTTTTTTCATTAAACCTTCAACCAAAAACTCACACAATACCACCATCTTAATCTTCTTTTACAAACAACCATTGTTCTCATCTTCTTCAAATATCCACAAATCATAACCATCACAACATCCTTCACGGTTCAACCACACAAATATTCATACTCATCCAAAACCACCATGTCACCTCTCTTCATCATTCTTCGACGTGGAACTTCCCACAACTCACACAACATCATCAACTAACTATCATCATCATCTTCCCTTACCTACTTTTTCTTCTTTCAAACACATTTCACAATAACAACCTCTTCAGTATTCTCTCTCTCTCTCTCTCTCTCTCTCTCTCTCTCTCTCTCTCTCTCTCTCTCTCTCTCTCTCTCTCTCTCGAAATACCATCAAAGTGTTAGATGATAGACTTCGATCTAGAGGAGACGAATAGAACACATATTTAAAATAAAACATTTTTGACAAAATTTGTTTTCAAAAAGTATGACACAGCGGAAAAACAACCTGAATCGAATCGTCTAACTGAACCTACTATCGAAAATCTATACACGCAAACATAAACCTTATAGAATGATAATGAACACATTGTTCAACAATGATCAAGTCACATATCAATCAAATGCAAAACTACTTATAATGCCTATTTCAAATGAACACAAACGATAAAAATACTCAAAGACAATTTATCGAACATTTTGCGTGCGATTGGTTACGTTCGTAAATTCGACTTATTTTGTTGATGTAAAAAGTCAATCACAATCAACGTAATTGTGATTGTGATTATATCAACAACAATAATTTAAAAGAAAGTTAAAAGCAATTTTTAATCGAATTAATCGAAACAACAACAAAATCGATAATTTGCAAAGACAACAATTAAAGAAAATTAAAGCGATAAAGAGACACAAAGATTTATTTAGGCAGTTCCCTAATCGGCCCTGTAACACCCTTCTAAGCACCACAGAATAATACGTCATTGTCGCTTCCGCGAAAATAAGGTGCCGGCAAAATAGAAGAGTCGCCACCTTTCGTTATTTATCCCTCAGAACGGGAAAGGAAACGATCGGAAAAACCTGACGAAAAAGGGTAAGACAAGGTCGTCGCAACCGTTGTCTGGGTTCGGGAGTCGGTTACGCAAGGGGAAGGTATTAGCACCCCTCACGTCCGTCGTACTCGAAGGGATCCACGCTTGTTGTGTTTACTGGACGAGTTGGTTTATCTATCTACCTATCAAGGCTGGCTTAAACAGAAAAGAAAATGACTCGGCAAAGCGTCGCGCTTTATGCCTACGTATTCTCATCAGAGAATGAGAAATCAGAGTCAACGTAGTTCGACCTACGACGGGTTATGGGGAAGGTAGCTCACCAATACGTCAGTATTGTGCCTACGTACTCTCAACAGGTATGTGAGATCAGAGCTTACGTAGTTCGGGATAACTACGGTTTACGGGAATTCAGATTCATCTGTTTTATCGAGTAGGGTTAAACAGCAGTTCTTGCAGTTAGGGACAAAGCCTGTTTGCGTTGGCGCTGAAGTTTAACGACACTCTTTTCTTCAGAAAAGCTTTCCTTTGAATTACAGGCCCACGGGGCAAAAAGGTTTGAAGTTTGTTTTCTGTCTTTTACGAAAGAGGTGTTTTTTATTGTGTTTGCAATTTCAATCGCACTAAAGACTATGACCTGAGAGTGAATGCGTCGCATGTCACCCAAAGGGTGCCATACTAAACATCCAGACTGTTGAAAAGAAGCTCTCCAACAATCCCCTCTCAGATAGCTTAAGGCTCGTAACGTACGAAAGAAATCATTCATGATTACTGTATCTTAAGCTGTTTTGAGATGAGAAGAGAACAGGCTCAACTAATGGGGAGACTATCAAGTCCTACTGTTGTCATGACAAGGATTCATCCTATGGTTGAGGTTTGAAATAGGGAACTCCTAGAAGTTATCGTGCATAGGTTTCAACCTAAAGTTCTATCATCACTTCCTTATCAAAGGAAATGAGAGTCCTAAGGGATCATGTCAATGATAAACAGAAACGGATAAAGCATCAGCTTAAACAGTAAACAGTAAACAGTAAACAGTAAACGACTGTAAAATGCATGCAATGCAAGTGAGGGAGGAAATGTGTGTGGGGCAGCAGCCTCCACAGGCTCATCTCAACCTCAAGCCAGAATGAATAACAGTAATCATACTGAGGAAAATAACATGCTATCAAGCAAAACAGTGAACTGCAATCATATAGAGGAAAATAGAACATGCTATCAAGCAAAAACAGTAAACTGCAATTATACAGAAGAAATAAAATCATGCTATCAAGCAAAATAAACCACATGGGCAAGGGAGCAGACCTCTACCGAATACCCGCAAGCAAAACCATACAATAACAATACAAGCAGAGGGAGCAACTCAACCTCTAGTGCAATCATGCTCCTAGATTAAAGTTAGTCTAGATATGGACTTATTCTAATGCATCAAGCAAGTCAAACAAGGCACATCAGCAATACAGAGAAGCAACAGACAAGAGAACAGATCAACTCCTCTCTCTCTCAATTCCAAGCTTCAGCTCTCTTGACAGCAACTCAGTCTTCAGACTTCAATCACCCTTCAAGGCTCCCATCTCTCATGACAAGTATCAACTTGCTTTTCCAAGTTTCAACCCTTCAACATAAGTGTCAACTTGTCCTTTCTTCTTCAAGCTTCAGCTCCTTAGTCAATTCCACCTTCAGGCTTCACTCTTAACTACAAGTATCAACTTGATTCCTTCAGGATCTCACTGCATCAGAGTAAGCATCAACTCATCCTCTGTTCTTCAAGCCTCAGCTCTACACTCAATCTCAATTGAATCCTCCTCATAAGTATCAACTCAGTCTTCAAGCTTCAGCTTTCTTACTTCTCCAATATCAACTTGGTCTTCTCTTCCTACAAGCTTCAGCTTCTCAGAATAGTCCCCAATCATTTGGAGGTGTCAACTTCATCCTTCAGTCTTTAAGCCTCAGCTCTTCATTCAGTCTTTACTGGATCTTCCTTGGGTCTTCAAGTATCAACTTGCTCTTCCTGCTCTTCAATGAAGTCTTCATCTTCACACTCAAGCCCAGCATCTTCAAGATACTCTAACCAGAAGAAGTCACTTAACTAGATAAGCTAGGATATTAAACTGCTTATTGACCACCAAAGGTGACCTATAAGGGTTAAACATCAAAAGAATGGTTCCCTCAAAAGTTCTACATCCTAGGTACCATCACTTATCCCTCCAAAGGAGGGAGGTGAATACCATGGGAGGACCTTGAATCATGGGGAGGAATGGAGGTGAATGATACCATCCATGTTTAAGAAATAAATTAACTAAGTCTAAGCTCTACTTAATTCCTAACCCTAAAACAACAACAAAACAAACAAGTCTTCAAGCTCTCAAGCTCCTTCTTTAATCTTCAAGTCTTCCACTATGCTCCCCCATGTTACACAAAGCAAGACCAAGCCCACCAAGCCAAGAAAAAACCCACAAAGCAAAGCAAAGCAACATACAAGCCCACAAGGGCAACACAAACAACAATCAATTACAAAAATCAATTAAAAATAGTATACTATTATATTAAAATCTAATATAATTTCTAGAGGATCCTATATGACTACCCTTAATACCCTATATGTCCCAATATCTAACTTGACCTAGAAACCCAAAATTCTAGTGTTATTGTGGACCTATGTTAAGGATTGACCTAAATCTACACAACCTAAAGTCATCTAATCAAAACTAATCAAAAACTAATCACAAAATTATGGAATACATCCAGAGAGGAGCTAAAGTCCTAATCTAACTATCCTAAAAATAATGGCCTAAAAATATTAAGGGAACTAGCTAAACAAAATTCTACAAATCTATGCATCAACATAAAATGAATTAAAAAGCTACTAAAAGAGAAAATACACAAAAAATATTAAAAATGCATGAAATGCAAATGTTATGATTTTATAATTTTCTAGACATAAATGTGAAATAGGAGAAAAAATCCCCATGCCAAAATCATCATTTTTCTATTTAATATGATTTTTCAAAGATTAAAGAAAAATGGAGAAAAAGAAAATAAAATGTGAAATGTTTGGTGCAGATAGCAATGATATGCAGTTCATTATGAGAATGGGCTTGAAATGGGGGTACATAAAGCAAATGCGCTAGGCCCATGATTTTCAGAAATTAAATGAGAAAAATTAGAAAGAAATAGACAAAAGCGCGGTGTGAAAAGTAAAGAAATTCAGTTCAAATCCATCATGGGCCACGAGAGGGGGTGTGATTATCAAATCAATCCACTAAAGCCCAAGACCTCGCTTTTAATGATACGCAACGTTTCATTGTTTCAGACTTCCCTCTTCAAAACGCGAAATTAAATCTTGGCCACACGATCTGATCCCAGTCAATGAGTCTACTCTCCATCCAACGGCCATAACATTATCTTCTTCCCTCAACCATGAAAATGGGGGAAAGCTCCATGAACAGAGCTTCACATACCTAACTCGGGCACCTTCCAAACTCGACCAAAATCCATGATCTAAAACCCTAACCTGTTCTGAATTCATCCCTGATCACGACCATAGCCTTAGAATTCAAAGAATCATCCTCAATCTCTAAACCCGATAATGAATCCAAATTATGCTCAAATCTCAACTCTAACCATTCTTGAAATTAAAGTGATCAACCTCTTCCTCATGCTACACTGGTCAATTCTTGCTATCATACCAAGATTATCTCTCAAGATTCAACAAGTTATGGTGGTAAACAGAAATGGTGTCACTATCTTGAACCTCACCAAATGATCTCAAAGTTTCCAGAATCCATCTCCTACTTGTCTCTAACCATTCTAACCTAACAAATCTAACTAACAATGCTTAAATTAGGGTGTAGGGTAAAAGTTGCAAACCTGGAAATTTCTGAGTAACAGGTAGATCAAATCTTCAATTCAACACCTCAAACTCTTCAGAATCACTCCTTGATTGATGTTAGTGCTTCTGTTTGCAAAAGATTCGATCCAAGAAGCTTAAATCTCCAAATCTGATGGTGACTTGCAGCTCCCAAAATCCAAATGCTATTTCTTCAATTCTTCATGATCTTGCTCTCAATTTGGTATGCACACATTCAGTATGATCAATGGAAGATGTTAGGATTGAAAGAATCAATGGAAATGGTGTGGAATATAGAAATTGATTTCAACCTGCAATGGAAGAAAATGGAATGGCAATCTCACTCTCCTCTCTAATCTCTCACCAACCTTGCATCTGAGCAAGTTCTAATCAATATATAGGATGGTTCTAAACCATCCAGAACTTTCTGGAATCATCCAATGAGAATTTGAGATTCTCATGTCATGAGTTTTTGAATTCAATCCATCTCATATACCAACTTGTGCTATACCTCTTGCAGCAACTTGTTCTCCTTTGAAAATCTCCTTAGATGAGATGCATGATATGTTAGGATGCTTTGCTATCTTGTGTATTGATTTTCCTTGTGTTTTGCATATGTACCTTAATATGCAAGCAATCATTTTCTAAAGCAAGTCCATGATTTAGGCCTCAAATAAAAAATGTGGCTGAACCATTGTTTCTAAAATGTTTTCTAGAGTCAAAATGGTATATTACATGCCATGGTTTGGATGTGTAG
Organism: Lathyrus sativus; assembly: GCA_963859935.3. Taxonomy (NCBI): domain Eukaryota; kingdom Viridiplantae; phylum Streptophyta; class Magnoliopsida; order Fabales; family Fabaceae; genus Lathyrus; species Lathyrus sativus. The sequence goes on from OZ012739.1 coordinate 645,415,619, forward strand.
CTTGAAAATTTCAATTTCCAACTTTGACTTATTTAACTTATGCCTCCATTTTAGGTCATTTTTACCATTTTGAGCTACAAGCCTTTTCAACATCTCATGACCTCCTTACTAGCCTTAAAACATCATTTTAAGCAAGTTTGATGTTGAAGATTTTTCCATTTGAAGCTTGGAAATAGGAGTTATGGCCTTATGCTTGAAATGACCTATAATCTCCAAATGACCAAAATGCCCTTGACTTGTCAAAGCCATAACTTGAGTTCTATAAATCCTATCAAGGACTTCTAGTACTCTCTAGAAATCTAAGAATAAAAGGAACAACATTCATGTTGACCAAAAGTTCATAGGAATCATCCTTCTTGGGCAAAAGTTGGATGCAAGTTGGGTGACTTTCAAGGCCCCAGATTCACATACCTCAGATGACCTGTAACTTGTCAAAGTCATAACTTGAGCTATACAAATCCTATCAAGGACTTCTAGTACTCAAATTAAAGATAAGAGCAAGCTATACAACATTCATGTTGGGGGCAAGATGAGATGACAATCACATCTTGGGTTAAACTGCCTTGAAGATAGGGGTCAAACTATGGGATTTTACACTGTCAAGCCTTAGAAACCCTAGCTTGAAACTTCTCAAACTCTTCAATCATGATGAGTTGAACTTGGAATAATCCTTATAGCATCTCAATGCATTAATCCATGATCACATGGATATTGGATTACGTCTCCACCTTCTTCAAATCACAAGTTGACCTAGGGTTGACCCAGTCAAACCCTAATTACACCACTCATGGCTGGGTATTCTTAACCTTATACAATGACCTTTCTAGGCTTCATGATGGATTTCAAGACATATCATAAGCTCTCTCAAGGCTTCAAGTCCACATTCATGGCTTCAGAATCATCTGAGGACTCCCCACAACTCTCAAGTTAGGAGGCACACAACCTTGGTTTCAACCAATCTCTCTGAGGATCTCTTAACTTCTCTGACAAAGATATCAACCCTTGAACACTTGAATAACCTTCTTGGCTAGCTTCAAAGTCTTGTGGTGCTCTTGATTGGTAATCATACCTCTTGGTCTCCTGCACACATGTCAATGAAATGCAAGTGATAATGCTAATGTGAATGAGATGAACCACAAGCTAGGTAAAGAAATGTTGGTCAAATTTTGGGGTGCAACAGCTGCCCCTATTCAAACGGCTTGGACCTGACTGGGTGAGGAGCGAACGACTCTCATCCAATCAAGGTAAAAGACGGTTGAATACCAACAAACCCGAAAATTTGCCAACTGCGCAAGTACACGGTGCTCTGATGGGAACACATCTTTGAAAACTGACATGCCAGTTGCACGGCAACTAGCTGGGGAATTGGTCACACGGTAACCGGTGATACATGGTCGATCATGCCGTCAGGCATCCATATTCCTCGGGACTCATCAGGTCAACAATCAAGTTAGTCATGCCATCGGGCATTCACAGAACTTTCGGGCATCAGTCGGACTTCATCAGTAAGTCGGGAATGGAATTCTCGGTCAATCATGAGCCAGTTGGGGATATCCAAACTTCTTCCATCAGGCACTCCGCATCAGCTGAAAGGACTGCTTTGTTAACACGGTCGGACTTCAATCATCAAGTCTTCGAGGGAAGTTTCAACTTTGTTGTTTAGAAACCTGCTGGGGATGACACATCTCCACTGGGGATTCTGGAGAACTATCAAGTAACTCTGCTTCGGGGACTTCAAGAATCATCTTGGACAAATAACTCCATCGGGGACTTCAAGAATCAACCTGAACCGATAACTATGCTGGAGATTTCAGGAATCATCCTGAGCAAACACTCTGCCGGGGACTCTAAGCATCAACTTGAGCAACCAACTCTGGCGACTGCACTGTGGATTTTAAGAATCATCTTAAGCAAACGACCTTGCTGGGGAATTCAAGAATCATCTTGAGCAAGCGACTCCGTTGGGGAGAATTCAAGAATCATCTTGAGCAATCAATTCTGCGGCGAAACACCTGCAAAACAAGAACGGTAGCAACCTAGATCATGCTTATTATGCATATGCTTCGGCAATGGCGCAATGCTCCACACGGTGGAAATGCTACGCATTTATGATAAATGCTATGCAGTCATGCAAAATGATGCGATCCCGTCAGCAAAATAAATGCTGAAGGGAGAATCCTCCTGTCAAGGAGAAAGAACCACTCTGATAGGGGGAGGAATCATCCTGCTGAGGAGAAAAAGGTCACGCCAATCTCAATCGGGCGCTGTGGGGAAGTGAACTTCAGTTGACTGCTGCAGGGGAACGAAGCTCTACGAGAACCTGGACCTGCTGAGGGAAAGCGATGTCAATCGCGGGAATAAACTGCACGACCTTCACGACTACTTCCCCGGAGATAACGACTCCGGCGGGGAAACACAACATCAGCTATTCGACATTCTATTGGGGGGCGCCAATCATGGCCTGAACGCTTCCAAGGACTCGGCTCTCTTGGGGATCTGCAACCTCGGCTGGGGAAGAAGGAATCATCCTGCTTGCAGGGGAGAGTACGACTCTGCGGGGAAACTCAATTCCGCTGGAGACTTCAGTCTTGAATCATTAGTTGCTGCACACTTCGGTGAATGACTCAGCTGAGGAGATGACGTTCCTTCAGGATGCATCTGATTGGGGAGAGAATCTTCTCTGCCTGGGGAGACATATCAATGCTCACAATATCGTGTTCAGACTCTACGGGGAGAGGTTGTTGAACTTTGCTGGTGAAGGAGGAATCATCCTGCTTGGGGACGCGTACGGCGTACTGTCTGATACATGCTACACCTGTAACAACACAAACAAACAGACAAGATACCCTTCTCAAAGGGACCTATCAAGGTTATTATCTCGTGACAATGTTCAAGTAATTCATTGTTTCAACAATCAGTGGCCTGGGCCAGTAAGTTTATGCATGCGCATTTTATCAAAAACATCGGCGTTCTTTTTTGCAAACAAAACAGATAAATGCCAAACAGACAAATAAAATTGCTGAGTAGTGTACATTTTATTGATAACGAACCCCTGAATGGGTAAAAATGTTTTACAACAGATGCAAGCTCCTGGAATAAGGAAGCCGCGCAAAAAATAAAACATAAATATACATCAGTATATACGAATGTCGGCAACGAGGCGTAGACGAACACCATGAGTTGATCCCTCTATGACCCACTCGACTTCGATACTTCTCCGACGCTTCAGCTTCAAAAGAGATTGATTCAGATAAACGGCCCTCAGGTCTTCCAAACCACTAAACAAAGAAAGTCCACATGCGGAACGCAGTCATTTGCTTTTTTCAAATCCCTAACTTTTGCGTGAACCGCCCTTTGCGGGTTTTCAGTTCACCGGGATACCCTTTTTTGCCAAAGTCGCCCATCCGGGTTTTCGACTTTGCGGGTGTACATTTTTTTTCAATTTATATCCCTAATTTTTGCCCGAACCTTTTTCCTTTTTTATGGTTCGTCGGGATGCCCCATTTTTTCCTAGACTCTCTTTTTACTGTCCAGCGGGTCGCTTTCAAGCAAAGTATTTTTTAACCGCGTCCGCGTTCATCGGGGATGCAAAATATTCACCATCCATCGTGGATAACAACAAAGCTCCTCCCGAGAAGACCTTACTGACGACATACGGACCTTCGTAATTGGGAGTCCACTTGCCCCGGTGATCGGAGTGTGGAGGAAGAATCTTCTTCAGGACGAGATCACCCGTTTGAAAGCTTCTAGGCCGCACCTTCTTATCATAAGCTTTCTTCATTCGGCTTTGGTATAAACGACCATGCGCAATCGATGCTAACCTCTTCTCATCCATCAGGCTGAGTTGGTTCAGTCGGTTCGTAATCCATTCTGCCTCATCGAATTTCACGTCAGCCAAAACTCGCAAAGAAGGGATCTCCACTTCTAACGGCAGGACAGCTTCCATACCGTACACTAAGGAGAAAGGAGTTGCCCCGGTTGATGTACGTACCGTCTTACGATAACCGTGCAGTGCAAATGGCAGCATCTCGTGCCAATCTTTATAGGTCACAACCATCTTCTGAACAATCTTCTTTATGTTCTTATTGGCCGCTTCAACGGCGCCATTCATCTTCGGCCGATAAGGAGATGAGTTGTGGTGTTCAATCTTGAAACTCTGGCACAGCTCCTTCATCATCTTGTTATTCAGATTCAAACCATTATCAGTAATGATCCGCTCGGGAACTCCGTAACGACAGATGATGTCCCTCTTTATGAATTTAGCCACCACCTGCTTAGTCACATTAGCATATGAGGCTGCCTCCACCCACTTGGTGAAGTAGTCGATAGCTACTAGAATGAAGCGATGACCGTTAGATGTAGTGGGCTCGATCTTGCCTATCATGTCGATGCCCCACATGGAGAACGACCACGGGGAGGACATGACATTTAACGGGCACGGCGGCACATGAACCTTATCAGCATAAATCTGGCATTTATGACATCTCTTCGCGAATTTAAAGCAATCCGATTCCATTGTCAGCCAGTAGTATCCTGCTCTCAGGATCTTTCTCGTCATAGCATGCCCGCCGGCTTGCGTACCAAATGTGCCTTCATGGACTTCTTCCATGAGCATACTCGCCTCTTTCTCATCTACACATCTGAGTAGCACGAGATCGTGGTTTCTTTTATACAAAACTCCATCAGGATTGAGATAAAAATTTCCAGACAGCCTCCTCAGAGTCTTCTTATCCTGGGTTGACGCTCCCGCAGGGTACTCCTTAGTCATAAGGAAAGTTTGGATATCATGGAATCATGGCTTGCCGTCGGCGGCTTCCTCGATCACAAAGACAAATGCAGGTCTATCAAGACGAGAAAGGACAATCCTTGGAGCTTCATTCCAAAAATTGACTTTATACATCGAAGCCAACGTGGCTAAGGCATCAGCAATCTGATTTTCGGCCCTGGGCACATGATGGAGTTCCACTCGATCAAAGAACGGAAGCAGCCTTCTGGCATAATTCATGTACGGCACCAAATTCGATTGACGAGTCTCCCACTCCCCTTTAATCTGGTTGATCACAAGCGCCGAGTCACCATATACATCTAGGTTCTTGATTCTCAAATCAATTGCCTCTTCTAGACCTATGATGCATGCCTCGTACTCCGCTTCATTATTGGTGACCAGAAACGTCAGTCTCGCAGTGAACGGGATGTGGGATCCGTGGGGAGTCGTGATGACCACCCCTATGCCACTTCCATAGGAATTAACCGCCCCGTCAAATATCAATTTCCACTGGGATTTCCTATCTGGCCCCTCGTCGGGCAACGGTTCATCGCAATCCTTCGCTTTAAGAAACATAATATCCTCATCAGGGAATTCAAATTTCATCGGCTGGTAATCTTCGATCGGCTGTTCGGCAAGGTAATAAGAATATACGCTTCCCTTGATGGCCTTCTGGGAAATGTACTGAATATCATATTCCGTCAACATCATTTGCCATCTGGCAATCCTGCCCGAAAGAGCTTGCTTCTCGAAGATGTACTTGATCGAATCCATCTTCAAAATTAGCATGGTGGTGTGATTGAGCATGTACTGTCGTAAACGTTTGGCAGCCCAGGCTAATGCACAACACGTCTTCTCCAACATCGAGTAACGAGATTCACAGTCAGCGAACTTTTTACTCAAGTAGTAAATGGCATGCTCCTTTTTGCCCGTCTCGTCGTGCTGATCGAGAACACACCCCATACTATTCTCAAGAACTGTCAAGTACATGATTAATGGCCGTCCAGCCACTGGGGGTATCAAGATTGGAGGTTCCTGAAGATACTGCTTTATCTTGTCGAATGCCTTCTAGCAATCCTCGTTCCAGATAATCGCCTGATCTTTCTTTAAAAGCTTGAACATCGGTTCACACGTGGCCGTGAGCTGAGAGATAAACCTTGCGATGTAGTTTATTCTGCCCAAGAAACCACGAACTTCTTTTTCAGTTTTTGGCACTGGCATTTCTTGTATCGCTTTTATCTTCGCAGGATCAACCTCGATGCCTCTTTCACTTACGATAAACCCCAGTAATTTCCCAGACCATACTCCGAAAGTACACTTGTTAGGATTCAGCCTCAACCTGAACTTCCTAAGCCTCTCAAAAAGCTTCAGCAAATTGACCAGATGTCCCTCTTCCGTTTGGGACTTCACAATCATGTCATCAACATAGACTTCAATCTCGTGATGAATCATGTCATGAAACAAAGTGACCATAGCTCATTGGTAAGTGGCCCCTGCGTTCTTCAGACCGAAAGGCATTACCTTATAGCAAAATGTTCCCCAAGGGGTGATAAACGTCGTTTTCTCCATGTCCTCCGGTGCCATCTTGATCTGATTGTAACCGGAGAAGCCATCCATGAACGAAAACACGGAGAACTGGGCTGTATTGTCGACCAACACGTTAATATGAGGCAACGGGAAATCATCTTTAGGGCTCGCCCTATTCAAATCCCGATAATCGACGCACATGCGTACCTTACCGTCCTTCTTCGGTACAGGTACTATGTTGGCGACCCACGGAGGGTAAGTAGTGACCGCTAAGAAGCCAGCATCGAGCTGTTTCTGCACTTCTTCTTTGATCTTAACGGCCATATCTGGTCGCGTCCTCCTAAGCTTCTGCTTGACGGGAGGACAATCTTCTCGCAGCGGCAAGTGGTGGACCACGATGTCAGTATCAAGTCCGGGCATATCTTCGTATGACCAAGCAAGGACGTCATTATACTCTCTCAGCATCTCGACCAATCTCTGCTTGACATCGTTCTGCAGTGCAGCCCCTATCCTGACGTTTCTGACGAGTTCTTCAGAACCCAGTTTCACAATCTCGATCTCCTCTTCATGAGGCAGGATAACTTTCTCCTCTTGTTTCAACAAGCGGGCCAACTCTTCAGGAAGGTCTTCGTCTTCATCAATCTCTTCTTCGACTTGATAGATCGGGCAATCAAAGTCGAAGTGAGCCGTAGAAGGTCCAGAGTCGATGTCATCTGTTATGTGGATCCTGCAATAACAAGGGTTAAGCTTAAAACAAAGATATGCAGGTTGGCACAAACCCCATTGCCATTTTATTGTTTTTCAAAACAAATATAAAACAGGAATAACAGAGATCACAATATTTGAATACGAAGAAAACGCCTTTGATTTATTAACAAAATGTATGTACATAATCCAACAAGGCCCTGACAATAAAACCACTATGCCCCGGGTAGGACATAGGGTTGTACAATGATTGGAAAAAGTAAATCATTACTCTTCGCTTGTCATCTGGATGATATCCTTGAGGGACCAATTGTTGAGGCCCTCGCCTGGCTTGCTTGGCTGGATCCAAGAGTCGAGGTCACAGTCGCCATCTCCGCTGTCTTCAGACACCGCGTTGATGCTTTTGAAAATCATTCCGCCACTGGTAAACTGGATCGGCCCCTTACCTCGCGACACACTTCTAGAAGAAGAAGCTTCAGCTCCAGGAGAATATCCCAACCCAAACTTATCTTGCTTGTTAGGTATCTCCAAAATTCGCCCCCAGCCTGGGGTAGATCCGGCTTGGATAACGGCCTGAGCTTCCTTGAATGAGGAGAGAGTCATCTCTAGCTTTTCCGTGACTATGGGAGCTACATCCTTCACTTTGACAACTTCAAATGCTTGGCATAGAGTCTCATGGATTTCCCCATCCATCTCCACATACTTGAAGGACGACAAATGGCTCACCATTATGTCTTCCTCGCCACAAACAGTTATGATGCTACCCCCGATAGCATATTTGAGTTTTTGGTGCAACGTGGAGGTCACGGCACCAGCAGCATGGATCCATGGCCGGCCCAAGAGACAGCTGTAGGTAGGCATGATGTCCATAATATAAAAGACCGCATCGAATGTTTCCGGACCAACTTGGATTGGCAGGGTCACCTCCCCGAAAACGTGGCGTTTGGTTCCATCGAACGCCTTCACAACCAGATCACTGGGTGTGCAAATCACTCCACGAGTATCCAACTTCATTAATGCCTTCTTCGGAAGAACATTAAGCGACGAACCCGTGTCCACCAACACGTGCGACATAATCGTGCCCCTACACTCTATCGAGATGTGCAGGGCGCTATTGTGGTTCCTCCCCTTCGGCGTCAGCTTCAGGTCTGTGAAACCTAACCCATTTCTGGCATTTACGTGGGCTACGACCTCTTCTAGCTGATTTATCGATATTTCCTGCGGTACATATGCGGCGTTCAACACCTTCAGCAGCGCGTTGCGGTGCGCTTCAGAACACAACAATAAGTTCAGGATGGAAATCTTCGAGGGCGTCTGATGGAGATGATCCACAATCTTGTAGTCACTCTTTTTAATCAACCGCACAAACTCCTCGGCGTGTTTAACAAGTAAGTCTTTTTCTGCCCCACGTGGGATCTCTTCAACGACTTTACTTTTACCTTTATCGGCCACATCAGCTCTGACCGCTTTATCCGCCACGACCTCCGGTGGTGCAAACACTCTTCCGTTGCGAGTAATACCACTGATTCCCGCAAGGTTCTCCACAGTCGACCCAAACGGTTCCGGCTCCAACTTCTGTCCGTTGCAGTAGACTTCAGCCCCATAATGCCACGGGACAACATTAGTGCTTTCGAAGGGTATCGGCCCGGCTTTGGTGATAGTAATTGTGGGCGGTCTGGGCGCAGAAATAGTTATCTTCCGGCGAGGGATGGTGATGGTGGCGACCTCATCAACTTGCTTCAGCACTACCTCTCCTGACCCACTTTCGGCCCTTCGGCTAAACTGTAAAATACCTTCAGTCATCAGACTTTGAATTCCATCTATCAACTGTTCACATCCATCAGAACGTGTGGCACAGTCCATACATAGCTCTCCGCAACCTGGAAAGAACCCTCTTTTCATCAACTTAGCTTTAATGAAGCTAAGCGGCGTCTTCAGATCTCTGACGTCAGTCAACAGGTCCGAACTCTCGTCTTCGATAATGGCGTTCACTCCGCCTCCCCTATGATTCGGCATAGGATTCTTCGTTACGTTTGGCACATTATCCGAGAAGTTGATGATCTTGGCATCCACCATGTCCTGCACCTTATGCTTGAAGGCTTTGCAGTTCTCTACCGTGTGGCCTGGTGCCCCTGAGTGAAATTCACAAGTTACATTTGCGTTATAACCTGGCGGAGGTGCCCCTGTCAAGGGAGCCAGCGTTCTCTTCTGGATCAACTGTAGCTGAAGCAAAGTCTGCAAGAGTTACGCGTACGACATGGGAGGTGTCTTGAGGTGACGGCTCGACAAAGGTGCCCGATTCTGATACTTTCTGTATCCCTGTTGATTCGGTTGCTGCTGCTGCTGCTGGTGAACTGCCGGGATAGTTATACTGGCCACCTGCTGGTGAGGACCTTTACCCTTCCTTCGAGCGTTGGTCACAACGCTCGCTTCTCCTTCCCGTCTTTTGCCACTATAAGGTTTCTTTTCGCCTCCTCCAGCTGAGGATGAATCACCTTGAATTTTCCCGAGCTTGATCCCATTTTCGATGTGCTCACCCGTGATAATGAGATCTGAGAAGGTTCCGGACATACCGCTGACCAACTTCTCATAGTAAACCCCTGGGAGGGTGGCTACAAACATCTGCACGAGCTCACGTTCAACCATCGGCGGCTGAACCCTAGCTGCCAACTCACGCCACCGCTGGGCGTATTCCTTAAACCCTTCATTGTTCCTCTGTGACAGATTCTGCAATTGGACTCGGTTCGGGGCCAAGTCGCTGTTGTATTGGTAGTGGTTCACAAATGCTTCAGCAAGATCCTTCCATGTGCGCACACTAGTAGGCTCCAGACTCATGTACCATTCGAGGGATGGCCCAGAAAGACTGTCTTGAAAGAAGTGCATCAGCAACTTCTCGTCATCAGAATGAGCTGACATTTTCCTGTAATACGATCTCAGGTGGACGCGAGGGCAAGTGGTGCCCTTATACTTTTTGAAGTCAGGTACCTTGAACTTGGGAGGCACCTTAAAATCAGCAATCAATCCCAACTTGGACATGTCAATGCCCAAAGTGTTCTGGTTCTCGATATCTCTCATCTTATCTTCGAGTGCCTTGAATCTAAGCCGTGCTTCAGCATTCAGCTCCCCTTCAGCACCTCTCTGAGAGAACACATCGTCCTGATGATCCTCTAGCCATGGCTAAGGCCCAAACAGATTCCCAACACCGGCATTGCCGTTGCCCAACCCAACATTGACATTAACTCCCAGACTCCCATTACCGACGCCCGTCGTATTGAGTCCCATGTTGGCCATCACATTACCGTTGGCACTGCCGTTTCCCCCGGTCACGGGGACACCATTCTGTGGAGTTTCAACTGGTGGAGGAGTAGGCACAGTCCCACCATGGAGCACGCCATTGCTATCGACCCTTGAAATTAGAGGCTGAACCAAGATCCTGAGCTGATCCTGGCCGTTGGCGACCGCTTGCATGAGCTCCATGAAGCGATCCATTCTTTCGCAGAGTTCCTGAACATCAGTTTGCACTTGCTCCATGATTCTGGTTTGATTAGCTCTAGTCGGATAGCGGTGAATAGGTCTCTGATCAATCCTGGAACCACCTGAAACAACCTGGTCAACACAAAAGGGTTAGGAAAAACAACAAAATGCTCGTTATGCAAATGCTTCATGCAAATGCAAACGCGTGTCTGTGCGTTAGGGAGATCTCCCCCGATCCTAGTGCCTGAGTGCCAGTGCTGATAATAATAAGAAGTCCGAGTCCAATCATGGAAATAACAATCTCATATATAAAGAAAGCTCATCAAGGCAGTACACAACATCAGCGAGTACAAGATGAATCAATAGCGTGACCTCAGCCAACAAGCCCGGTGATGGTCAGCATACAACAATGATCAAAACAAAAGGAATACAAATAGTCAAGTCCGGCCACGGGCGCGATACTCTTCTAACAACTCCTTCGTTTCTGGATGATCAGGCAGAGTAAGTAACTCTTCGACGAGTAATTCTCTCTGCACAATGGTGTACTGAAGACCTTCGACCGAATCTTCCCATGCTCCTTCGCCGAAACAATCTTCTAACTTCCGCTTCTTGGACTCAAACGTCAGTTTGTGCTCCTTCGGGTTAGCAAGAGCCCTGTTGAGCTGGCCTTCGGCGGCGTATCTGCGAGCGGTTTCTTCATCAAACCTCTTCTCACTAGCCTTCACCTGGGCTTTCAGCTTGGAAATCTGTTGCATCACCTTATCCTCCCGCTCTTTCCTGGTGGCTAGGGAGGCCTTCCAGTGCTGGTTGAACTTGGATATCCTCTGATATGCTTCGTCCAAGTGCTGCTTCTTCGTGGCCAATACATCATTGACAGCTTTGAAGTCTTGACCCATGCATTCACGCTCGACTATCTGCTTAGTCAAATCTGTCCCCAACTGGTTCACCAGCTCTGTCTGCCTCTTGAAGGAATGAACGGCTTCGTTCCTCTTGCTTCGGAGCTGAGCCAATTCTTTCTCCAGTTCCTCGTTTGCCCTCTTCAATTTATCTCTCTCAGCTAACACCTGATTATGCTGCTGAATGGGCACAATAATAGGCTCTTCAATCATTGGAGGGCTTTCCGGCTTGGCATGAGGAAACGGCATCCCTATAGCATCTGCTCTGGCTCTGATCCAAGTTACATACGGATGGTAGGCTTGATTATTGCTTCTCCCCAGCAGTGGCTTTCCCTTCTTACTGATGCCATTCCAGGCGCGCTGAAGCTTGGATAATAGATCCCCCTCTAGAAGATCAGTGAGGTACAGAGATTCCTGTACCTCTTCATCCTTCGGCGGAGCTCTCAAAGCATACGCGAACTGTCGGATCAGCAAAGACGGATTATAGTTTATACAACCCTTCCTGCCTATCAAAGGCACGTTTGGAAACCCGCTGCAGCTGAAGATAATCTCAGTACCCAACCTATCTCTGTCAAACCAATCAATATCCTCTGCAGATAAACTCATCAGACGCTCGGACCACTCAGCTGTGGCTGCAGACAAAACAAAGGGACCCCTCTTGGGCATATGACTATCAAGCCATTTATAAAGCAAGGGTACACAGCATGAGACATTCTTGCCCCTCATGTTCTCGTTTTTGTAGTGGACGGAATGGTAGACATCTCCTATCAAGGTAGGGACTGGATTCCCTAATGCAAAGATATGAAATGCGTCGAAGTCTACAAAATCGGGCATATTGGGGAACAAAATGATGCCATATATGCACAGAGCGAGAATGGCGTTGAACGCGACCCAACATCCGTCCTTGGCGCACTTCTAAGCTTTACCCACTAAGAATTGCAAGGAGAAACCAGGAACCTTATTCCAACTAGACAATACCAACTCGGAGGCATCCAGATGAAGTGAAGGAGCTAGACCAGCCAGGTCAGGCTCAGCATCCATATGAACAAAAGGCATCTGCCTCTTGATAGGCACACCTAACAAATCAGCATATTCCTCTAGCGTGGGTGCGATAACAAAACCCTGGAAAGTAAAGCATCTCAACGGAGGATCGTAAAACTGCAGCAGAGCGTGCAACCCATTCAACTTGAACGCAGAAGGTTTACGAACCAAACTGAGCAACTTGCCGTAGGATTTTCTGAACTCATCTCTCACAGAATCATCTGCTAAAGCAATCAACCCAGTCAGCTGAACCACATCAGGGGCAGGGAACTTGTAAGCCACGGTCTTCCTCAGAGAACCCATAACAATACAATAGGAGGCAAGAAATCCTGGATCGGGGAAAACGGTACTTGCAACACAGACACACGTTAATGAAATGCAAATGAGTATGCAAAATAATGTAAGATGCAATCATGCAGCAGGAGATCAAGGCAACTGTGCTGTGGAGATTCTGTATCAACAAAACCATAATCCTGCTCTATCAAGAACAACCACTATATCTGATAAGAAGAAAACCCTGGTATCGGACCACAAATCTGCTCTGTCAAGAACAACCATCTGATAGGGCCATATACATAGGACCATAATTCTGCTCTGTCAAGAACACACGTCTGATAATAAGGACCTCTGATACAGGACCAAAAAACCTGCTCTGTCAAGAACACACGTCTGATAATAAGGACCTCTGATACAGGACCAAAAACCTGCTCTGTCAAGAACAAACATCTGATAATAAGGACCTCTGATACAGGACCAAAACTCGGCTCTATCAAGAACAAACATCTGATAATAAGGACCTCTGATACAGGACCAAAAACCTGCTCTGTCAAGAACAAACATCTGATAATAAGGACCTCTGATACAGGACCAAAACTCTGCTCTATCAAGAACAAACATAGATGATAAGACCCTCTGATCAAAACCTGCTCTATCAAGAACAAATACACATCTGATGATAAGATCCTCTGATCCCAATCAAAAACCTGCTCTGTCAAGAACAATCATATGTCTGCAGATGAGATCCTCAGATCCCAATAAAACTGATCCACTATCAAGAAAACCAGGTGGTCTGAAGGTCAAAGTTTCCTGCAATAAACCCAACCCTGCTCACAGGTATGGACCTAAACTGACTCAAGTTCGGCATCCTATGCATTCATCAGCGTCATAGACATTCAAGAGGGGTGATACAATACCCAGAAGGTGTGGCATCACCAGCTCATGAAGCGGCCTCACTCGGCTGAATCACAAATGATCGATCCCTAGAGTCGACAATCCTCCAAACCAACAACCGTCTCAACCCAAAGGGTTGAAAGAGAACCCAACCGGGAGAACCTCGTTTGAGCGTGGATTTCATGAGACACTAGTGCCTGCCAAGCAAGCACGCGCCCACTAATTTCCACAACTAATGCTATGTTCACTCAAGCCTGGGTCTGACTTCTCACTCATCAGAATGCCCCTCCCACAACAGCATAGATAATCATATCATACTGAAAATAAAGTGCGGGAAATAAAATGCGATAAATAAACACAACCTAACAAGTAATCATACAAGCGCTAGGATTGACTCTCGCAGGGGACGTCGAATCCCCAAACTGACTCGCATACGGGACGTTGGATCCCAGGAAACTATCAAGTCCCCAGCAAAGTCTCCAGCTGTCGCTTCCGCGAAAATAAGGTGCCGGCAAAACAGAAGAGTCACCACCTTTCGTTATTTATCCCTCAGAACGGGAAAGGAAACGATCGGAAAAACCTGACGGAAAAGGGTAAGACAAGGTCGTCGCAACCGTTGTCTGGGTTCGGGAGTCGGTTACGCAAGGGGAAGGTATTAGCACCCCTCACGTCCGTCGTACTCGACGGGATCCACGCTTGTTGTGTTTACTGGACGAGTTGGTTTATCTATCTACCTATCAAGGCTGGCTTAAACAGAAAAGAAAATGACTCGGCAAAGAGTCGCGCTTTATGCCTACGTATTCTCATCAGAGAATGAGAAATCAGAGTCAACGTAGTTCGACCTACGACGGGTTATGGGGAAGGTAGCTCGCCAATACGTCAGTATTGTGCCTACGTACTCTCAACAGGTATGAGAGATCAGAGCTTACGTAGTTCGGGATAACTACGGTTTACGGGAATTCAGATTCATCTGTTTTATCGAGTAGGGTTAAACAGCAGTTCTTGCAGTTAGAGACAAAGCCTGTTTGCGTTGGCGCTGAAGTTTAACGACACTCTTTTCTTCAGAAAAGCTTTCCTTTGAATTACAGGCCCACGGGGCAAAAAGGTTTGAAGTTTGTTTTCTGTCTTTTACGAAAGAGGTGTTTTTTATTGTGTTTTCAATTTCAATCGCACTAAAGACTATGACCTAAGAGTGAATGCGTCGCATGTCACCCAAAGGGTGCCATACTAAACATCCAGACTGTTGAAAAGAAGCTCTCCAACAATCCCTTCTCAGATAGCTTAAGGCTCGTAACGTACGAAAGAAATCATTCATGATTACTGTATCTTAAGCTGTTTTGAGATGAGAAGAGAACAGACTCAACTAATGGGGAGACTATCAAGTCCTACTGTTGTCATGCCAAGTATTCATCCTATGGTTGAGGTTTGAAACAGGGAACTCCTAGAAGTTATCATGCATAGGTTTCAACCTAAAGTTCTATCATCACTTCCTTATCAAAGGAAATGAGAGTCCTAAGGGATCATGTTAATGATAAACAGAAACGGATAAAGCATCAGCTTAAACAGTAAACAGTAAACAGTAAACAGTAAACGACTGTAAAATGCATGCAATGCAAGTGAGGGAGGAAATATGTGTGGGGCAGCAGCCTCCACAGGCTCATCTCAACCTCAAGCACGAATGAATAACAGTAATCATACTGAGGAAAATAACATGCTATCAAGCAAAACAGTGAACTGCAATCATACAGAGGAAAATAGAACATGCTATCAAGCAAAAACAGTAAACTGCAATCATACAGAAGAAATAAAATCATGCTATCAAGCAAAATAAACCACATGGGCAAGGGAGCAGAGCTCTACCGAATACCCGCAAGCAAAGCCATACAGTAACAATACAAGCAGAGGGAGCAACTCAACCTCTAGTGCAATCATGCTCCTAGATTAAAGTTAGTCTAGATATGGACTTATTCTAATGCATCAAGCAAGTCAAACAAGGCACATCAGCAATACAGAGAAGCAACAGACAAGAGAACATATCAACTCCTCTCTCTCTCAATTCCAAGCTTCAGCTCTCTTGACAGCAACTCAGTCTTCAGACTTCAATCACCCTTCAAGGCTCCCATCTCTCATGACAAGTATCAACTTGCTTTTCCAAGTTTCAACCCTTCAACATAAGTGTCAACTTGTCCTTTCTTCTTCAAGCTTCAGCTCCTTAGTCAATTCCACCTTCAGGCTTCACTCTTAACTACAAGTATCAACTTGATTCCTTCAGGATCTCACTGCATCAGAGTAAGCATCAACTCATCCTCTGTTCTTCAAGCCTCAGCTCTACACTCAATCTCAATTGAATCCTCCTCATAAGTATAAACTCAGTCTTCAAGCTTCATCTTTCTTACTTCTCCAGTATCAACTTGGTCTTCTCTTCCTACAAGCTTCAGCTTCTCAGAATAGTCCCCAATCATCTGGAGGTGTCAACTTCATCCTTCAGTCTTTAAGCCTCAGCTCTTCATTCAGTCTTTACTGGATCTTCCTTGGGTCTTCAAGTATCAACTTGCTCTTCCTGCTCTTCAATGAAGTCTTCATCTTCACACTCAAGCCCAACATCTTCAAGATACTCCAACCAGAAGAAGTCACTTAACTGGATAAGCTATGATATTAAACTGCTTATTGACCACCAAAGGTGACCTATAAGGGTTCAACATCAAAAGAATGGTTCCCTCAAAAGTTCTACTTCCTAGGTACCATCACTTATCCCTCCAAAGGAGGGAGGTGAATACCATAGGAGGACCTTGAATAATGGGGAGGAATGGAGGTGAAAGATACCATCCATGTTTAAGAAAAAAATTAACTAAGTCTAAGCTCTACTTAATTCCTAACCCTAAAACAACAACAAAACAAACAAGTCTTCAAGCTCTCGAGCTCCTTCTTCAATATTCAAGTCTTCCACTATGCTCCCCCATGTTACACAAAGCAAGACCAAGCCCACCAAGCCAAGCAAAAACCCACAAAGCAAAGCAAAGCAACATACAAGCCCACAAGGGCAACACAAACAACAATCAATTACAAAAATCAATTAAAAATAGTATACTATTATATTAAAATATAATATAATTTCTAGAGGATCCTATATGACTACCCTTAATACCCTATATGTCCCAATATCTAACTTGACCTAGAAACCCAAAATTCTAGTGTTATTGTGGACCTATGTTAAGGATTGACCTAAATCTACACAACCTAAAGTCATCTAATCAAAACTAATCAAAAACTAATCACAAAATTATGGAATAAATCCAGAGGGGAGATAAAGTCCTAATCTAACTATCCTAAAAATAATGGCCTAAAAATATTAAGGGAACTAGCTAAACAAAATTCTACAAATCTATGCATCAACATAAAATGAATTAAAAAGCTACTAAAAGAGAAAATACACAAAAAATATTAAAAATGCATGAAATGCAAATGTTATGATTTTATAATTTTCTAGACATAAATGTGAAATAGTAGAAAAATCCCCATGCCAAAATCATCATTTTTCTATTTAATATGATTTTTCAAAGATTAAAGAAAAATGGAGAAAAAGAAAATAAAATGTGAAATGTTTGGTGCAGATAGCAATGATATGCAGTTCATTATGAGAATGGGCTTGAAATGGGGGTACATAAAGCAAATGCGCTAGGCCCATGATTTTCAGAAATTAAATGAGAAAAATTAGAAAGAAATAGACAAAAGCGCGGTGTGAAAAGTAAAGAAATTCAGTTCAAATCCATCATGGGCCACGAGAGGGGGTGTGATTATCAAATCAATCCACTAAAGCCCAAGACCTCGCTTTTAATGATACACAGCGTTTCATTGTTTCAGACTTCCCTCTTCAAAACGCGAAATTAAATCTTGGCCACACGATCTGATCCCAGTCAATGAGTCTACTCTCCATCCAACGGCCATAACATTATCTTCTTCCCTCAGCCATGAAAATGGGGGAAAGCTCCATGAACAGAGCTTCACATACCTAACTCGGGCACCTTCCAAACTCGACCAAAATCCATGATCTAAAACCCTAACCTGTTCTGAATTCATCCCTGATCACGACCATAGCCTTAGAATTCAAAGAATCATCCTCAATCTCTAAACCCGATAATGAATCCAAATTATGCTCAAATCTCAACTCTAACCATTCTTGAAATTAAAGTGATCAACCTCTTCCTCATGCTACACTGGTCAATTCTTGCTATCATACCAAGATTATCTCTCAAGATTCAACAAGTTATGGTGGTAAACAGAAATGGTGTCACTATCTTGAACCTCACCAAATGATCTCAAAGTTTCCAGAATCCATCTCCTACTTGTCTCTAATCATTCTAACCTAACAAATCTAACTAACAATGCTTAAATTAGGGTGTAGGGTAAAAGTTGCAAACCTGGAAATTTCTGAGTAACAGGTAGATCAAATCTTCAATTCAACACCTCAAACTCTTCAGAATCACTCCTTGATTGATGTTAGTGCTTCTGTTTGCAAAAGATTCGATCCAAGAAGCTTGAATCTCCAAATCTGATGGTGACTTGCAGCTCCCAAAATCCAAATTCTATCTCTTCAATTCTTCATGATCTTGCTCTCAATTTGGTATGCACACATTCAGTATGATCAATGGAAGATGTTAGGATTGAAAGAATCAATGGAAATGGTGTGGAATATAGAAATTGATTTCAACTTGCAATGGAAGAAAATGGAATGGAAATCTCACTCTCCTCTCTAATCTCTCACCAACCTTGCATCTGAGCAAGTTCTAATCAATATATAGGATGGTTCTAAACCATCCAGAACTTTCGGGAATCATCCAATGAGAATTTGAGATTCTCATGTCATGAGTTTTTGAATTCAATCCATCTCATATACCAACTTGTGCTATACCTCTTGCAGCAACTTGTTCTCCTTTGAAAATCTCCTTAGATGAGATGCATGATATGTTAGGATGCTTTGCTATCTTGTGTATTGATTTTCCTTGTGTTTTGCATATGTACCTTAATATGCAAGCAATCATTTTCCAAAGCAAGTCCATGATTTAGGCCTCAAATCAAAAATGTGGCTGAACCATTGTTTCTAAAATGTTTTCTAGAGTCAAAATGGTATATTACATGCCATGGTTTGGATGTGTAGCTTGAAAATTTCAATTTCCAACTTTGACTTATTTAACTTATGCCTCCATTTTAGGTCATTTTTACCATTTTGAGCTACAAGCCTTTTCAACATCTCATGACCTCCTTACTAGCCTTAAAACATCATTTTAAGCAAGTTTGATGTTGAAGATTTTTCCATTTGAAGCTTGGAAATAGGAGTTATGGCCTTATGCTTGAAATGACCTATAATCTCCAAATGACCAAAATGCCCTTGACTTGTCAAAGCCATAACTTGAGTTCTACAAATCCTATCAAGGACTTATAGTACTCTCTAGAAATATAAGAAGAAAAGGAACAACATTCATGTTGACCAAAAGTTCATAGGAATCATCCTTCTTGGGCAAAAGTTGGATGCAAGTTGGGTGACTTTCAAGGCCCCAGATTCACATACCTCAGATGACCTGTAACTTGTCAAAGTCATAACTTGAGCTCTACAAATCCTATCAAGGACTTCTAGTACTCAAATTAAAGCTAAGAGCAAGCTCTACAACATTCATGTTGGGGGAAAGATGATATGACAATCACATCTTGGGTTAAACTGCCTTGAAGATAGGGGTCAAACTAGGGGATTTTACACTATCAAGCCTTAGAAACCCTAGCTTGAAACTTCTCAAACTCTTCAATCATGATGAGTTGACCTTGGAATCATCCTTATAGCATCTCAATGCATCAATCCATGATCACATGGATATTGGATTAGGTCTCCACCATCTTCAAATCACAAGTTGACCTAGGGTTGACCCAGTCAAACCCTAATTACACCACTCATGGCTGGGTCTTCTTAACCTTATACAATGACCTCTCTAGGCTTCATGATGGATTTCAAGACATCTCATAAGCTCTCTCAAGGCTTCAAGTCCACATTCATGGCTTCAGAATCATCTGAGGACTCCCCACAACTCTCAAGTTAGGAGGCACACAACCTTGGTTTCAACCAATCTCTCTGAGGATCTCTTAACTTCTCTGACAAAGATATCAACCCTTGAACACTTGAATAACCTTCTTGGCTAGCTTCAAAGTCTTGTGGTGCTCTTTATTGGTAATCATACCTCTTGGTCTCCTGCACACATGTCAATGAAATGCAAGTGATAATGCTAATGTGAATGAGATGAACCACAAGCTAGGTAAAGAAATGTTGGTCAAATTTTGGGGTGCAACTGTCATAAATTAGAGTAAGATAACATGCATCTCAAATAAAGGTGTCACATATAATTCAAACATCACACATGCACCTGTCATACTCGATAACACTTAAATTAAATTCATATTTTTCATACACTTTCACATAGCATGTAGCAGCAAAATCACTTTCATTCATAAAGAACATAACAAATAGTCTCACAAATAACTCATTCATATCACCACTTAGGCATAAAATTCAAAACTCCACATAATTCAAATAATGATAGCAAAATAAAATAGAGTACATAAAGTATCTCTCAAGACATGAATCAAAACGTTCCCAGTGTTACATGACTAGATCATGACTCGAACCAAAATAAATAAAGAAAATAAAGTAAGCAACTCCAACAGCTACTCTCGTATTAGAAGTAACTCTACTCTTCAGTACCTGAGCGATGTCGTATAAAATATCATTCCAACAGAAGGGTGAGAATTCACATAATTATCGAAATCATATAATAATATATAATACATAGCATACATGCATAGCATAATTATTTTTACACTTCAAATGCTTTATAAACATAGCATTACTCAAGCAACTATACTATTCATAGGTGCATACTCACAAATCTATAATTTCACGAATTCATCAAATTCACATAATGCACAAAATCTCATATTGCAATCAAAGACACAATATGACTCAATGCAAGACTCAAATGCAATACTCATGCATGTGGTACCAATCACTGTTATTATTTTTCGGTTTTTACCCTAAACTGGGTCCGTCCTCTAGACCAATAACAGTCAAAAGTCCATCCTCTAAGCTTCAAACCTCTCTCCAGGTTTGGGACAAGTCACTAGTTCTCACGAAACTAACAAGCATTGCCTCTTGACTTCAATAATGCATGTGAAAGTTCAACAACCATATGCAATTAAGACCATCCCTCAATCTTAACATCCATGCATATCTTCAATAATTCATCGTAATTGAGTTACCACAT
Organism: Lathyrus sativus; assembly: GCA_963859935.3. NCBI lineage: Eukaryota > Viridiplantae > Streptophyta > Magnoliopsida > Fabales > Fabaceae > Lathyrus > Lathyrus sativus. The sequence continues at coordinate 645,436,501 of OZ012739.1, forward strand.
AATTACACATACTTGCACATATTTATGAATCATCCACACACAATTCACTTTCAAATGGTATACAACACATTTTACAATACAATCACAAATGTATTATCATTACAACAAGCAATAACTATCATGAATTTCATGTTGTCAAACACCAAAATATACTTATACAAGCACACACACAAGTATTCAATAAATTATTCACAAATAATTTCACAACCTGCAACAAATAGTGTAATAATTCATTAATAGAACATATACACAATTGAATTACCAAACATATTAGATATAAAAATATTGGGAAACCAATTATCTTATCTATTTTATGTTATATATCTATTCATTAGCTTTCCGACGCTTTGAACGGGGACCAAAACAGACTTATGGGTCAAAATTTATGATCGAGATAATTCTGGGTATGAAATCCAGCGACTTGACACGGCCCGTGGCACTCCAAAGTCATAAAATCACGTTTTTGCACTCCAAATCAGGGGAACTGACATGGCCACCTGTGTCAAGTGACACGGGCCGTGCAAGAACCCAGAAAAACCTATTTTTCACTGTCGGAGGCCTTCAAGGGACCTCCGATTTCGATTCCGTAAAAATTTCCAGTTCTAAAATTCAAAATACTACCATTATATGACAATTATAACAACCCACAACACATATTTAAGGATCACACCATCATACATCATGTAATCATCAATTTCAAAACCACGAAAATTAGAGATTTTTATCCTAAATATGATACTACCCATCATACACTATCATACAATCCCATAACAATGTAAAGACCCACCCTTACCTTGATTTCTTGATGAACTCTTGAGTTTCCTCTTTAGGTTTTCTACTCCTCTTTTCCCCTTTTTCTTTTCTCTATGTTAGCTTTTTTTCTTCTTTTTCCCCTATTAACTCTATTTTTCTCTTTATATATAAAACCCTTATAACAACTCATTCTAGTAACTAATCGACTTACTAATCATACCCCCCTTTACTCTTCACATTCTCATCCAATATGCCCAATTATCTTATTTCTATTATTTCTATATCATTTCCACCAAATAAAATAATTCAAATAAATCAATTACGCATAAAATCACACAATTAATTAATTAATATAATATATATAAATAATTACTAAAAATTAGGGTGTTACAGGTCTCGCTATGGGTATGTCTACCCTTAATCCGAAATTAAATTGAGATACTTGCAATTAACCTTATCTTTGCAACAATATTTATACAAGAGATGAAGAATTCTAACCTCACAAACCCTATTGTTTGTTGTTGGTTCAACCACCTCCAAACCCTTGATCAAAGCTTGATCAAGTCACCAACAATCCTCCAATTATTCCGAGCACACACTTGTTGAACCCAATATTCTCGAACACGATTCACCGTCTCGTGCTACTCCCTTGCAAGGAAACCATCCTGTCCTAAGGCCTTCACTCGGTCAAATCCGTGTTGATGTGATCTTGCCCAAAACCTTCAAATCACACTGATCTTGAAGGAATAACCCATCTTGGTTTTCTTATTTGAAACACACAAAGATCCCAACCCAATATTCTTGGTTACACCAAACCTAATTGGATGTTATCAACCCTAATCTAGATGGTCACCCAATTGAAAACTGATTATGTGTAGTTCAATTGTGTGTATGCATAGAAGAGAGGTTGAAGATGATGAGAATGCTTTGTAATATGGTTTCGTATATGTAATTCACTAGTACCTTGCTGGATGAAGGTGCATGTATGAGTATATATAGGTTTGTGTTGAAAAATGAACAAAAGGAATGCAATAATTTGGAGCAAGAATGAAAAATTTAAGTTGGGAAATCGTATAGGTTGGCTTGTCAAAGCAATAGGTCGACCTGTCAATTCAATCAGGCCAGCCTATTAAGGTTTCAGGTCGTCCTATAGAGGTTTTATGTTGCGTACAGGCCGCCCTATGTGAGGTGACTTGTGGACAGAAGCTACATGTTTCAATATTGCTGCTCCATGGGAGCCGGCCTGAAATTGTTATAGTTCGGCCTATACTGGACTTGAGAGTCGTATAGGTTGGCTTGTTCTTGCATGTTTCAGTTGTCGCACCTTAAAAAATACGATACAACCTTCGTGATAGAACGCGAAAAAATGGTTTGAACAGAGTGGCCACCAAACTTTATTCATTCCAATGAAGGAATAGAGAAATATTGAGAAAACCTTTGAGAGATAAGAACATGGTCATCGCAACCAAATTCTAGGTTCGGGAGTCGATTACGCAAAAGGAATGCATTAGCACCTCTCACGTCCATTGTACTTAACGGGAACCTCTTAGTTCGATTTTTGATGAATGTTAGCTAATTTTATATGTTTTCTTCAAAACGAGTAATGCGAAAAGTAAGAGGAAAGGGTTTTGATTGCTAAGGGATAAATGGGTGGTTTTGTATTTGGGTGCTTGCCAAGGATTGAGGCCCTTGTGCCGACATATTCTCATTTAGAAATAAGAAATCAGATCATTTGTAGTTCAGACAATGGGAAAGAGGTTTTGTAGGGAAAATAAAAGGTAGCAGGTAGATGGGTAAAAAACAAAAAGGTAGCTCGCCAAGGATTGAGGCCCTTGTGTCTACGTATCTTCATTCAGATGAGAATAAAGAATCAGAGTGTTTGTAATTCGTGGGACTATAGATTTTTGCTTTGTTTTAGAGGTGATAATTGTTCAAACACGAGAAAGGAAACTGCACCCAAAAAATCGAGGAGAGGAATCAAAGGCTCCAAACCCCTATTTCACCTTTATTTGAAAATATTTTTGATAGTTGTTATGTGTTTTTGAAGTTTGATTGATAAAATCCACTTAACGTTGGATTAAGGGTTTGTTTGGATTTTAAGAAAAGTGTTCGGGTTGTGAAAAGAGGTTGATGGCGAGGCAAAAGGCACTTGACTTACAAGTTTGAAGAAAATACCACTTGACGTTGGATCAAGGGTTTGTGAAAGGGTTTGGATCGATCATAGTCCTTAAGGGTGCTTCTAGTAACAAAACTACAATTAAAGAAAGGGTGCAAGTGTGTGCATTAGGTTGATGGCAATGTTAAAAAGCAAACGAATTACAAGGGTGTTTTAAAAAGGGGCTCGACATCGAATCAAGAATTAGTTTTAAAATGGTTTAGTCTATCCTATTTCCTAAGGGTGCTCCTAGTAACAAAACCATAATCAAAGAAGAGTAAGAAAAGTAAAGAGCTTACATCCAAAAGGGAGTGAGGTACATGTAAAGTACACGGGAGTGCGAGAAATAAATGGGGTCATTGTCAGGTAGCCCAAGAGGAAGTCGTGTGTGTGCAAGGTGTCCTAAACTAAAAAGTAAACAAGAGTACATGAAAACCTCCTCTGCTAGGGTTTATGTACAATGTCCAAACTCCAGCGCTCGGGATAGTAACCACAATCCACCACTTGGAAGTTTTTTTAGGGTTTCAATAATTTTATCATATTTTTATGTTTTTGGATAAGATGAACAAGATAAGAATAAGATGACAAGATGATAATGATAATATGAACAATATGAGAACATTGATTTATTGACAGAAAGATAAAGCAAGAGAATAATGAGTAGAAATTAAAGTCAGTTATTAGTTGATAATTGTCATTGATCAAATGATCACTTTTTGAATCGGGTCCACTATAGCGCTATGTTAAGCAATTGTAGCACAATCTATGAGGAAGATCGTACTATTGGAGGTTGTTCAATAACAATGTTTGTGCTAAAACACGATAGAAAAATGACATGTAGATCATTCTCAAAGAATCGTGTCGCGCGAAAAGAAAAGAGAGCGGTCTCGTCTTAATCACGAACTTCCATCGATTAATCGAAGATAACCTATAACGATCCCAAAGTATAGAGAATGATCTAAGCAATCATTCCCTACATATTTGAAATAATGAAGGTTAAACAATTTCAACAATCAACATTCATGACATTTTGACTTCATAGACCAAAATGATTAAAAAATTCCAACTGGAAATTAACATGAAATAAGTGATAAGAAAAAGATAGATCAAGAGAAAATCTGAACCAAATGGTAATTTAAATATAAAAAAGTTTCTTGGAAGAAAAAGTAGTAAAACTAAACAAATAAAAAAAAAGAATGAAACAAAAGAAATTATAAGGGAGGGGGTTGATTAGAAACATGATAGGTTGTGTGAGAAATAAAACAACATGGGCCTTGAGCCCATGATCAATAACAAGGCGGAGTGGCACAAGAATTATATGGTGTGTGAGAATGAAAAGCACCACGGGCCTAAGAAAGCCCAGACCAGGCTCGGTTAAAAAAAACAACATGTTATGTTAGAAGCTATAAATGAAAGTAACGTCACATTAGCCATGAAAAGGAAATATTGAGAAAACAGCCATGGGAGACCAAAGTCAACTAGCTCAGAAGAAATTTTCATCATCGCGTCTCAAGAAAAACAATACAGTCTAACCTTCTTCATGATGAAATTCGTCCGTCTCCCTCTCAATCTCAGTTCCTTGCGCGATCCAGGTTTAAAACTTGCTCACTCTCTTCTCCTTCTATTTCTCTCACTCACCTCGTCCCTTTCTTCTTTCTGTGCGTTTGTTTTTTTTTTTGTTTTTGTTACCTTCTCTTCATCTCATTCTTTGATTCTTTGTTGGTTTGATTTGGGGTGGAAGGTCTTATTATTGGGTTGTTGTTGGGCTATTGGTGCTTTAAAGTTATGATGGTGAGTTAGGTTTTTTTTTTATGTTGTGGTGATGTTTTGCCGGAGTTGTCACGATTGTGAGGGATGGTGTATGAATTTGCAATTTCCCGGTTGAAGAGTTTGAAGGGAGTGTTATGTTAATGTAGTTGAAGAAGGAGGTAGAGTTGTGAGGTTTGGATTCAAGATAATTTGAGCAACAATTTCTTGGCTCAAGAAAGCTTGTCCTTGAAGAATAATTGAGCGGTCTATTGTTGTACCCCAAATTTTGACTCCTCATATCTTCATCATCATTCTAGGGACATCATCATTTGTTTATCTAACCTTAACCTATTCCAAGTTTGTCTTTGTCAAGATACAGGTGAATTAGGGTTCTACACAATCAGGAATCGGAGTTTCAATGGTTTGACCAGTCAATGTCTTGGATTGATTCTCCATGGGAAAAGTCTCCATATCATCAAGAATGCTATATTGGATCAATTATGAATCCAATTTGAGGTTGTTACTAAAGATCAAGAGCAGTGCAGTCCAGAACCCCCGATTAGGGTTTCTGATCAGGAAAAGTCAACTGTGGTTTGAATTTTGATTTAAATGGTAATAAAGTGATGTAATTATGGTCCATGAATCTTATATGACTTATTTAAGTCCCCCCAAGAAGTTTCAAGACCTCAGAGCACCCAGAGCACCGACAGTCGATTCGGAGCATTTCGATCGATCGGTTCGTCTGACTGAAAAGTCAACCCATTGACCAATAGGGTTTTGACTTAAAATTGAAAGCAAAAATGTTCCTAATGTTATATTACATCTATTCATGAATTTTGGTGACCATTGGATCAAGGGTTAAAGAGTAATCGAGAAATTAGGGTTTTGAAAGGGGCAAGACCATAACTTTTTAACCACACATCCAATTGGAGTGGTTCAAAGCTTGTTGGAAAGGTCTTGAGAAATTTAAAAAGTGGTACATGTGCAAAAAATGAATAGAGTTTGATTTATGATCAAAATAATTGCAAGAGGGAAAAACACTTAGTGAAATTTCATGATTTTAGCACTTTTAAGTCATGTTTTCAGCCAAATTCAAGGGTGTTTTTGACCTAGTTCTATTTGGAATTTGAAAAAACCCAAAACATGAAATTTGTATATTATGATGAGGGCTTTCCAAAAAGTACAAGAAATTCTCCATAGAATTTATGAGCTAGGAGTTTTGAAGGAGGCAAGTTGGGGTCCAAGCACTTGAAATGCACCACTTCAAATTTGTCATAAACCAACTTGCTAACCACCTAAGTGATTCTCAACCATTGATAAACCCTTGATATGATATTAGAGGGTATGATTAGTAGAAATGCAGAAGGAGTTGGAGGATTTGAAAGGCATGGCAAGTTGCAACCAAGTTGCAATATTATATTCAAAGAAATCCAAGAGGAAAGAGAAATTTTCTTGAAAGAAATATGCAGCAGCAGTTCCCCTAGTCCCTAGACACACTTCAATCACTTCCTATTGCCTTCATACATCTTGTCTTAGACATCACAATGATTCAAGAACTTTGAAAACCAACTGCATCAAGATCTTGGACAGATTTGCTCCATTTTCCATCCAAAAGCAAAAACTCCAAATATGTCCTCACTATTGATCTCTTGTCTTTGCCTATAAATAGCACAGCTTCTATGCATCAAGGACACACAAGATCAACCAAGAAACCAGCCACAAACACTCTCCATCACATGTTGCAAACGTTCTTGCAAATCAAGCTACTTGTGCAAAGTTCACAAAACTGTCTTGGACAGAACTTGCATCAAACCAGTTTCCACCCATTCCACATCCTTACCAACACTCCACATAACTTACAAATGACTCTCTAGAGCTGTATAAACCACCATTTGCACCAGAAACCATTTCATTCTCAAAGTCAACCTCCAAAACCAAAAAAGTCAACATTATGCATTTTTCAAACCATAACTTACTACAGACCATTTCCAACTCTTTCAACACCTCTCACACTTCATAAATAATATATAGAAGTTGTCTAAATCAAGTTTTCACTTCTGTAACAAGGATTGAACCATGTTGCTTTGTAAAACCATGGATTTTTGAGGTTTTCTCCCACTTTTCAAGCCATTCTGTGTGACAGTAGGGTTGGGGATCATTGGAGATTCTATTCATCATTCGAAGACCATTTTCAGACTATAGCAAAGCATTGAGGACCTCTGGTTTTCTTATTTAACAAGTTTGCTTCGCATTTCACATGCTATGTTAAGTTACAATCATGTTTCTGTGTTAAACATTGTTTGAACATGTTATATATGTGCTATATGTCATGTATGAACCCTTATGTGCACTAGAAATTGCCATTTCTTGATTGTCCAAAATGTTGGTCACAAAACTATGCCCAACTAAGTCATCATGTGCATGTTGATTCCAATCTGCTAAACTATGTGTGAATTTTCTGATTCCTCTTAAGCCAATCACTATAAATAATGTACATGTAATGTTTTCATAGTTGTTTCATTAAACCTTTCACTATTTGAGTCTGTCCATATGCTCATGCTTTTGGTTGTAACCAAAATGGCCTAAACAATGATGTTATCGAATTTTTCAGTGAGTGTAATGTATGGAAAAACAAATTATACCATTGAATTCCTTGTTCAAAAAAACACAATTTGAAATTTTGTTCCACTCCATTTGGTTAAGAATTGACTGATTTCCATCCTTCATGCAAATGACCTTAAATTGGTGACCTTGCCTTGCCCTAGTTTTGCCCCCATTTGTGCACCAACTTTGTATGATCATAACTTGCTCATTTTTTGTGATATTGATCCCATTCTTTTTGAAAACTACTCTTTATCATGTCTATTTTCATTGAGTGAATAAATAATTCAAGGATTTTTATCCTAGAAAGACTTTTATCCACTTGAAAAGCATGTGTTTTTAGGGTTTTTACCATGGTGTTTGTAAACTTTTTCAACTTGAAACTTGAATTTTCTTGTGATGTGGATCTTGTATGATTCACACATGTTTGATAACATGTTTATATTCTCAAATTTTCTTGATTACTTACCTTACCATGTTCATACTTGATTTTTGTGAATGTATGCATCATAACTTTTCAAACTTCATTTGTGAACTTTAACATGATTTTGGATGTTGTAACTCCTTAAATATGCTTTTCATGCTTCCTTAAACTTGTTATGATTTCTTGTTAGAAACATAAAACCCTTAGGGTTGATTCTTGCTTTTAAAGCTACCTTCAAACTTGTATTCTTTCCCCATGAACTTTGAACTTCTTACTTGAACTATTGTAACACTTCTTGTATACTTACTTGTATTTGATTGTCATCAATAAATGATCATTAGTATTATGTTGTTACATTTTACATTCCTTGAACCATATACATGCTTGCCTCAAGTTGTTACTTGCTTGCATCTAAACTTGTTTGAATCACATGTTGTTGTCTTGATGGTTGTTACCATACTTTCCTTCATCTTTGTTAAGACATTGTAAATTTTTTTCACCTTGTATGCTTGGTCTTGTAAGAACCTCTATCATGTTCCTTCTAGATATTGTAATATCTTTGTGTATTATTGGTTTTAACCATTTGTTTTGATTGTAATCTTTGCTTGATGTTGTCACATGCTTGCATCTCTTCCTTGGTTACACCATATTCTTTCATGTCTTCATCATATTTGAATGAATGCTTATTTATGCTTTAAATTTGTTAAGTTATTTGCCCAAGTGATGGAACTTGTTAGTTTTCATCCAGTTGCCTATTTCTTTTCCCCTTCCAAAGGAAAGTCTCTCTATTGACCCTTGGGTCATATATAACTCATTGTTCCCTCCCTTTTACTTTGTTAAGTCACCTTGAACCATAACTTAGTTAAGTTAGAACCCATATCCATTAGAATTTTCTTTAAGTCTAGAAGACCTACCCTTGTTAGGAGTACTCCTCAACTAGAACTTTAAGATAGAGTTTGTTAACTCTATGTAAGAATCATGGTGATGATTTCTTATCTTCCCCCTTGGCTTTTGTAAAAGTCAATTTCCTTTAAGTGTACAACTTAGAAATAGAGAGTTTTGTAAAACTCTACACAAGCATTGTTATGTTTGTTCCCCTTTGAACCTTGATCATGTTCAAGAGTTCTTCATCCTCAATGAGGTGAACTACGCTTGCTCTGATTCTATCCTAGTTAGGATACGTAGGCAGAGGATGTGATATCTTTGTGAGCAAACTTAGAAACTATCCTTAGGTCTTTACCTACACCTTTACCCTTATACCTAATCCTAAGCCATAGCAAACATTTAGCAAGTATAGCATAAAAACATACAAAAGGTTCCTGTAGAGTACTACATAGGTTTAGGATGTGAAATACCTACCCTAAGCATAACCAACCCTGATCCCCGATCTCTTAGCGTTGTTGTTACATCGCGCAAAGGGTTTTTCTTTCTTTAGACCTTTCCTTTGGATAAACCAAAATCCAGTTCTAAATTTTAATGAATTAAGATTCAAGTTAATCAATAGCTTGACATCACAATTCTCACCGCAACAAAAATGGTGACTTCACCGGGGAATCAATAACTTGAGGGTTTAGCCTATTTTGCATGATTGTGAATATTTGCTTACATGTATATTTGTAAATATATCTGTTTGTGTGTTATGGACATTGGGTGCTTTGAGTGGTGAGATAAATCCTAACCCAGATTTAAGTGACACATGAGATAGGATTGTGATAGGATCAATAGTTGGCTGTTGGGAGTAGTCCCAATAAGTTTGACATATGATGTAATCACTGTCGCTACTGCGACAAAAGGTGCCGACAATGACAGAAGAGTCGCCACCTATCGTTATTTATCCCAAAGGAGGGAAAGGAAACAATCAGGGAAAACCTAGCGAAAAGAGATAAGATCGATCATCGCAACCAAATCTCGGGTTCGAGAGTCGGTTACGCAAGGGGAAGGTATTAGCACCCCTTGTCGCTACTCGAAAAATACGCGCAACGACGGGGGAGGCGAAAAAGGAAAAGGACAGAAGAGTCGCCACCGAACTTTATTTATCCCATGAGGGGAGAGGAAAATATCGAGAAAACCTTAAGTAAGAAATGGATAAGATGGTCTCGCAAACAAGAACGGGTTCGGAAGCCGGTTATGCGAGGGGAAGGTATTAGCACCCCTCGCATCCATCGTACTCAATGGGAACCATTTGTTTGTCGTGTGTGATTTATTTGCTTAAATATTATGTTATAAAAGTGTTCCACGGGATAGTGAAAAAGAGTTTAGAAACGGGGAACAATGGGTGACGAAGGAAAGAAAGGACTCGATAGGACTTCGCGGCCCTAGGCCTACGTATTCTCAATAAATATGAGAAAGTCAGAGTCGACGTAGTTCGGGAAACTACAGATATAAGGGGGAATGTGCTCGACAAGGATTGTGGCCCTTGTGCCTACGTATCTTTACTTGAACGAAGTAAAGAATCAGAGCAGTCGTAGTTTGGCCTACGATTTGTTGATGTTTTTATGGATGATGCTATCGTACACATTCTAGCAGTTAGGTGTATTGCTGCTCGCTCATTGGAGACTTAGGCATTACCTGTTTGCGGTAGAACGAACGTATCATATCCTTTTCGAAAGATAAGTTTTCGCCATGCGAGGCAAGATGTCACATTTGATTTGTTGAATTGTTTCTTTTAAAGGGGCGAGATAGGTCCTCGGGTAGTAACCCCTACGGGTAGTACCCAATTCTTTATCTCAAACTTTTTGTTATGAAAGGGTGTGGCGAACATAGCGTCTTCGTATTGAAAGACAAGTATCAAAACCACACACACTACAGTGAGCGTCTCGACACTCGGAGAGGAAGAAGTCTACACTTAATCCTTTCTTTTTAGTTCAATACAAAGAGAACTTCATTCTCTTATTAAAGTGTTTCTTGGTTTTGAATGGTAAGTGCTTTTGTGACAGAGAATCCTACGGTAAACGTCAGCACTCGGGATAGGAGAAGGCCTACGCCTAACCACTCCACGACCATTCAAATTTTTGTTATGAAAAGAGTTTGAAAATGCACTTGGTGCGGGACCGAGGTTTTAGGTGTGAAAGGTTACGGAAAGAAGTTGTAGAGGGAGATAGGTGGCGGATAAAGTCACGTCTTCGTATTGAAAGACGAGTATCGAGACCACCCACACTACAGTGAGTATCCAAGCACTCGGAGAGGAAGAAGTCTACACTCAATCCTCTCTCTTTAGTTCAATACAAAGAGAATCGGTTTATTTATTGTAAGTGTTTTGAAAATGCACTCGGTACGGGGCCGAGGTTTTTTAGGAGAAAAAGGGTACGAAAAGAAAACATTTTCGTATTGAAAGACGAGTGTCAAAACCACCCACACTACAGTGAGCATCTCAACACTCGGAGAGGAAGAAGTCTACACTCAATCCCCTCTCTTTAGTTCAATACAAAGTGTACTTTATCGTTTTGTTAAATATGGCGAGTTGGCTTAACCAAAATTTGAGAAAATTCGCTTGACGTTGGGTCAAGGATTTAATTGTTTAAAAAAAGGTTTGAGGTGAAGCGAGCAAGGTCGATGGCGGACGCACAAGGCGGCCGACTTACAAGGGTTAAAAATGGCTCGAAGAAATCGAGAGTTTACTTTTGAAAATGGGTTTTGGATTCAAAAGTCACCAAGGACAAAAGCAACATTCCTACTAAAATCATACAACATATGGGATTAGTCGGCTAAAAAAAAATCGAGACATGCGATAAAAACGAAAAAATTTTTGGAGGTAAAAATAACAAAAATAAGTGGAAAACAGTGGGGTAACACGGGTGGCCGTGTTGTATGACACGGCCCGTGTCACAGTTCCAGGAAAAAAAATGGGTTTTGGGTAAAAAGTGGTGTGACACGGGTGGCCGTGTTGTGTGACACGGCCCGTGTCACAAGGTCTGGGCCAAAAAACAAGTTAGAATCTCAAACAGAGGTACAACACGGGTGTCCGTGTTGTGTGACACGGCCCGTGTTGTGAGCCCAGGGCATTTTTCACTTTGAAAAGCCACTCAGAGGTGTAACACGGCCGGCCGTGTCGTGTGACACGGCCCGTGTTGGGCTGCCAGATGAGAAATTCCAAACTTTCTCTTGTTTTTTTGCTTCTTTTCGTGGTTCTTTCAAAAGGGTTTCTTACATGTTATACTCAACACAACAACACTTAAACCAAGAGAACAAAAGATAAATGCACAATGTAAAAGAAGAGAAAAGTTTGAAGAAATGGATACCCAAGAGTTGTTTCCCTCCTTGCAAAGCCTCCACTGATTTTGGCTAGATGTGTTCTTCACTCTATGTTATGGAAGTGTTGCTCTTCAAGAAGCTCCTCTTGTTTTTGGTGGTTTTCTTCTCTCTATTTTTTTTCTGGTTTTCTCTCTTACTCTTTGCTCTCAATATCTCTCCCAATGCTTGCTTGTGTGTTGTGATAGTGAGTGATGGTGAATGATGGTTTTGTGCAGCCTCCAAGCCTCCTTATCTCACTTTTCTGTCACCTTTTTCTGCTGTACCAAAACCACAACTCTTGCACACTTCTCCATTTTCAGAATTTCCATTCTTGGCAATATCTTTTACCACCTTTTGGTGCAGCCCCACTTTCCTTCCATTTCTAGTATGTTTTTGCTGCATTTTCTTCTGCAGCACTCTACCTTTCTATTCATCCTTGTACCCATGGGTTGGTTGATTTGTTTGGACATACTCATGTAGTCAATGCACTACCTTTTGACAGCATTTTTGAAAACTGATTTTTAGCATGTAGATGTATCATTTGCATGTTATTTCTTTGACCTTATGACATAAAAATAATTTTGTAACATGGCACATATGGTCATCTCTTGCATGGGGCTGTTTTGCATAATATTCACGTTGCCCATGGCTAAGCAAACATAGTCTTGATCTTGACATTTTCCAATGTTGATTTAATTCTTAGACATTTCTTGGATATAATGTGGACTTGGTGTGGAATTTCCATAACATGAATTGGATTAGAGACTTGAATGAAGATTAGAAATACATTAATTTCTAAACATTACTTAGAGTTGAAAATCTTGCAACAAATGACATTCTTGTAATGTCACAAACTTCTCTTTATAATATTCTTGCCTTTAATCTTGAATTCATGATGGATTTCCTTTATGTCATTGAATTTGAAAGAAATGAAGAAATGAGTCAAGCCTTGAAAGAGGGCAAATTTTGGGGTGCAACACCCCTCACGTCCATCGTACTCGACGGGATCCACGCTTGGTTGTCTATCTACAAGGGTGATTGAAACTATCTAACTAAAGGTCTGGGACAAAAGAAAAAAAAAGTGACTCGACAGAGCATCGCTGCTCTGGGCCTACATATTCCCTTGTGCAATGGGAAAGTCAGAGTCAACGTAGTTCGGTTAACTACGAATGAAAGTGGGGAAAGGTTGCTCGCCAAGACATCGCGTCCTGTGTCTATGTACTCTCAACAGATATGAGATATTAGAGAAAACGTAGTTCGGGATAAAGGGAACACAGGTTTGTTCATCTGTTTTATCTGAGCAGGGTTAACAAATAGTTCCAGCAGCTTGGTGTATGCAGCTCGACCATTGGAGACTTAGGTGTTACCGTTTGCCGTAGAACTAAGAGTTAACAACACTCTTGTTTATGAAAATGTTTTCTATTATTAAATGTCCCAAAGGGGAAAAATGAGGTTTGATTCATTTGTTTTGGTGTTTTTTAAGGAGAAGTGTTTTTTAAATTGTTTGTAATTCATATTACGCTAGAGACTATGACTTAGGAACGAATGTGTCGCATATCGTCCTAAGGACGTATACTAAACACTCTAAGCAATTGAAAGGTAGCCCTCTAATCACTATTTCCCTAGTACTTAAGGCCCGTAACGCACAATACTCATCAGCCTTTATTAAGTATGTTAGAATTGTTTGAAGATGAGAAGAGAGCAAAGACAAACTAAAGGGAAACTAGTTCAAAACCTAGTAGTTGTCATGCATCATGGTCCTTGATCGAAAACCCTAATCGGGTATCCGAAACTGCATTGTTCCCAATTCCTGGGTGACCACCTCAACTTGAATTCATACTTGACCCAATGTAGTATTCTTGATCTTGTTTATAGTTGAATCAATCCAAAACATTGATTGATCAAACCATCAAAGCCTCGATTTTGACGGTACGGAACCCTGATTCATCTGCATCTTGACAAAGATAAACTTGAAATGGGTTAAGGTTAGTTAATTAAATGAATATGATCCTAAAATGATGATGAGGATCGAAGGGGTCAAAATTTGGGGTGCAGCAGATGCCCCTATTTAAATATCTTCACTAGATGGCAATGAGAGATGACAATCCTCATAGAATCATAGTGAAAGGTATTTAAATATAGCAAACCAGAAATTTTGTCCCTTAGATCCGATGGTATGCAAAGGACAAATGCGAAATGCAATGAATTCTAATGGTGTCTTATGATGCTTGAATACAAGACAAATGCAGACACACGAGCAAAATATAAAAGAACAGCAATACAACGAGTAACCACTCACGGGGACCCAACACACTGGGGAAAGATTCAAGGTAATAATAAACAAGATAGTTCAAACAAGACTAAAGATGTTGTTCAAGGGAATCTTTCACACAGGGGACACAAATTCCAACAGGGAAGACACATCTTCACTAGGGAAAGGAGACACAAACCTCACTAGGGCTAACCAGATGAGGAAACCCACCGGAGAAGAAGACAATTCTTCACTGGGGAAACGAAAGAAAAGAAACGCAAACCTCATTGGGGAAGAAACCCACTGGGGAAAACTTTTGCTGGGGAACAAATCCACCAGGGAAGGAAAACTTCACCGGGGAAAGGACGGAACAAAGACACGAATCTCACTGGGGATAACCGGATGAGAAATTTCATGTAGCAAAGAGTTCAAACGGGATCTTCAGGAAAAAGGTTAGAAACAAGATCGGATGCGCCGGGGAAGCTAGTATCCACTCGTTCTCCGAGACTCGACTGGGAAAGCAAAAGCTTCAAATGGGGAGACCGGTGACGACCAGAACAACAAATAGTTTCAACTAGTGTTAGTCTTCACTGGACTTACTGGGGAGGATGGTGATGATCAATCCATCAAGTGGTTTTCAAGAAGTGCTAAATACCACTAGACTTCCTGGGGATATGGTGACAACCAAATCAAAGTTCCAATTACAATTGGGAATTCCAAACAATACCGATAAAACACAGGATTTCGGCTGGAGGAATTGGTAACAACTGACTAATAACGATTAGTTTTCAAGCAATGCCTGTAACTACTGGATTTAGAGGGGACTGGTGATGACCAAATCAGGATATACCAATAACAATTGATAATGCTAGTAACCACTAGATTCCACTAGAGGATTGGTAACGACCGAGTCCAAGGAGACCAATAACTATTGGATTTGTGAAGAGTTTGGTAACAACCAGACCAAAGTGATGATAACAATCCGATTTAAGGGATGCCAATAACTATTGGACTTAGGTCAACTGGTGACGACCAAATCAAGTATACCAATAACAACTGGCTCTGGATACTGCTAGTAAACACTAGATTTTACAAACGATGCTAGTGACCACTAGACATAGAAAGATTGCTAATAACCGAATCAAAAGGGACCATTAACAATTGGATCTAAAGGTAATACTAGTAACTACTAGATTCAGAAAGATTGGTAATAACCGAATCAAAAGGCACCAATAACAACTGGTTCTAGGAGATGCCGATAATTTTTGGACTTTTAGGGAACTCTGGTGACGACCAACTCAAGTACCAATGACCATTGGTTTTAAAAGGCAATACTAGTAACCACTAGATTTTAGCAAAGATTGGTAATAACCAAATCAAAAGGATTCCAATAACGATTGGTTGGCTTTACATCAGAATCAGTGACATCTGGGTTTGGAAAATTGTTGGTGGCGACCAAATCAAGACACCAAACATAATTGGTTATGAACAAAATGCTAGTGACTATTAGTCTTTCAAGGATTATTGGTGACAACCAAATCAAAGATAAACATTGGTAACAACCGCCCATCTGTGCAAATCGGATACTGCTAGTCACCACCAGCTTCCCAGAGAAGATAGTAATCCCATGATGTCAACTTCGAAGCGAAATTACAGTAACAGATTAAAGATAAAGGTAACGACCAAAGGGTCTCAAAGGCGACAGCCACACAGACAAAGACCAAAACCAAATGCAAACAAATTTGCATGCTGGTATGATGCTTGTATGTAAAATGCAGACCGACCCGCAGGAAAAAAAGGACAGTAAAACAAGGAAAGCACAGAGGGGACTCGTCACGCTGAGTCTCAATTGCTTCAAATTAGGCGACACTTTCTTTTGGCGTAGATAACAATCTTCGTAAGCCTGCAGAGAAAAAGTCTTGGCTTAAGAGCAGGAATTGCTGTCGGACGCATCTAGTTTGGTCCAAGGTGACAATAGACTTTCACGACTTTGAGAATTGCGTAATGTTATCAGATTACCTCTAGAGTTCTTCAATCATTTTGTCAAATTGTGTTTTCTTTTTTAAAACAAAATTTAAATTTTTCAAACACTTTGCTTTTCGAGAAAATCCTTATTAACGAATAAGTGAAATTGCATAACAAAACAAAAGATCATAACAATGATTGGCCAAAATTTGATTTTATTGATAGACAAGAACTTTACAAAGGGCAAAGCCTTGGGAAATTTATACATTTGAAAAAATGGCAAACAGAAAAGGTTACAAAATCCCAATAATAATCGGGTCCTCCTAACTATCAGTTCATTTGCTTCGAGGCTTCTGACGAGAATGACAGACGTTGATCCTTCTTCTAACACCTTGCATAAGACTTTGCCCCGACGTTTGTCAGCTTTCAAACCTTGGACTTCCGTCTTACTGAAACACTTGCATCACCCTTCTAGGTTTTCTGCATTCAGGCATAGTACTTTCTCACTGCATCTGAGTTGATGGGATACTTGAGTTGTTCGCCATCCATGGTCTCAAGAATTAGAGATCCTCCGGAGAAGATAGTTTTTACAACGAAGGGGCCATCTTAGTTGGGCATCCACTTGCCGCGCATATCCTTTTGAGTTGGTAGGATTTTTCTAAGCACAAGCTCTCCTTCCCTATACTCTTTGGGACGAACCTTCTTGTTGAACGCTCTTATCACTCTTTGTTGATAGATCTGACTATGACACATGGCCGTCATTCTTTTCTCGTCAATGAGATTCAATGAGTCGAACCTTTCTTTTATCCATTCGTCTTCCTCAAGCTCGGCCTCCATCAAGATCTTTAGAGAAGGTATTTTGACTTTGATGGGTAGCACAACGTCCACCCCATATACTAAGAAAAATGGTAACATCTCGTGCCAATCCTTGTAGGTTATGACCATCTTCTGTACTATTTTCTAGATATTTTTGTTTGCAGCTTCAACTGCGCCATTCATCTTGGGTCTGTAAGGAGACGAATTGTGATGCTTGATCTTGAAGTCGTCACAGAGTTCCTTCATCATTTTGTTGTTTAGATTCGATTCATTGTCAGTAATGATCTAGTTAGGAACACCGTATCGACAGATGATTTCCTTCTTGATGAAGCGAGCAACCACTTGTTTTGTCACGTTCGTATACGATGCTGCTTCCACCCATTTGGTGAAGTAATCAATTGCCACAAGGATGAAGCGATGGTCGTTGGAAGCCTTTGGCTCTATTGCCCCAATCATGTCTATGCTCCACATTGCAAAAGGCCATGGTGACGCCATCACATTGAGAGGATGCGGAGGGACATGCACTTTGTCTGCGTAGACTTGACATTTATGGCATTTTCGAGCGAAGAGGATGCAGTCCGTCTCCAGAGTTAAATACAAGTAACCTTCTCTTAAGATTTTCTTAGCCATAGCGTAGCCGTTGGCATGGGTACCAAATGTTCCCTCGTGTACTTCAGTCATTATAAGATTTGCTTCTTTTTCGTCGACACATCGAAGTAAAACCATGTCGTGGTTTCTTTTGTACAATGTACCATTGTTGATGAAGAATTTAGCCGATAATCTTCGTATGGCTCTTTTTTCAATTCTGGATGCGTCAGCTGGATATTCCTGATTTTGAAGAAAGTTCTTGATGTCGTGGAACCACGGTTTCTCATCAACTTCTTCATCTATTGTCATAACGTATACGGGTACTGTCCTTCTTTCAATGCGAATCAGAGGTGCCTCGTTAACAAACTGGACCTTCCACATTGATGCCATCATGGTTAATGCATCAGCAATGTGATTTTCCGCTCTTGGTACATGCTTGAAAGTAATTTCATCAAAATATTCAGCCATCTCTAGGATATGAGTTTTGTAAGGGATCAACTTTTCATCCCTGGTTTCCCATTCTCCTTTGAGTTGGTAGATCACCAAAGCAGAATCACCGATCACTTCCAAGATTTTGATGCGAAGATCGATAGCAGTTTCCAATCCTAAGATGCAAGCTTCATACTCGACTATGTTGTTCATACACGAGAAACGAAGTCGGGCTATGACGGCAGTATACCCTCCGGTTGGATTTTTCAGAACAGCTCCGACACCATGTCCATTCTTGTTTGACGCTCCATCGAACATCATTTCCCAGCGGGATCCAGGCTCGGGACCTTCTTCCTGACCGGGCTCTAGTTTTGTGTGTTGAATATACATCACATCTTTATCAGGGAACTCAAACTTGAGTGGTTGATAATCTTCCATGGGATGCTCTGAGTGGTGTTCTGACAAGACACTTCCCTTGATAGACTTTTGAGCAACATACTGAATATCGTACTCTTATAAGAGCATATGCCATCTGGCTAATCTTCCGGTTTGAGCCGGCTTTTCAAAGATGTACTTGATGGGGTCCATCTTAGAAATCAACATTGTGGTGTGACAAATCATGTATTGTCTCAGACGCTCGGCGGCCCATGCTAAAGCGCAACAGGCTTTCTCTAGGGGAGAGTAACGACTCTCGCAATTGGTGAACTTTTTGCTCAGATAGTAGATTGCGTGCTCTTTCTTTCCTGACTCATCAGTCTGGCCCAAGACACAGCCCATTGAATCTTCTAATACTGTCATATACATGAACAAAGGTCTTCCAGGTACCGGAGGAATCAACACCGGAGGTTCTTGTAAATACTGCTTGATTTTCTCAAATGCGGACTGACAATTTTCGTTCCATACCACTGTCTGATCTTTTCGTAATAGCTTGAAGATCGGTGTGCAAGTAGGAGTCAGATTGGAAATGAACCTGGAAATGTAATCCAGACGCCCGAGGAATCCTCTGACTTTTTTCTCCGTTTTAGGCACAGGCATCTCTTGGATTGCTTTAACTTTGTCGGGGTCTACTTCAATTCCTTGTTGACTAACGATGAAGCCAAGTAATTTGCCAGAGCGAACCCCGAAGGTGCATTTTGCTGGATTCAACCTTAGTTGATACTTCCGGAGCCTCTCAAACAGCTTCAACAGATGATCCAGATGATCTTCTTCACTTTGAGACTTTGCGATCATGTCATCCACATATACTTCAATTTCTTTGTGCATCATATCGTGGAAGAGTGTGACCATGGATCTCTGATACGTCGCCCTTGCATTCTTCAAACCGAAAGGCATGACCTTATAACAATAGGTGCCCCAGGGTGGGATGAAGGCTGTCTTTTCCATGTCGGTTGGATCCATTTTTATCTGATTATAACCAGAAAATCCGTCCATGAATGAGAATACTGCGAAACTAGCTGTATTATCCACCAGAGTGTCGATATGTGGTAAAGGGAAATCGTCCTTCGGACTTTCTTTGTTTAGATCCCTGTAATCGACACACATTTTTACTTTTCCATCCTTCTTTGGGACGGGTACGATGTTTGCCACCCATTCTGAATATTTGGATACCGCTAAAAAGCCTGCATCAATTTGTTTCTTGACTTCGTCTCGGATTTTAAGAGCCATGTCTGGTCTTAATCTGCAAAGTTTTTGTTTGACCGGAGGACACTCTGGCTTCAGGGGGAGCTTGTGCATAACAATGTCAGTATCCAACCCTGGCATATCTTGATAAGACCAAGCAAATATTTCGACATAATCTCGGAGGAGTGCTATCAGCCCGCTTTTGATCTCGGGACCCAATGATTCCCCAATCTTGACTTCTCTTTTTTCCTCTTCGGATCCCAAGTTGATGACCTCAGTCTGCTCTTTGTATGGCTGGAGATAAACATCTTCGTACTCAGTCATCCTTTTCAACTCTTCAGGGACTTTTAATTCTTCAATATTCTCTTCTTCAGCTTGAAAGATAGATGAACCACTAGTAGAAGGAACCGAAGGATCATAGGATTCTGTGGTGGATGGAGGTATTCTGCATGTTTTATTTTTGGGAACAATTAGACACACACACACACACAAACATGCAAATGAAGGGTTGTTTTTATTTTTCAAAAGAGATTGCCATTTTTCCTTTTAACAAAAAGAGTGAAAATGATGCACAGGAAATAAACAAGAGTTTTAACAAAAACACTTTTTCATTAATGGATTTTCAAATCGCAAAGTGGCCCAATACAAAATAATTCGCGGGCCTTGGACAAGACCAGGAATTTTAAAGAAAACATAAAGCTAACAAGCAAAATGAATTACTCTAAAGGTAAAAAGACGGGAATTTCCACAGCCTCCCAGTTGTGTAAAGCTGCTCCTCCCCGAGTTATCAGATGATCTAGAATGCAATCCTCATCCTCAATAATGATAGCATTGATTTGTATTCCGCCACTGGTAAATATTTCCTTCAAAGACTTCTTCCTCATGGTGGTTTCTTTCGGCTCGCCTTCTAGAGTTGGTTTGTAACCCAACCCTTGTCGGTCGTTCTTGGCCCGAGCGTTGACTTCAATGATCTCTCCCCATCCCAACGGGATTCCAGCTTTTAGCGTCGCCTTGATGCTCTGAACAGAGGTGAAGGATGGACCGCGAGTTATGTCAGATTCGTCGACCAAAACAGCGTGGGCTATTTCTAGCGCTTGAAAGGTTGTCTCAAGGGAATCTTCGCCAGCTTCAATGTATCGAAACGAGGATAAGTTGCTCACCATTAAATCCTCTTCTCCATGAACAATGACCAACTGGTCATCCACAACAAACTTCATCTTCTGATGGAGAGTAGAAGTAACAGCGTCAGCTGCGTGGATCCATGGCCTTCCCAGTAAACAACTGTAGACCGGATTGATATCCATCACCTGAAAGGTGACTTCAAAGGTTTGTGGTCCTATCATAATAGGAAGATCAACCCCCCCCTATCACAACTCTTCTAGACCCATCAAATGCCTTCACTATGAGAGATGTTGACCTCATGTTGGCACCTTAGTAAGCCAGCTTGGCTAGTGTCCTTTTCGGCATCACATTGAGCGCGGATCCTGTGTCAACAAGAACTCTGGACAATGCATCTTCTTCGCATTTGATCGACACATGCAGAGCATGATTATGCTTGCGTTTCTCAGCTGTTAGATCATTGTCGTCAAAGCTTAGCGTGTTGCAGTCCGTGATGTTTGCTACAATGGAGTCGAATTGCCCCACTGTAATATCTTTGGTAATATGGGATTGTGTTAAGATTTTGAGCAAAGCCTGACGATGCGCCAGAGAGCTTAAGAGTAATGCCATGACCGAAATCTTAGACGGTGTTTGATTCAGTTGGTCTACCACTCGGTAGTCACTTCTTCTGATGATTCTCAGAAACTCTTCTTCGTCATTTTTGAGGCTTTCTTTTCCTTTGACCAAAGGTTCTTTAGTGACGACTACCTCTGGAACGGATTTTGGGGGAACAACAGCTTTTGGAACAGAAATTGCTGGCGGAGGAACCACATTATTTGTCCGCGGTTGGTATATGCGACCACTCCGGGTCATCTTGCTCCCACCGGCAATGTTAGCTACATTTGCCGGCTTCCTTTCTTTGAAGATTCCTTCACACCATGAATGGTCCTACTTTGGTGTTACAACCCTTGGGTGAGATTTGGATCCTCCCCTTAGTTCAAACCTGGCTTGCCCTCTCCCAAATTTCGGGGGTGCATCGTCGCGGAATACTGGTCGGACGTTTTTGTAGTTGTTGTTGTTATTATTTCTGAACGCAGCTCTTTTGTTGGGCTCTTCAGGCATGTTAAACATGGGTTCAATGACTGCTACATCTTCCCCCTGCTTCCTGCGAGCAATCTCTATCATCCCTTGTTCGATCATTGCTCGGATGTCTTTTTTCACAATGTCACAACCTTCTGGGTTCAACATGCATTGTTCGCAGTCTTCATGAGATGTCTTAAGCGCCCATGCTTGAGCAAGACGTTTGTGTAGGTCCGCCAATGGTACCTTGATCTCATCAATAGTAGTAACTGTCTTATCTTCAGATCCTTCCCCTTCTTCAGTAATAGCATTTACTCCACCATGATTTGGTAGAGGGTTGTTCTTTATGTTCAGGTAATTATCTTCAAAGGACAGGATTCTTTTTTCAATTAGCTCTCAGACGAGGTGCTGAAGTGCGAAGCAACCTTCAAGGTCATGGCCCGGAGCGTTCTCGTGAAATAAATAGCGAGCATTGGCGTTGTAGTAGAATGGAAGTCGATTAGGTGGAGCACCTAATTTCCTTGTCTTGACCAAACCTCTTTCTATCAACATGGGGAACAGATCAGTGTAGCTCATCGGAATAGGCTGTATTTTTGGCCGATTCGCATGATAATTCGCCCTTGGAGCCTTGTTTTGAGGGTGTTGACCCTGCGGCTGATGGTACTGTTATTGACTGCTAGAATGATATTGTTGCTGATTGCCGGAATGATACTGTGGTTGATTACTGGTCGCCCCAGGCTAGGGACCTTGCTGCGATGACTGTTGAAAAACTGGAGTCACAGCTGCTATATATGATGATGGACGGTATTGCTGGCGATGGTTCCTGGAACTTTACGCCTTCTTTCCGTATGTTACCGCACTTACATCCCCCTCTTTCTTTTTGTGAAAGTTGCTGACTGGCTTTTTTGCTGCACTGGTGCTTGAACTAGTATTTGGAGTAGCCACTTTCCCACTTTTTAAACCGGCTTCAACCTTGACCCCTACTGCCATGATGTCAGAGAAGTTGGTTGTGACACTGCTGATTAGTCGCTCATAGAATTCTGGTCTGACCGTATCTACGAACCAGTCTGCCAATTTCTTTTCAGTAAGGGGTGGCTCCACTTGAGCAGCAGTCCCGCGCCATCTTTGCGTGTATTCCTTGAAGTTTTCAGTGCTCTTTTGTGTCATGCTGAGGAGCTGACGACGGTCTGGAGCTAGGTCTATGTTGTATTTATATTGTTGAATGAAGGCATCCGAAAGGTCTTGAAAACCATGAATCTTTTCTTGATCCAAGCTGAGATACCATTTAGCTGATGCTCCTTTAAGACTGTCCTGAAAACAGTGCACCAACAATTTTTCGTTTTCAATACGCGGAGCCATCCGCCTATAGTACAAGATCAGGTGCACCTTGGGACAAGTAGTCCCCTCATATTTGTCAAACACTGACATCTTGAATTTTTAGGGAAATACCAAACCGGACACCAGACACAGGTCTTTGGCGTCAGACCCGAAAACATTGCTTCCTTCGATGGCTCTCATCCTCTTAGCCATAATGTCCATCTCTACCCTTAATTTTTCGTGCTTTTCATCCTCGGCTTCAGAACCGTCAGGTATGTCAAAGATCAGTTGTTGATTGTTGAAAACAGGTCGCACTGTAGTTGGTCCACCCGCCTGAGTGAAAATGGGATTCCTGATTGTTGAATCAAACAGTGGATTAAGACTTGAAGATTGTATATTGCTGAATGGTGGCACAAAATCCCAAGACATGTGTTGCACCCTAAAATTTGCCCAACCTTATTCACTTGGTTTATGTTTCAGTACCATTAGCATTTGCATATAGAGTCATGTGCATAGCCTAATCATCTGCATAGCATAAGCATATCAAGTCATTCAACAGGGGACCAAGCATTATTCTCATCTCTAGAGGCCTATCCAGAGGTTATTATCCTAATTCAATCTCATTCAAGTCATCAGAAAAGAATTTGAAAGCAAGGAGTTCAGTGGATCAAGCATTGAGTATATCTCCTAACTGGGGGTGTCTAAGGATCAACAAGGGGATTATAGGCTGTGAATTGAGAGCATGGGGAGTATCTAGACATCTTGGAGGACTTAGAAAGTCATTTGGAGAAGAAAACAAGTTGTTGATGTGATCACAAGAATTGCAGTTGAAGACAGTCAACTAGGGTTTCATCTGGGTCAACCCTGGGTCAACCCTAGGTCAAAGGATTGTAAAAGAGGCATTAAGGGCTATTGAAGAGATGTGGGGTTCATCATTTGACATGGAGAATAAGGATATGTTGTTATTCTAAGAAGAAATCAAGGAGAAGAGGAGTTTCTAAATTAGGGTTTCTATGTAAAATCCCCTAGTTTAGGTCAAATTTCCAAGCAAGATAAGTCAAAATGCAAGCTTCAAATGGATCCTTGGCCAACATGAAACTTGTAGAGGATATCAAGACCTTTAATTTGAGTGGTGGAAGACATCAAGGAGATTTATAGAACTCAAGTTATGGTCCTTGCAAGTTACAGGTCATCTGAGGTATCTGAAATTTTGTCTGTGAAAGTGACTTGACTTCCAAGCAATTTTTACCCCTCAAGGATATTTCAAATGGATTTCTGGTCAACATAAGAATTGTTCCTTATTGTCTTATCTTTCTATAATGGTATGGTATGCCTTCATATGATTTGGGGAACTCTACTTATGGTCTTGGCAAGAAAAGGGTATTTTGGTCATTTGTGAATTACAGGTCATTTTAACCTAGGCCCAAAACTCATACAAGGAGGCCTCAAATGGAAAAACTTACAACATCAAACTTGCTCCAAATGACATTTTGAGTCTAGAAAAGTAACCATGGGAGATTGAAAAAGTTCATAGCACAAGGTTTCAAAATTGTTGAATTTAATGAAGAAAAATGGACTTAAAAATGGGATTTTTCATATCTTGGCCAAATGAAGCAAAATTATAGGTCATTTTGAATGGAAAGATCATTTTAAAGACATTGGCTAAAGTAGAATTTTGAGTTTGGTTCAAGATTTAAGAGTTATCCATGGTTGCTTGAATTAAAAGTTACATAAACCAAATTGAAAGGGAAAAGTGCAAGGGAAACTTCTCCAAGTTTCTAGGAAGTTCTAATCCCATCTATATATTGACACAAGATAGTTCATGCAAGGGTTGGTGACTTCATTTGTTCAAAACCTCAATTTTCATTCACTTTCTCATTTTGGCATAAGCTTCACAAACTCTCACAAATCTCCCAAAACTCTCACATCTTTGGATTGAATCTTCATCATCATCATTCAAACACCATGATTCACATCAAGAAAGGGCTGAATTGATCAAGAATTGTACCACTCATCATCTTTTGCCAATTTGCATTTTCTATCCAAACTCCATTAAAACTTCATCTACCATTCCAATTTCTGTTATCATCATCATCCACCATCATCCTAGAGTATTTGGCAAAGAAAAGTGGAAGGAATTCGTGGCTGGAGAAGGAGATCCAAGTTGAAACTCCAACTTGCATGAAGAGTGGGATCGAGTGATTCACAAGGATTGATCAAGAACCATTGCAAACAGAAGCATACACAATCATTGAAGGTCACTTGCAGCAAGTATCAAGGCTTGAATTGGAGTCTAACCACCATTACCATCATCACTTACAAGGTATGCAAAACTCTTCGAATCTCACCATTTATGTTGTTGTAGCTCATGTGGTTAGGATAGGAGTGCTTAGAAATTATAGAGGATTAATTCTTGAAACCTAGAGAGAGTTATATGGAGTTTGGAGGCAGAGTGATGAAACTTAGATGAGCAAGAAAACCTAGTTTAGGGGATGATAATTATGGAAGATGAGCTCAGAATGATCAGTGCAACATGGTGATTACATTAGGATGAAAATTGGCAAGGTTTGTTTGAGTTGATCACAGGTGCAAAGATTGGATCCCAACTGTTACCTTCATCGAATTGATTGATTGCTTGAGTTTTAGGAAGATTTATGGTTATGGCTGTGTAGAGGGAGTGAAGTAGACCAATTTTGCTTTTTATATCGTGTGAATCCATGGCGTGTGGAGAGAGAACAGAGGGAGAGAAGATCATGCATGGTTAGGGTTTTCTGAAACCCTAGGAGTGCTCAAGGTTGAAGATGATGGCTAGACCACACGATGAGGCCTTGACCTTTGACTAGAATCACCATCCAACGATCCACGTTTAAAGCTGAAAACGGAGGGAAGGACTTGGTATGAAACGCGGCGTTTCATTTAAGTATTCTGAGTGGGCCTGGATTCAACTCGCTATGCACACCCCCCTTTCAATGAGCCCAATGAAATACACGTGAATTGGCTGCTATTTACACCGCGTTGCTTTCCATTTTTCTGGCATTTTTTTAATTCAATTTCTGAATACGTTGGGCCTAATGCAATTACTACGCGCACCCCACCTCCTCAGCCCAACTGGGATCTCAACTGCAGCGCACTACTATTTTCACCCCCTCCCTTTATTTCTTTCTATTTTCATTTTTAATTTCCTTTTATTTTCATTCATTTTTAAAAATTCATAATAAATCAGAAATTGCATATTTTTAATTCATTCTTTTTGCATTATTTTCTTTAAAGAGTCAAGAAAATTATAAAAAATAAAAATTGCATTTTATTTTTTATCTGATATTTTTCCCATATTTTCCAAATAAATGGCATTTTAAATAGTTTCATTTCATACATGATTTTGTTAATTTTTGTTCTATTAGATGCTTTAATATTTTTTTGCCCATTCTTTTTAGGTTGTTTAGTTTAGACATTAAACTTGTAGATGCAATTTAATTCCCATTTTTAGAAATTAATTTTAGGTGTTTAGCTTAGGTGTGAACAACATGAACAAACTAGGGTTTTAGGTGATGACTTAGGAGGATTAATTCACTTCCCTTAGGACTTAGAGATTGAATAGTTTAGCTATGGGACTATAGGGGCTATGGGTAGTTATTAGATCCCCTTAGAAAAAGTCAGGATTCCCCTACTGCTATTAATGTACTGTATATCTGACTGACTGGTGTGGTGTGCCCTCTGGGGATTATTGCTTGTATGTGTGGGTATTGGGATTGTTTGGGGACTTGGGAGAGTTGAAGACTTGAGAAGATGAAGCCATTGGAGATCCAGAGATTGAAGATCAACTTCCAGAGTTGAAGAGGAGATTCCTGCTAGCAGCTGTTGTGGAGACTAGGGTTTAGGAGCTAGGCAGAGCTCTAGATTAGAAAGCTTGTTTCTCAAACATGGATTGCCTTGTCTGCATCCATTCTTCTCTGTGATTCAGAGTCTCTCTAAGACACTCACCCCCTTCCTTTGGAAGGCTTGGTGATAGTGTCTAAGAGATAGAACTCTTGAGAGAAAATGTCTTTTGTGTTAGAAGCAGTCTGTTCACCACCTTTGGTAGTCAACTGATTGCTTAACACCCAATTTACTCTTGTGACTGATCCCTCATCTTGGAGGTCTGAACTTGAAGAAAAAGCCCTTGCAGATAGAAGACTGATGATCAAAGCCCTTACCTGAAGGCCATGAAGATGGAGATTGATGCTTGTTGAAGCCTGTAGCTGATGGGAGATTACTTGGAGCCAGATGTTGATTCAGAGCTGCTGATGCTGTTCATCTTTCTGCTGTATTTCATTTCTTGATGTATTGTTTGGTTTTCCTGACTGTATTGTTTGCTGTTTACCCTGCTGGGTTGAAAGTGAAGCCTGTTCACTTTTGCCTATTGTTTTCCAGGTTCGAGGTTGAGTGGGACTCCCTTGCCTCGCTTGTATTGCTGCATTCATGCATTTTACTGTATTACTGTATATATCTGATATTGTTTCTGTTTCCGTCTATTCCCTTAGGATCTCTGTTTCTCTCTGTGCAAGAGAGGAGCATGATAGACACTAGGTCTTAACCCATGCATGATAACATTAGGTCAGTTTGATTCCCTTCGCAACCGTAGGTTAGAGTTCTGTCTCTTCTTCCTCAAAACAAACAGAAAAACACGATAAAGATTTCAAACACAATAGAAGACACTTCTTCCGTAAAAGAATGTGAACTCATCAAGACGTCATTTTTGTCCGCTTGGACTGCTAATCAGGAAAACCTTTTTCAGAAGGAATAAAATCAACCAAGACAAGCCTGTGTCGTACGTGGCCCGAACTACGTTTGCTCTGATCTTTCATGCTGTATGAAAGTACGTAGGCATAGGATACGATATCCTAGCGAGCAACCTTCCCCTCCTTTCCCGTAGGTAGGCGAACTACGTTGACTCTGATTTCTCGTTCCAGACGGGAATACATAGGCATAAAGTGCGATACTTTGCCGAGTCATTTTATTTTCTTTTTAACCCTTAACCCTTAGTGTAGATAGAATAACAATCCTTTCGATAAGAAAACAAGCGTGGATCCCGTCGAGTACGACGGACGTGAGGGGTGCTAATACCTTCCCCTTGCGTAACCGACTCCCGAATCCAGGTTTTGGTTGCGACGACCATACCTTTCCCATGTTGTGCGAGGTTTACTCTGAGTGTTTCCTTTCCCTCCCGTGGGATAAATAACGCACGGTGGCGACTCTTCTGTTCAGCCGGCGCCGATTTTCGCAGTAGCGACAGCTGGCGACTCTGCTGGGGATCCAACGTCCCCTGGCGGCTAAGGACTGCGATGGTTCTTATGCCTTTGGGATCCAACGTCCCTTGAGAGAGTCAATCCTAACGCTTGTTTTCCCGTCGAGGATTTTGTATGGAGTTATTTTATATTTCTAACCTTGTATTTTCAGCTATATATATTGTTTATTATTGCTGTATTGGGGTGTGACGGGTGTTCTGATATTGAGAGATAAGCCGGACCTGGGCTTGAGTGCACCTAGAATTAGAGTAGAAATTAGTGGGCGCCCGCTTGCTTTGCTTGCCTTGGTGTCTCATGAAATCTACACTCAGACGAGGTTCCTCTGGTTGGCCTCCTGCCCCTTCCTTTGGTTGGCGTGGGTTGCTGGTTAGTTGGATTGTCGACTCTGGGGACCGATCATTTGGAAGTTGGCTAAGTGAGGCCTCTTCAGGGATTGATGATGCCACTCCTTCTGGGAATCGTATCATCAACCCTGAAAGTCTGTGACGCCGACGACCGCATAGGATGCCGTACCTTGTGCCAGTTATAGGGCCATCCACCTGTGAGGGGATTCAGGGTTATGCAGGTAACTAGACCTTCAGACCACCAGTTTGTTTCTTGATCAGGATCCTGGATATTTATGGAGGGTTCTAAGGTCTGTCAGAGACTATTTGGAGATGTGTTCTAAGGTCTGTCAGAGACCAGTTGGTGTGTTCCGAGGTCTGTCAGAGACTATTTGGAGAGTTCTGAGGTCTGTCAGAGACCAGTGGGAGATATGATTTGAGGTCTGCCAGAGACCATTCAGGTTATGATTATGGGGTCTATCAGAGACCAGTATTGGAGCTTTGTTTGAGGTCTATCCGAGACCAGGATTGGATGACTTCTGGAGGGTCTGGGACTTTCTTGATATGGTTCAGGCTATTCAGCTACAGCTTTGGTCCCTGTTGCATGTTGCTTGCTTTGCATTACTGCATATCCATTACCATTTGCATTTCACTAACGTGTGTCTGTGCTGCAGGTGCATTTGCATTTCCCTAGTTCTAGTGCCCAGACTTCTGAGTGTTTGATCATGACTAGCTTGAGGAGGACAGTTGCTTACAAATTGCCTACTCCTGATATTGTTCCATTACTGGGGTTGATCTCTCTTGCTGATGAGAATGTCCGAAGGAGCTTCAGAATGAGCTATGGAAGGCTACTGAGATTGGTGTGTAAACCTACAGAGGTAGAGTTAGATGGGCTGTATGCTTTGATGCAATTCTACGACCCTGCTTTGAGGTGCTTTACGTTCTCTGACTTTATTATGGGACCAACCCTGGAGGAATACGCTGAGTATGTTGAGCTGCCCGTGCAGAACCAGGTTCCATTCATTCATTATGACGCCAAGCCCAAGCCGGAGGATTTGGCAAAAGCCTTGCATATTGATGCTTCTGAACTTGTGACTACTGTTTCCCGTGGAGTTCCAGGCTTCTCACTTCAGTTCTTAGTTGGTAAAGCCCAGGAGTATGCCAAGAGCGGGTGCTGGGTTGCTTTCAATGCTGTGTTGGCCTTGTGCATTTATGGCATAATCTTGTTTCCCAATATACCGGATTTTGTGGACTTCGACGCCTTCTACTTGTTTGCCGCTGGTAATCCTGTACCTACCTTACTCGGAGATCTCTATCACTCACTGCATTACAAGAATGAGAAAGGGAGAGGAAAGAATGTTCATCTTTGTGTACCCTTGCTGAGTATGTGGCTTGAGAGTCACCTTCCTAAGAGAAGATCTGTTGCAGAGACTACAGTCCCAGTTGGTTGGCCAGAGCGCCTGATGAGGTTATCGTCGGAAGATATGGAGTGGTTTGATCGAGACCTGTTGGGATCCGAGCTCATCTTCAGTTGTTCTGGATACCCTAATGTGCCGCTGATAGGAAGAAAAGGGTGTATCAATTACAACCCTTCTCTATTCATTCGCCAGTTCGGATATGCACTGAAGAATCCACCTCAGGAGGAAGAAGTACAGGAATCCCTGTACTTCACAGGTGATTTGAAGGGAGAATTGCTAGCTGAGTTGCAACATGCCTGGACACGTATTAACCGCAAAGGGAAGCCACTGTTGGGTAAGAACGATTGCCAGGCCTATGCACCATACCAAGTCTGGATCCAGGAAAGAGCAAGTCAGTTATTAATGCCATTTCCAGCTGCACCCGTCATTGTTCCTATTCCGGCAGAAGAGCCAACTACTGTTTCTAGGGAAGCCTATGAGCAAGTTGTGAGAGAAAAAGAAGCCTTGATGAAGATCAACGAAGGGTTAGAGCAGGAGCTAGCTCAGGTACGCAGTGAGAAAAACAAGGCCGTATATGCTTTCCAACAACAAATCGAGCTGTTAAACAGGTTAGGGGCTGAGTTGACTGAGGAAAAGAAAAAGCGCGAACGTCTGGGGCAAGAGTTCAGAAGTTCCCATGACATGCTTGAATCCAAGAAGAAGGCGCTTGACATCGCTCACCGAGAGATCTCTTCTTGCAATAAGACTTGGAATGCTACACTCACCAACAATAAGAAAAGGGAGGATAAGTTGAAGCAGAAAATCTCCGACCTCAAAGAGAAGTTGAAGTCTAGCATCAAGAAGTGTGAGGAAGAAGTGATGACCCGGTATAGTGTCCAGAACGCACTGAACAAGGCAATCAAATGCAGAGATGAAGCTGTGTCTCAAAAGCGAAAACTAGAAGATTGCTTCGGGGAAGCTACATGGGAAGAAACTGCTGAAGACGTGCGCCGTGTTCTTAAGAAAAGGAACCAACTTGTTGAAGGGCTGCTCGATCGACCAAGTCATCCAGAGACCAAGAAGTTGATAGAAGAGTACCAGACCTATGGGAGGATTTGATCATTTTATGTAGTAACTTGTATGCTTTATTTGCATAGTGCTGACCATCACCAGGATTGTTGGTTGAGGTCATGCCTTCTTGCTGTACTCTTAGCGACATTGTATTCTGATTTTCTCAGCAATATATGAGGCTTTCTATGATTCAGCTCCGATATTCCTATTGTCAGCACTGTCACTGCACCGGCACCTTCACACTAGAACTGGGGGAATGAACTTCCCTAATGCACAGACACATTGCATCACATTCATATTCATATTGCATTACAGGTAATCTTTGAATAGTGTCTTATTTCCTGCTCTGTACCAGGTACTTTCCAGGATTGCAGATCAACACCCGCACCGCTATTCTACCCGCACCAACTGTCGAAGAATCATGGATCAAATGCAGAACGAGATGCAAGATGTGCGCGAGAAGCTCGCTCTCTTTATGCAGACCATGGAAGCTATTGCAAAAGGTCAGGAGAATTTGCAGGCCATGGTCCAGCCTCTGTTGGCCCGAAATGCTGGTCACGGTAATGAGGATCATCAGTCTGTACGGGTCGATACTGTTCATGGAGACGGCACTCCCACGCCAGTGGCTCCGCCTGTAGTCAATATACCTGCTGCTAATGTCAACAACGCTACCGCGGCTGTGAATGGTAACGTCGGAGTTGGGAATGAGACTGCTGTCCATAACGTTGGGCTGGGTGATGTCAACTTGGGAGATAATATGGGAGGCAACGGCTTTGTCAATGCTGGATTCGGGTTCAATGATCAGGGATTCGATAATGCTGGGAAATATGGGTTCAATGCTCAAGGCTTTGGGCAAGATGGTTATGGTGCGGCCAATCAGGGCTACAGAGGTTTTGGAAATGGAAACGGCGCTGGGTTTATGGCTTTTGGGCCTGCTGGAGGTGTTCAAGGGTACGGCAACAGAGGCCGAGGTCCGGGGATGAATCAGATCAGGGCTGGACGTAATAATGGATATGATGGGTATGGAGCTGGAAATGGTATGTGGCAAGAGGATCAGCAGGAGGACGCTTTCTCCGGCGGAGGTTTCGAAGGGCCGATGGATGACCCCCAGAAGATCAGAATGCTGGAAGAGCAGATGAGGGGGGTCCTGAACCAAAGCGCTGTGGGCTTGGACATGGAAACAATGGGTTTGGTACCTGGCTTGAGGGTGCCAATCAAATTCAAAGCTCCTGCGTTCGATAAGTATAAAGGGGACACGTGTCCGAAAGTGCACGTGCGAGCTTATTACAGAAAGATGTCTGCATACTCAACTGATGAAAGAATGCTAATGCATTTCTTTCAAGATAGTCTGTCGGGTCCTTCCCTAGAGTGGTATATGGGGTTGGAGCCAACCAATATCAAGACATGGAAGCAATTGGCGGAGGCGTTCGTAGCTCACTACAAATATAACAGCGATTTGGCGCCCAATCGGGTCCAATTGGCAGGGCTGTCGCAGAAGAAGGGGGAGAGCTTTAAAGAGTACGCGCAAAGGTGGCGCGATATGGCTGCCAGGGTACGTCCTCCTGTAGAAGATAAGGAAATGAATGACATGTTTGTCGGCACATTCACAGGCTTGTTTCATGACATGCTGTTTCACACGTCTCTGGCTAGTTTTTCAGACCTAATTCTGATGGGAGAAAAGATTGAGCGTAACATTAAGCAAGGAAAATTCCAGGTTGAGGAATCGACTGCATCTGGCAGTAATAGGAAAGCTTTTGGTGGGCGCCGTCAGGGCGAGGCAAGCGCAGTGTTTGGAGGCCGAGGCAGGGGACGGAACCAATATCATCAGCCGCAGCAGGTCGCGAGTGTTACTATCCTGTATCAACAACAACCGCTTCAGCAACAACAACCGTCTCAGCAGCAGCCAATGCAGCAGCAGCCTCAGCAGGGGGCACAGCAGGCTCATCGAAGATTCCAGGGTGGCAAACCGAGAAGAGTGTTTGAGAAGCCTCCCTCAACCTATGCAGATTTGTTGCAGACATTGTTGGGATTGAACCTGGTAGAGAAAAGAGCTCTGGCACCGATAACGGGAGCTCCCCCGTTTGGTTACGATGCAAGCAGGCACTGTGAGTTTCATTCTGGGGCCCCAGGCCACGATATAGAGGGTTGCCATGCTTTTAAGCACGTTGTGCAGGATCTTCTGGACAATAAGACTATCAATTTCGGAACGGCAGGTCCGAATATAGTGCAGAAGCCCATGCCTAATCATGGGGCCAACGCCATTCTGACTGAGGAAGGGTTGAATCTGATTATGAATGTCGAAGATTTAAAGACGCCGCTGGGCGAGATAAAAAGCCGACTGTTGCAAGGGGGTGTTTATCCAGGGTGTAACGAGTATTGCTTAGAATGTTGGACCCTAGCTGGGGGGTGTGATGATTTGAAGAAAGGCATTCAGGCTTTAATTAATGAAGGCATATTGCAGTTTGACCGAGCAGCAACCGAAGAGCCTGCAAGGGCAGTAGCAGATAATCGGAGTGATGTGGCCACGGTAACGATTCCTCGGAAGACGATCACTATTGCAACACCAGCTCAACGACCACCGATCACCATAACTAAGGCCGGGCCGATCCCGTATGAGAACACGAAAGCAGTCCCATGGTCATATGGGTTGGAGGTGTATTGTGACGGGATAAAAATTGATGTTAATAAGCAGCCAGTCGAGACTGTGGATAATGTTGTTGGTTCGGGAGGTATGACAAGGAGTGGTAGGATCTTTATATCTCCTGAAGTGGAGGTCGAAAGACTAGCTAAAGGAAAAGGGAAGATGGTTGAGAATGTCCCAGTGCAAGCAAGTGACAAAGAATCGGCATCGAAAGACGTAGAAGAGTTCATGCGCTTGATTCGAAAAAGTGATTATAAGATTGTGGAGCATCTGCAGCAGACGTCGTCCAAAATATCTATCCTGTCATTGCTGTTATGTTCGGAAGCTCACAGAAATGCTTTGCTGAAAGTCATGGATACTTCTTTTGTACCTCAAGACGTCTCTGTGAATCAGCTGGAAGGAGTGTTGGCACATGTGAACGCAGGCCACAGCTTGGGCTTTACTGATTTTGATTTGACCCCGAAAGGGAGAGATCATAATATGGCGCTGCACATATCTGTTGAGTGTAGAGGATCAGTAATGTCGCACGTATTGGTTGACACCGGATCGTCTTTGAATGTGCTGCCCAAGAAGGCGATGATGAAGCTGGATGTTAGAGGAATCTTGTGCACGCCCAGTGATTTGGTAGTTAGAGCGTTTGACGGCACGCGGAGAACAGTCTTTGGATCGATCACATTGCCTCTACAGGTGGGGCCGGAGGTGTTTGCAACTGAGTTTTATATCATGGATATACAGCCTGCGTACAGCTGCTTGCTTGGAAGACCTTGGATTCATGGGGCGGGGGCAGTCACGTCTACCCTACATCAGAAGTTGAAATATATGGTCGGAGACAGTGTAGTCACCGTATGCGGAGAAGAAGACATCCTGGTCAGCCATCTGTCGTCATTTAAATATGTGGAGGTCGACGGAGAGATCCACGAAACACCCTGCCAGGCATTTGAAGGGTTGCGCATCAAGGACAAAGGTCCCAGGCCAAGCAAAGCGCCAGAGATAGCCGTCTTATCGTATAAAGAAGCTCAAGCTCTAGTGGAAGCAGGAGAAGCAAAGGGCTGGGGCAAAGTGCTGGACATTCCTGTGAAGATGGATCGGTTCGGGCTAGGATACCAACCGTCGTTGTCAACTTCTGCCGTGGGGGCGCCCCGTTTCAGAGGGCCAATCACCATCTCTGCTAGTGGAGTGTGTCATGAAACCGTCAATGCTGCTTCGGAGTCTGATGAAGGAGACAGTGACTGTGATATGGATGCCTGGATTCAGCCAAGCACGCCAGGACAAGGACTGTGCAACTGGTCTATTCAGGAGCTTGTTCCTGTGACTCTTAAACAATAATGCTTTGCTTTATTAATTGTTGAATAATCGGATGTCTTGCCCGTGGCATCATGATTTGCTTAGGGATGTGTTGTTATAAACATTGCGTGTTAATCATTAAATAAACGGTGTTTTTTCATGTGCAAATACTGTAATCTCTGTCTTTCTTGTTTTATGTTTTTCAATAAAAGGGCAACGTGGTTATTCGCTTTATACGCCTTTTGAAGCACTTAACCATTCCTTTTGCAGGATAACATTTTCAGATGACATCCTTGAACCATCTATGACTCATCCCGACTTTGAACACCCGGTATTTCAGGCCGAGGAAGAGGTTGTCAAAGATAGCGACGTTCCTGAAGAACTATCTTGGTTGGTGAAGCAAGAGGAAAGAGCCATTCTGCCTCACGACGAGGTCATCGAGATTATCAACTTGGGGTCGGAAGGGGTTGAGAAGAATATTCGTATCGGAGCCGCACTACAGGATGATATCAAGCGAAGACTGGTGGAAATGCTCCGAGAGTATAATGATGTATTCGCTTGGTCGTATGAAGATATGCCAGGGCTCGATACAGACATGGTTGTGCACCGCCTGCCACTGAAAGAAGATTGCCCACCAGTCAAACAAAAACTTCGCAGAACTCGACCAGATATGGCGGTGAAGATCAAAGAGGAAGTTCAGAAACAGTGGGACGCTGGTTTCCTGGCTGTGACTAAGTATCCCTCATGGGTTGCTAACATCGTACCAGTGCCAAAGAAAGATGGCAAGGTTCGAATGTGCGTGGATTATAGAGATTTGAATAGAGCAAGCCCAAAAGACGATTTTCCACTTCCTCACATTGACGTGTTAGTTGATAATACTGCTCAGTACTCTGTGTTCTCCTTCATGGATGGCTTCTCAGGCTATAATCAGATTAAAATGGCGCCAGAGGATATGGAGAAGACCACTTTCATAACGCCTCGGGGAACATTTTGCTATAAAGTGATGCCATTTGGTTTGAAAAATGCTGGGGCAACATATCAGCGTGCGATGACGACTCTTTTCCATGACATGATGCATAAAGAGATCGAAGTTTATGTGGACGATATGATCGCCAAATCCCAGACGGAGGAAGAGCATCTGGTGAATCTGTTGAAGTTATTTAAAAGGCTTAGGAAGTTTAGGCTGAGGCTGAACCCTAACAAATGCACCTTCGGGGTGAGATCAGGTAAACTGCTGGGGTTTATCGTAAGCGAAAGAGGAATAGAGGTCGATCCTGCTAAAATAAAAGCGATTCAAGAAATGCCGACGCCTAAAACAGAGAAAGAGGTGCGCGGGTTTTTAGGGAGGTTGAACTACATTGCCCGGTTCATATCTCACCTAACGGCCACGTGTGAACCATTATTCAAGCTGTTGAAGAAAGATCAAGCTGTAACGTGGAACGAAAATTGTCAAAGGGCGTTCGATAAAATAAAGCAGTATCTGCAGGAGCCTCCTATTTTGATACCCCCAGTGGCAGGTAGACCCTTGATCATGTATTTGACGGTTCTTGAGGGAAGCATGAGTTGTGTTCTCGGTCAACATGACGAGACCGGGAGAAAAGAGCATGTGATCTATTACTTGAGTAAGAAATTTACAGACTGTGAATCTCGGTATTCAATGCTTGAGAAAACTTGTTGCGCGCTAGCCTGGGCCGCCAAGCGTTTGAGGCAATACATGCTGAATCATACAACCATGCTCATCTCGAAGATGGATCCCATCAAATATGTATTCGAAAGGCAGGCGTTGTCAGGAAGAATTGCCCGTTGGCAGATGGTCTTGACTGAATATGACATCCAATACGTCTCGCAAAAGGCTATAAAGGGGAGTGTGCTGTCTGAGTATCTGGCGGAGCAGCCTATTGAAGAGTACCAATCGATGAGATTTGATTTTCCTGACGAGGATATCATGTACCTAAAGATGAAAGATTGTGAAGAGCCGTTGCCAGACGAAGGACCAAAGTTGGGTTCCAAATGGAAGATGATATTTGACGGAGCTGTGAATGCTTACGATAGCGGAATAGGGGCAATCATCACCACGCCACACGGGTCGCACATCCCGTTTACTGCCCGATTGACCTTTGCCGTTACTAATAACGAGGCCGAATACGAAGCTTGTATAATGGGGCTTGAAGAAGCCATTGATTTGCGAATCAAGAATTTAGACGTATACGAAGACTCAGCTCTGGTGGTGAATCAAATCAAAGGGGAATGGGAGACGCGTCAGCCCAACTTGATACATTACATGAATTATGCA
Source organism: Lathyrus sativus (assembly GCA_963859935.3). Taxonomy (NCBI): domain Eukaryota; kingdom Viridiplantae; phylum Streptophyta; class Magnoliopsida; order Fabales; family Fabaceae; genus Lathyrus; species Lathyrus sativus. The sequence goes on from OZ012739.1 coordinate 645,473,871, forward strand.
AGGAGATTGTTGCCTTTCTTCGACAAGGTTGAATTGCATCACGTACCGCTGGCAGAGAATCAAATGGCTGACGCCCTGGCCACTTTGTCTTCCATGTACAAAGTCAACTTCTGGAACGAGGCTCCCCGAATCGTTATCTCTCGGCTTGACAGACCAGCTTATGTATTTGCTATTGATGAAGCATCTGATGACAAACCATGGTATTTCGATATCCTTAATTTCCTGAAGAATAGAGAGTATCCGGCTGGGGCATCCAGTCAAGATCAGAAGACTCTCAGGAGATTAGCAGGCAATTTCTATTTGAACCCGGATGGCGTCTTATACAAAAGAAACCACGATTTGGTGCTGTTGCGTTGTGTAGACGAAAGAGAGGCAAAGCTACTCATGGAGGAAATACACGAAGGTACCTTTGGTACGCATGCTGGTGGACATGCTATGACAAGAAAGCTGCTGCGGGCAGGCTACTTTTGGCTGACCATGGAAACTGATTGTTTCAAGTTTGCGAGGAAATGCCACAAGTGCCAAATCTATGCTGACAAGATCCATGTGCCTCCAAGTCCTCTGAATGTGATGTCATCGCCTTGGCCATTTTCGATGTGGGGAATCGATATGATTGGAAAGATCGAGCCGACAGCTTCTAACGGGCATCGGTTCATCCTAGTAGCAATCGATTATTTCACCAAGTGGGTGGAAGCGGCGTCATATGCAAATGTAACGAAGCAGGTGGTGGCCAGGTTCATCAAGAGAGATATCATTTGCCGATATGGGATCCCCGAGCGGATAATCACGGACAACGGTTCGAACCTGAACAACAAAATGATGAAGGAGCTCTGTCAGAATTTCAAGATCGAACATCACAACTCCTCCCCTTACTGACCCAAGATGAATGGCGCTGTTGAGGCAGCCAATAAGAATATCAAGAAGATCGTTTAGAAAATGGTGGTGACCTATAAGGATTGGCACGAGATGCTACCTTTCGCTTTGCACGGTTATCGTACGACGGTACACACATCAACCGGGGCAACCCCGTTCTCATTAGTGTATGGAATGGAAGCGGTATTACCATTGGAAGTTGAGATCCCTTCTCTGAGAGTATTGCGAGACGTTCAGCTGGACGAGGCAGAATGGGTAAAAGACAGGTTGAACCAACTGAGTTTGATGGACGAAAAGAGGCTAGCTTCTCTAGCATACGGTCGTTTATACCAGAGCCGAATGAAGAAAGCGTATGATAAGAAAATACATCCGCGAAGCTTTCAGACGGGCGACCTGGTGTTGAAAAGGATTCTCCCGCCGCAAGCAGATCACAGGGGCAAGTGGACCCCCAACTACGAAGGGCCATACGTTGTCAGGAAAGTCTTTTCAGGAGGAGCGTTGTTGTTGTCCACCATGGACGGTGAAGACTTCACGTCACCTGTGAATTCAGACGCAGTTAAAAAATACTTTTCTTAAAATAGACCCGCTGGACAAAAAAAAGAGAGTCCAGGCAAAAATGGGGCATCCTGGCGAACCAAAAACAGAATGAAAGGTTCGGGCAAAAGTTAGGGATAAAATTGGAAAAATGTACACCCGCGAAGTTGAAAACCTACACTGGGCGGCTTCGGCAAAAAAGGGTATCCCGGTGAACTGAAAACCCGTAAAGGGCGGTTCACGCAAAAGTTAGGGATTTGAAAAGCAAATGACTGCGGTCCGAATTTGAGATTGCAATGAGCATCGGTGCGGGAGAACGCCTAAGGGATCGGTTATCTGATACAATCTCTACAGAAGTGTGAGCACCGGGAAAGCATGAGAGTCGGATGAGTCATAGGAGGATCAATTCGTGGTGTTTGTCTGCATCTCGTTGCCGACATGTGTACAAAATTTGATTTGTCAAAATATTTATGCTTCTTGTGCATACTTGTATATTTGCTTTGTGTAGCTTCCTCTTTTCAGGAGTTACATCCCGTGTACAAAACTCCGCCCATTCAGGGGCCCAATCAATAAAATATGTTATTCAGTACTTGATGTTGGTTCTTTACTATTTTGTGCATGATAAAACACCTAAGTTTAATGAAACTAGCATGTGCATAACGTCACTGGCCCTTGCCAACAATTGCTAAAGCTGTGAATTAACTGAAAATAACGTCACTAACCTGGATCGATTTAGTTGTATAGACTTGTCTTGTCTTGTTTGTGTTGTTGCAGGTTTCATAGCCGTACGAGGAAGATGATCCAGAGACTGCAGTAACAAAAGACTCGACTCTCACGCAGGTCATGCATGTTCCTTACTGAAGAAGGATCGAATTCCCTAGCTAGTCATAACTTATCCAAAAGGACGTGCTCCCGCAGAGTCGTTTATCCTCAGCAGAATTGGCGGTTCCGAAATTGTAGGCTGTATTCAGACAGTGTATCTCAAGCAGAGTGGTTTAGCCGCAAAAGATTAACATTTGGGAGTTGTATTCAGGCGGTCCACCTTTCCCCGCCGGGTCGTTTACTCTCCCCCAGCGGAGTCAATTGATTTTTCCCAAGAGAATCACCCCATCCCCAGCGGAATTCTCTTCTCAGTAGGTATTCCTCCCAGTGGAACTCGAAGATTAAGGCTCTCCCCGGCAGAGTTGGTGTGGGTCATGGCATTTATTTTGCCAGAACACCGTGTGATACCCGTTCACTTTTCCGCAGAAGTTCAATCATACCAGGCGCTTCTGCTTTTCCCCAGCAGAGTTATATGCCCTAGCAGGGTGGCCCTTCCACAAGGTGCTGGGTTAAGTTCCCGATTTCCCAGCTGAATCGACTTCATCTGCCCAGTATCTATTTTGCTGGAATAATTCTATAGCATCTGGCTATCCCCAGCGGAGTTGGCACTATCTTCAGCATTTATTTTGCTGAAGCAGTTTCTGTACCCAGCAGCTCGAGTTTGCATTTGCATTTGCATATAGCGTCATAATTACATCCACCAAATAAAAGCGTAGCATCTCCATGTCGAATGGATCATTGCATCATTGTCAAACATATGCAGTTTGAAACATAAACTAGGCTGGCTAACCTTTTGTTTCAAGTATTGTTTCTCTTGCAGGTAGAGAGAGCCCTTGCTCAGGTGAATCAATAAACATTCAGGATCTCGACGTGAGACATCTCACGAAGTGTCAGCTTTGGCACTACTCCCCACAGAGTCAGCAGGATAAGTTTCTCCTTGTCCCCAAGCAAAGTTACTTATTTCCCCGCCAGGATTTCCTGTTGAAGTTGCTCTAGTCCGGCCAGCGGACTGTCTCCTTCAAAGTTGTTGTTGCTTCAGCATTCAAAGGATTCAAGAACCAGAATTTCAGAGGCTACCGCCGGTTACCAGAACAGGCGTCCGGAAGTTTGGTTTCCAAATGTCCCCAGTAGAGTCAGCCTCAAAGTTGCTGTAACGTCAGTGATAAGAAATTTGCGGACCAATGGAAGGATGAGTCCTAACGTGGAATGTGGAGTCCTAACGTGGACATTTCCTCAAGTTGACGATGTATGTTAGTCCTAACGTGGACAGGTTCGAGTTCTCGGTATTGATTGAGTGTGGAGTCCTGGCGTGGACAAGATTGATTACTCTTCGTGTTGGTGTCCTGACGTGGACCATTTATTCTCAGCAAATAGCTTTATTCATAATGGTGAAAGGGGTGTCCTGACGTGGACAAGTTTGTAACTCTTTGTGATGACAAGATGCGAGAGTCCTGACGTGGACAAGTTTATCCTTCTTTGTGTTGTGGGCAACGTGTGAGTCCTGACGTGGACAAGTCTTATTTCCCCAGCAAGTCAAAGACGCGTAAGTCCTGACGTGGACAAGGTTATTCCTTATGTGGAAAGAGAAGCTTCAGTTCCTTACGTGGAAAAGCAAGTTCAGTCCTGACGTGGACAGACGCAGAAAAGACGAGTTGTATTCCTAACGGGGAAAGATGAAGATTCCTTACGTGGAAAGTTTGAAGACAATTATTCCTTACGTGGAAAAATTGAGTCCTTACGCGGACATACCAAAGTTGATCGCCAACGTGGAAAGATGTGATTCCTTACATGGAAAGATGGAGTCCTTACGCGGACATATCAAGTCGGAGTCCTAACGTGGACAGATTGAGATTATATTCCTCACGTGGAAAGATTGGGGTCCTTACGTGAACAGATTCAAATCGAGATGTGATTCCTTAAGTGGAAAGATAGTATTCCTTACGTGGAAGGAGGCTTGTATTCCTGACGTGGAAAGAAAGAGTGTGTTCCTGACGTGGAAGGGGTTTGGTCCCGACGTGGACAGATTCGAAAGAAGACGTATTCCTTACGTGGAGGAGTTTGACGAAGAAGAAGTTCATTCCTTACGTGGAAAAGTGAGTCCTAACGTGGACGATGTTATTCCTAACGTGGACGGTGTTATTCCTAACGTGGAAGAGTTTATTCCCAACGTGGACGATTTATTTCTGACGAGAAGGCAGACGAGCCCTCCCCAGCGAAGTTATTGAGGTTTTCCAAATCGACGAAGCAGGCGTCCTGACGTGGACAGTGTTCTGTCTCTGCGATGATAGAATCTCTTTCGGAACGATGAAAATAATCCTTAGCACGGTCGCGCGAGACCAGTGGGTTGTCATAACAGTCAGATTCAGCTGATGAATGTCGTGCCCCAAGCAGGAGCACAGTTTATTTCTGCGGTTGGCAAATTTCTGGTTTCATTGGTATTCAACCGTCTCGTACCGCGAATGTCTGAAGGCTCCGGGCTCTTCACCCAATCGGGTCCAAGTCGCTTGAATAGGGGCATCTGTTGCACCCTAAAATTTGCCCAACCTTATTCACTTGGTTTATGTTTCAGTACCATTAGCATTTGCATATAGAGTCATGTGCATAGCCTAATCATCTGCATAGCATAAGCATAGCAAGTCATTCAACAGGGGACCAAGCATTATTCTCATCTCTAGAGGCCTATCCAGAGGTTATTATCCTAATTCAATCTCATTCAAGTCATCAGAAAAGAATTTGAAAGCAGGGAGTTCAGTGGATCAAGCATTGAGTATATCTCCTAACTGAGGGTGTCTAAGGATCAACAAGGGGATTATAGGCTGTGAATTGAGAGCATGGGGAGTATCTAGACATCTTGGAGGACTTAGAAAGTCATTTGGAGAAGAAAACAAGTTGTTGATGTGATCACAAGAATTGCAGTTGAAGACAGTCAACTAGGGTTTCATCTGGGTCAACCCTGGGTCAACCCTAGGTCAAAGGATTGTTGAAGAGGCATTAAGGGCTATTGAAGAGATGTGGGGTTCATAATTTGACATGGAGAATAAGGATATGTTGTTATGCTAAGAAGAAATCAAGAGAAATCAAGGAGAAGAGGAGTTTCTAAATTAGGGTTTCTATGTAAAATCCCCTAGTTTAGGTCAAATTTCCAAGCAAGATAAGTCAAAATTCAAGCTTCAAATGGATCCTTGGCCAACATGAAACTTGTATAGGATCTCAAGACCTTTAATTTGAGTGGTGGAAGACATCAAGGAGATTTATAGAACTCAAGTTATTGTCCTTGCAAGTTACAGGTCATCTGAGGTATCTGAAATTTTGTCTGTGAAAGTGACTTGACTTCCAAGCAATTTTTACCCCTCAAGGAGATTTCAAATGGATTTATGGTAAACATAAGAATTGTTACTTATTGTCTTAGCTTTCTATAATGGTATGGTATGCCTTGATATGATTTGGGGAACTCTACTTATGGTCTTGGCAAGCAAAGGGTATTTTGGTCATTTGTGAATTACAGGTCATTTTAACCTAGGCCCAAAACTCATACAAGGAGGCCTCAAATGGAAAAACTTACAACATCAAACTTGCTCCAAATGACATTTTGAGTCTAGAAAAGTAACCATGGGAGATTGAAAAAGTTCATAGCACAAGGTTTCAAAATTGTTGAATTTAATGAAGAAAAATGGACTTAAAATGGGATTTTTCATATCTTGGCCAAATGAAGCAAAATTATAGGTCATTTTGAATGGAAAGATCATTTTAAAGACATTGGCTAAAGTAGAATTTTGAGTTTGGTTCAAGATTTAAGAGTTATCCATGGTTGCTTGAATTGAAAGTTACATAAACCAAATTGAAAGGGAAAAGTGCAAGGGAAACTTCTCCAAGTTTCTAGGAAGTTCTAATCCCATCTATATATTGACACAAGATAGTTCATGCAAGGGTTGGTGACTTCATTTGTTCAAAACCTCAATTTTCATTCACTTTCTCATTTTGGCATAAGCTTCACAAACTCTCACAAATCTCCCAAAACTCTCACATCTTTGGATTGAATCTTCATCATCATCATTCAAACACCATGATTCACATCAAGAAAGGGCTGAATTGATCAAGAATTGTACCACTCATCATCTTTTGCCAATTTGCATTTTCTATCCAAACTCCATTAAAACTTCATCTACCATTCCAATTTCTGTTATCATCATCATCCACCATCATCCTAGAGTATTTGGCAAAGAAAAGTGGAAGGAATTCGTGGCTGGAGAAGGAGATCCAAGTTGAAACTCCAACTTGCATGAAGAGTGGGATCGAGTGATTACTACGCGCACCCCACCTCCTCAGCCCAACTGGGATCTCAACTGCAGCGCACTACTATTTTCACCCCCTCCCTTTATTTCTTTCTATTTTCATTTTTAATTTCCTTTTATTTTCATTCATTTTTAAAAATTCATAATAAATCAGAAATTGCATATTTTTAATTCATTATTTTTGCATTATTTTCTTTAAAGAGTCAAGAAAATTATAAAAAATAAAAATTGCATTTTATTTTTTATCTGATATTTTTCCCATATTTTCCAAATAAATGGCATTTTAAATAGTTTCATTTCATACATGATTTTGTTAATTTTTGTTCTATTAGATGCTTTAATATTTTTTTGCCCATTCTTTTTAGGTTGTTTAGTTTAGACATTAAACTTGTAGATGCAATTTAATTCCCATTTTTAGAAATTAATTTTAGGTGTTTAGCTTAGGTGTGAACAACATGAACAAACTAGGGTTTTAGGTGATGACTTAGGAGGATTAATTCACTTCCCTTAGGACTTAGAGATTGAATAGTTTAGCTATGGGACTATAGGGGCTATGGGTAGTTATTAGATCCCCTTAGAAAAAGTCAGGATTCCCCTACTGCTATTAATGTACTGTATATCTGACTGACTGGTGTGGTGTGCCCTCTGGGGATTATTGCTTGTATGTGTGGGTATTGGGATTGTTTGGGGACTTGGGAGAGTTGAAGACTTGAGAAGATGAAGCCATTGGAGATCCAGAGATTGAAGATCAACTTCCAGAGTTGAAGAGGAGATTCCTGCTAGCAGCTGTTGTGGAGACTAGGGTTTAGGAGCTAGGCAGAGCTCTAGATTAGAAAGCTTGTTTCTCAAACATGGATTGCCTTGTCTGCATCCATTCTTCTCTGTGATTCAGAGTCTCTCTAAGACACTCACCCCCTTCCTTTGGAAGGCTTGGTGATAGTGTCTAAGAGATAGAACTCTTGAGAGAAAATGTCTTTTGTGTTAGAAGCAGTCTGTTCACCACCTTTGGTAGTCAACTAATTGCTTAACACCCAATTTACTCTTGTGACTGATCCCTCATCTTGGAGGTCTGAACTTGAAGAAAAAGCCCTTGCAGATAGAAGACTGATGATCAAAGCCCTTACCTGAAGGCCATGAAGATGGAGATTGATGCTTGTTGAAGCCTGTAGCTGATGGGAGATTACTTGGAGCCAGATGTTGATTCAGAGCTGCTGATGCTGTTCATCTTTCTGCTGTATTTCATTTCTTGATGTATTGTTTGGTTTTCCTGACTGTATTGTTTGCTGTTTACCCTGCTGGGTTGAAAGTGAAGCCTGTTCACTTTTGCCTATTGTTTTCCAGGTTCGAGGTTGAGTGGGACTCCCTTGCCTCGCTTGTATTGCTGCATTCATGCATTTTACTGTATTACTGTATATATCTGATATTGTTTCTGTTTCCGTCTATTCCCTTAGGATCTCTGTTTCTCTCTGTGCAAGAGAGGAGCATGATAGACACTAGGTCTTAACCCATGCATGATAACATTAGGTCAGTTTGATTCCCTTCGCAACCGTAGGTTAGAGTTCTGTCTCTTCTTCCTCAAAACAAACAGAAAAACACGATAAAGATTTCAAACACAATAGAAGACACTTCTTCCGTAAAAGAATGTGAACTCATCAAGACGTCATTTTTGTCCGCTTGGACTGCTAATCAGGAAAACCTTTTTCAGAAGGAATAAAATCAACCAAGACAAGCCTGTGTCGTACGTGGCCCGAACTACGTTTGCTCTGATCTTTCATGCTGTATGAAAGTACGTAGGCATAGGATACGATATCCTAGCGAGCAACCTTCCCCTCCTTTCCCGTAGGTAGGCGAACTACGTTGACTCTGATTTCTCGTTCCAGACGGGAATACATAGGCATAAAGTGCGATACTTTGCCGAGTCATTTTATTTTCTTTTTAACCCTTAACCCTTAGTGTAGATAGAATAACAATCCTTTCGATAAGAAAACAAGCGTGGATCCCGTCGAGTACGACGGACGTGAGGGGTGCTAATACCTTCCCCTTGCGTAACCGACTCCCGAATCCAGGTTTTGGTTGCGACGACCATACCTTTCCCATGTTGTGCGAGGTTTACTCTGAGCGTTTCCTTTCCCTCCCGTGGGATAAATAACGCACGGTGGCGACTCTTCTGTTCAGCCGGCGCCGATTTTCACAGTAGCGACAACATGCCATAGGGAAAATCTACAGTGGTAACTGGAGCTACCTTGACGTTGGTCTTTGCCGTAGCGACCTCGGAGATTACCGTAGCCTGTGTGTCCATCTTTGCCTTGATTATATTGAGAACTTCCATAATCTGGCTGACGTCACCCTTGATTCCTTCAATGTCGTTGTCCATTTGGTCGAACCTCTGTTCATTATCAGCCATCTTATTTTGAGCTCTGGATCGAGTGTTGTAGTTGTGAGAATTCAGCGTGACTCCTTCTCTCTCTTCTCTCTCTGGACAAGAACAAAGGATGAGCTGCGGAACTCAGATGCAAGACCAATGCAGGATGAGATGCGAATGCAAATGTAAATGCAAATGCACAAACCATTCAAGGAAAAGCAAAGATTTTTTATTTACAAACAAAAATGTTGGAACAACATGTAACGACATGCTTAAAAAGCGTTCTTCATTGATAATTTGAAGTCTATTACAAAAGATGGCTCTTGCTAAAAAGCAAGACCTTTCTTACAAGAAGTGAAAGTAAATGCAACATTAGGATTACAATCCTTTTTAGGGAAAACAGGAAACGTTGAAACAATGATCATTCTAACAAGATGGTCCTTCTCCTTCTTGGTCTTCAACATGAGCTTGGTCCTGGAGGATGATCTCCCACAGGTCTTCATTCTCTCGTTATACTTTGATCAAAGCATACTTCAGTTCTTCCCTAGTTATGGGGACCTCAGGTTCCATCGTTATCTCATAATCGTGAGTATAGAACATGGTCAAAGCTATTTCGTTATACCAAAGCAAGTACTCTCTGGTAGTCAAACAACTTATGTTCTCCATTGGAGTTATACCCAAGAGGTGAGGATCTCTCTGAGCGTAGTGAGCACGGGCTTCCAGTTCAGGGTTGCGACCAGTTTCACAGAAGCAAGGTCTCAGTAGTTCCGGCTCGGGCTCCGGCCCGGTTGAATACCCATACTGACGTTGGGCAAGAACAGGATTGTAGGTGATGACCCCCTTCGTTCCAATGAGAGGTACATTGGGGAATTCTCCATAACTGAGAATCATGACTAGATTACCAAGGCTGATGTCATACCAGGTGATGTCATAATGCCTGAGTGTGATGAGCTTAGAAATCCATGCGCTTTTGCTGGGAAGTCTCCAAAGGACATGAGTCCTGGGTAAATGAGAGGTAAAGCACCTGTCAAGCAGTGTGAGGCAACATGAAAATTGGTCGAGGTCGTATAAGATGAAGCGGTGGATGACCACATAGGTATCTGCCAGTATCTCGTTTACAGGATTTTTGATGATGAAGAGACGGATTGCCTCCTCACTGATGAAGTCATAACGGCTTGGGAAGAGATACAACCCATATATTAGAAATGCTAAAATTGCTTCAAAGATCCCCCGATTTCTATATTCATAATGATATTCAGCCATCTCCATTAGCGGTCCTACTTCCATTCCGTAATATCCTCCCTTCGCCCTCATAGGTGGTAAATCCTCTTGCTTGAGATGTAGGGCTTTGGCCAAATCTCTTCTCTTCGGTTTTCCATAAGGAAGCGTGAAAGTCCATGGAATCTTCAGATAGTCAGTGTACTCCTCTATGGTCGGAAGCAGCTGAAAGTCTGGGAATACGAAGCAGTGGTAGGTTGGAGAATAAAACTCAAGCAGAGCCTGCAACATGGGCTCGTTGACTTGAGCACTTATCAGTGGTAGGAGATCTCCATATTTGGCGATGAAGGAGGCGGGGTTCCTGACAAGTCTTGCCAACATCCTAAGACGGCCCAACCTCAAATCCGGGAAAGGAAGCATGTCTCTTCTCACCATGTTGTCGTCTGCAAAAAGAAAAGTTTGAATTTCCTTGAATGGTTAGAAAAAATGCAAATGCAAATGCGCATGGTGTCATGGAACTCAAATATTTACGAACATCAAAAGTCGTCATTCATTGATCAACAAAATGGGATTTCAAAATATTGTTTCCTCTTACAAGAGTTTTAAACATAAACAACAGCTAATGAATCCTAAGAAGGTTCCCCTAGCAGCCTCATGTTGAGCTTCTCGATCTCTTTTTCCATCAGAGCCTTCTCAAGAATGAGCTTGTCCACAATTAACTTCCACGGAGTAGACTGAGGATGAGAAAGTTCTTCTTGTGCTTTCCTCTTCTTACAAGAGAGTACTTCTTCGTCTTTCAGCTGGAGTCATTTCTGGAGCTCTGTATTCTCTTCGACGACCACTTGATACTTATGCTTCCAAGCTTCTTCGATTTGTCGTGCTTTGACTAAAGCAATTTTCAAATTTTCTTCTTCAGACATGAAGACCAAGGGGCGTTCTTTCTTCAAATCCATAGGCTCTTGTTTAGGATAAGGCATCCTTAATGTGATGGCCCTCGTTCGAACCCATTGGAGGTAAGGTTCCAAAGAGACACAGTTGAGTCTTCCAAGATCCTTTTTCCCTTCCTTGTGCAGATGCTTCTAAGCCTCTAGAATCTTCTCTTTTAGCTCTTGACTATCTTTTTATTCTTTGAAGAAAATGCTTTCCACTTGAACACCATTGGGCTTGTCATTCAAAGGGTATCCCAATTGCCGACGGGCGAGGACTGGATTGTAACTGATTCTTCCATTAGCACTGAGAAGAGGTACATTGCCAAAATCCCCACAATTGTTAATGATCATTGTCCCATCATAGTCACGACTATACCAATCAATATCGGAATGAGTGATAGCCATGATTTTCTGTGACCACCATCCCTTCTTAGGATCCCAAAAAGCGTTAGCTTTGGGCAAGTGTGAAGTGAACCATTTGTATAACAAAGGAGCACAACAAGTAATCATCCCTCCATTGTGAAAGTTCCTTAGGTGTACAGAATGATAAGCATCTGCTAGCAAGGTAGGCACATGATTTTTCTTTAAGAAGATTTTAATGGAATTGAGGTCCACAAAATTCTCGAAGCTAGGGAACAAAAAGATGCCATAGGTGAGCAAGGCAAAGATAGCCTCGAATGCATCCATGCTTAAATGATCTGCATAATACTGAGCTTTCTCGACCAAGAACTCTGCATTTAGCACAAAAACTCCTCCTTTTGTAATCAGGTTCTTTTTAATATCAACCAATCCTAAACGTGTAGCCTTGGCAATATCTTGTTCTTTAGGGTCTTCCTCCAGGATCAGAAAAGGAGAATCTTCAAGAATGGGCAATCCAACCAACTGTGAATATTCTTCTAGTGTGGGTACTAGCTGATAATCGGGAAATGAGAAACAGTGGTAAAGTGGATCATAAAACTGGAGAAGTGTAGAAAGGAGTCCACCGTCCATCTTTATCTTCAATAGTAACAGCAGCTTCCCATACCTGGTTTGGAATCCCTCTGGATCTTTCACTAAGGTGCTCAACCTTCTCAAGTCATCTAGGTTAAAACCCTTGTAAGTGTACTTCAAAGTGTTCTTTCTTTCACTATTCATAACGACCTCTGATGTTTACAAACAAAAAAGTCTGAGTTCCATGAAACCATATGATGATATGATGTTATGAATGCAAAATGCACAAACACAGGTAAATGCAAAAATCACACATATGTACACAACACAAGCCTAGGTTTAAAGGGTGAGCGCGGATCCAAGGTCTACCCCTCCCCAAGGGTTTGCACTATGGATTAATTTGTACCTGCCGAACGGGTTCTACAGAGTTCCCAGAGTCATCAACCCATCTTTCGAATATTATCAACTTCCCAAATTACTTGGTAATCGATAATATTCTCAAGAGAGTCTCGTCCAAGTGTAGTAACGCGTATCAACTATTTCAGAAATACTTCCTTATAGCCATCGCACTAAGTCCTAATAAGGCCAAAGTGGGGTAGAATGTATTCTAAAAGTCCACAGTGTCACGGGCTCCTTCGTTCAAAATAGCATTGTTTTCACGAATACTCGATCAACAATACTAAACTTTCAAGAGGGCCTACACTGAGCGGTGGTTTCTCAAGTTAGCTTGGTCGGGAATCAACTCCCTATAAGCCTCCTTGAATATACCACCATCCAATCATAATTGCACTCAAGTCCGGGTATAGGACAGTCTCACCACTCAAAGCCCCTAACACCCAACTGTTGCACCCCAAAATTTGACCAACCGGTTCCCATATCTGGTTTGTGTTTCGACGCATTTTGCATTCGCATTCGCATACTGCATGCATTGCAATTTTCTCAGTCAGATTGATTTTATCGGGATTGCAGCCCCTGGCGGTTCAGGCTGGTTTGAATAAGTGTATTTGGAGAATTGGTGCTCGTTCCCTGTGTTTTCAGGCCATCTTGGTGTCCGGGTTTCGCTATGGTTGCGCAATTGTTCTCTAATCGACTTACTCGGCTTCCTGGTTTTTTTTTAGAATTTTATCTTTTATTTTCTAGATTTTTAATGCATTTTAATAGATTTTTAATAGATTTACTTGTTTTTAGATATTAAATAGGTTAGTATTTTCTTTAATAGAATTTAATAGATTTTTATATATAGATTTTTTTAATAGAAGTAAATAGATTTTTTTAGATATTAAATAGATATTCTCTTTTTTTTTTTAATAGTTTTAATGAATTTTTAGCCTAGTAGATATTAGTTTTTTTATCATTAAATAGAATAGTTTAATATAGATTTTAAATAGTCTTTTAGATTTTTTATTAGTTTTTTGATATAGTTTAAAAAAAAGGGAGTATAATAATGTGAGATGTTAGTTTTAATAAATAGTGATAAGATTTTCTGATATAGAGTTTTAATAGATTTATTATTTTCTTTTTTTAGATTTTAAGTGGAATTTTAAATAGGTTTTTAGATATTAAATAAATCTTTTTCTGTTTTTTAATAGGCTAATTGGAGTTAATTTTGTTTTGTTAATTAGGATTAATTAGAAGTTTAATTAGGGTTTTTCTTTAATTAATTTCGTTTTGCTTTAATTAGGGTAATTAGGTAGTTCATTAATAGAGTCTTTAGTTTTAATTCATAGTTAATCCAATCATTAGCATTTAATCCTTAGGTTAATTTGAGTTTTTGTCTTAATCATCTTCATTAAGTCAGTATTAATCAGGGTCATTAGCCATCATTAAGCGGGCCATTATCCATTCAGAATTCAGTCAAAAGCCCAGTCAGAGAAGGTCCAAATTCGTGCCACTTGTCATATAAAGGGCCTGCCACGCGTATCTCTCTCTCTCTCTCTTCCACCTCACTTCAGCCACTTCATTCTTCTGACACATCACCATTCCATTTTCTCCCTCTGACCCCATGCGTCTCTCTCTCCCTCTTTCTCAGTGCCACGCGTTCCTCCCTGACTCCTCCACCGCCACCCCTCACTGCATGCCACACACGTGGAATCCACTCCCAACTCCTCACCGTCGGCCATGCAGCCGCCATCCCCAACTCCCTAACCATTGCCGGAGCTTGTAACGCTCGCCGAAAAACCAAATCACCACCAGAAATTGCAGATTTTACCAGAAATCCTCAAGAACTCATCCAGTCTTCATCTGCTTCTCTTCAAAGACCTCGCCGGAGAACTCATCGGAACCACCGTGTGTCTCCAGAAACCTTCAAACGACCAAGAACTTCATCAGTACTCATCATCCTTTTTCCAGAATTGTCAGAAATCCTTCCGATCTTCACCTGGATCTTCTTCGTTCATCAATATCCCCAGATTGCCGCAGTTCAAGAACATTCATCACGTTCTTCGTCCGTTCAAGATTTTTCTTCAGATTCCTCAAAGAACTTCGTCAAGCCATCTCATCGCGTGTCAAGATCCTCAGATTTTTGGATCGTCTTCGCTCACTGTTAGTTTCGTTGATCCTCGTCTGTTCATCGGGTAACAACACCATCGCCGTCGTGGATTTTAAAAGCATCAAAGATTCGCCAGAAGATGATCCGTTGAGGTCTTCGTAGACTTCGCCGAGCTTCATCAAATCTCTAGATTCCTCATCACAGTCGTCGCATTCTCCAGGTTCTTTCTCTAAACTCGTTACACCTTCATAGCTCGTTAGTTAACTGGAGAGTTAGATTTGAGGGGTAGATCTTGAAATGATTAGGTTAAGAAATCTGATGAGAGTTTGAATGGGAGAGTTTTGTGAAAAGAGATTAGGTCAGGGAGAGTTATTCTGAGAGATTGGTCGGTTAGTTTGTGATAGATGGATTGGTGGACGATTCTTGTGGAGAGGGAAGTTGAATGGAAGCTGGTGAAGTTTTGTCTGAGAGATTTGTTTCAGAGAGAGGATGCGAGAGGGGAGGACGACATTAGGGATGATGAACAATAGGAGGAGAATGGGAGATGGGATTAGGGTTTATTGCTGAAGGCTGGGTCGAGGTTGGATTCGGGCTTAGGCCCATTGTGCTTGTTTGCTGATCATACCACTTTTTTCCCATGGCACCCCCCTCCCAGTGTGTTTTTTTCGTTATGGGCCATAGGCCAGTCATGCTAACCACACCCCCAATTGGAGGCCCAATCTGATTAACAAGGCGAACAGTTGCTATTCGCCCCCAGTTTTTTCCTTTTTTCTTGTTTTTTTCATTGATTTTCTGAATAAGTAATGGGCTTAGCGCGCCTGATATTGGCACACCCCCTGAGCCCAATTCATTTTTGAACTAGATATCTTTGCTATTCACCACGCCTGTCTTTCATTTTTAATTTATTTTCATGTTTGCATATAGGTTACCAAATAATTCACAATAAATTGAAAAATGATCATTTTAGGATGGGATTTTTTTCCTAGTTTCCTTAGGACCTCTAGAAAATTGTGAAATAATAAAAATATTAATTTCATGCACTTTATATTTTTTGGCATATTTTACAATATTATTGCTTTTATTTTGCATTTGTTTAGTACTTAATTTTTCTGAATTTAGTATGAGAGATTGGTGCATGATTTTTGATTGATTCTTGTGAGGTTGGTTAGATTAAGGAAGCATGTACCCTTAGGAATTTTGTCATATTTTTCTGACTAAAATTTAGATTAATTTGAGAGATAGATAGGATAGGTATCAGGGCTTCACAACAATTAGGTGCAGTTTAGGGCATAGTTTTGGGGTTTCAAAATTGATTTAGGTCTTGGGGTCTATATGGGGTATAGGGTACATAGTTAGGTTCTCTTAGAAATTAATATAGGATTTTATAATGAGTTTGACTATTTTACCTGATTTTTGCAATTTGGTTGATATTGGTGTGTTTCCCACTTGGGATGTTGCTTTCTTTGTTGGGTTTTGGGCATTTCAATTGGGCTTGGGGCTTGGGTGTTGCTTGTTGGAGTTAATGAAGACCTTGGATGATGATTGAAGACAAGGCATAGAGCTTGATGCATGAAGATTCCTTTCTTGGCAGATGGTTTGTGAAGACTTAGGAGATAGGAGAAATAGGGAGAGCCTTAGATTAGAATGATTTCTTCTTACAAACATAGAAAGTATCTTGTGCTTCTATTCTTCCCTATCACAAAAGTCCTTATAAGATATTCACATCCCTCCTTTGGAGGGATAAGTGGCTTATTCTGGAAGTAGAACTTTGAGGGAACCTTTCTCTTATAATGTTAAACACTTATAAGCTTCCTTTGGTTGTCAATAAGCTGTTTAGCATTTCAACTTAATCTGTCAAGTGATTCTCTCCTGTGTCTGCATTGAAGATGTAAGTCCATTGAAGATAAGGAGAGCATTGAAGATTGATGAAGATGAAGCTTGCGCCTGTCAAAGCTGGTTATCTGTTGAATTTAGGGTGGTGCTGCTGTTTGAAGCTGTTTATTTGTTGGGATTCATTGCTTGCCAGAGCTGGGGTACTTTTGAAGACATGAGCTTATCTAAAGCTTAGGGATCATTGAAGAGTGAAGATGGGATCTTGCTTGAAGTTGTTACTGTCAACTGTTTACTGTCAATCAACCGTAGCTGTCAGAGCTGGTGTTGTTTGAACTGCTTACCGTAGGAGCTGGTGTTGCTGTCAGAGCTGGTGTTGGATTTTATTTCCTTTTCTGTATTGTTTGTTGGCTTGTTCAGCTTGCCCCTTAGGTTTGAAGCAAAGCTGTTTCACTTTGCCTATTGTTTTCCCAGGTTCGAGGTTGAGTGGGACTCCCTTGCCTCGCTTGTATTGCTGCATCTCATGCATTTTACTGTTTATTGTATATATGCTGTTTCTTTTCCGTTTATCCCCTAGGATCTCTGTTTCCATCTGTACAAGAGAGAAATATGACAGACATTAGGCGTTAACCCCTGCATGATAACATTAGGATAGTTTTACCCCCTTTTCAACCATAGGAGTTTAGAGCGTCGTTTCTCTCCTCATCTCAAAACCATTCAAAATACAGTAATAAGGTTAATCGATGTCGTACGCTACGAGCCTTAAGCTATTTGAGAAAGGGTTGCTGGAGAGTTTCTTTCCAGTAGTCTGGTTGCTTAGTGTGGTACCCTTTGGGTGACACGCGGCGTAGTCACTCTCAAGTCATAGTCTCCAGTGCGTCAGAGATTACAAATATCATAACAAAAAACAGTTCTTGCATAAAAGACTGAAAACCAATCAAAAACGTCATTTTTGTCCGCTTGGACGGTTAATCAGGAGAAAACCTTTTTCAGAAGGATAAAAGATAAACAAGACAAATCTGTGTCTTCCGTAGCCCGAACTACGTTTGCTCTGATCTTTCATGCTGTATGAAAGTACGTAGGCATAGGGTGCTGTATCCTAGCGAGCAACCTTCCCCTCCTTTCCCGTAGATAGGCGAACTACGTTGACTCTGATTTCTCATTTCGGACGGGAATACGTAGGCATAAAGTGCGAGACTTTGCTGAGTCATTTTATTTTCTTTTAACCCTTGACCCTTAGCGTAGATAGAATGACAATCCGTACTAGAAAACAAGCGTGGATCCCGTCGAGTACGACGGACGTGAGGGGTGCTAATACCTTCCCCTTGCGTAACCGACTCCCGAATCCAGGATTTGGTTGCAACGACCATTCCTTTCCCGTCTTTGCGTCAGGTTTACTTCGAGCATTTCCTTTCCCTCTTGTGGGATAAATAACGCACGGTGGCGACTCTTCTGTTTAGCCGGCGCCGATTTTCGCAGTAGCGACAGCTGACGACTCTGCTGGGGACTCCAACGGTTCCCTACGCGAGTCAATCCTAGCGCTTGTTTTCCCGTCGTGGGTTTTGTATGGATTTACATTTCTGACTTTACTTTTCCGCATTTTATTGACAGCCTTATATTGTTATTGCTGTTGTGGGGATGGGGGGATCTATTGAGAGATAAGCCAGACCTGTGCTTGAGTGCACCTAGAATTAGTTGTGGAAAGTAGTGTGCGCGTGCATGCTTTGCATGTACTAGTGTCCCGCAAAATCCACGCTCGGACGAGGTTCTTCTGGTTGACTTCTTTTTCAACCCTTTGGGTTGAGGGGGTTGTTGGTTAGTTGGATTGTCGACTCTGGGGACCGATCATTTGGAAGTTGGCTAAGTGAGGCCTCTTCAGGACATGATGATGCCACACCTTCTGGGTATCGTATCATCAGTCTTGAAAGTCTGTGACACCGACGACCGCATAGGATGCCGTACCTTGTGTCAGTTATTAGGACGCCTACCTGTGAGAGGGGTTGGGGGCATGCAGGTAACTTGACCTCCAGATTACCGGTTTTATTGATTGAGGTTCAGTGGTGTGGACAGTGTCATAGGGCTGTTGAGGCCAGGTTTTGAGCAGTTTGTGGGTTTATTTGAGACCAGCATGGTGGATTGGGCTTCTCAGCCATGTGCACTTGGCCCCTGTTGCCTACTGCATTGTTGCATACTGCATTGTTGCATACTCATCCTGCATATCATTAACGTGTGTCTGTGCTGCAGGTGCATTTTCATACTCCAGATTCTAGTTGCCCGGATTTCTGTCTGCTGATGTTATGGATACCCTGAAGAAGACTGTTGCGTACAGGTTGCCTACTCCAGATGTCTCTGCTTTGCTTGGTTTGATATCTTTAGCTGATGAGGATGTGAGGAGAAGCTTCCAGAAGAGCTATGGGAAGTTACTCAGACTGGTTTATAAACCATCCATGTATGAGCGTAACGGATTGTACGCGCTGATGCAATTCTATGATCCTCCGCTGAGGTGTTTTGCTTTCCCTGACTTCATTCTGGCTCCGACTATGGAGGAGTATGCTGAGATCTTATAGTTGACCATCCAGAACAGGTACCTTTCTTTCACATGGACGCCGAGCCCAAACTGGAGGATTTTGCTCCTGCCTTGCATTTAGACTCTTCAGAGCTGCTTCTGACCTTGTGGAATGGAGTGTCTGGTTTTTCTCTCAAGTTCTTGGTTGGGAAAGCACAAGAGTATGTCAAGAGTGGATGTTGGACTGTGTTTAATGCTATTCTTGCTCTGTGTATCTATGGCATTGTATTGTTCCCGAACCTGCCTGACTTCGTTGATCTGGATGCGTTCTATATATTTGCTTCAGGCAATCCTGTGCCTACTTTGATTGGAGATTTCTATCACTCACTGCATTATAAGAATGAGAACAGGAGGGGCAAGAACGTCTCTTGTTGTGGGCCTTTACTGTATATGTTGTTTGAGAGTCATCTGCCCAAGAGGGGTATCTTCGCTGAGTGTGTAGATACGGTGGATTGGTCTGAGCATCTGATGGGACTTTCTTCAAAAGACATTGTCTGGTTTAATAAAGATTTGCTGGGATCTGTGATCATCTATAGTTGCGCTGGATATCCTAACGTTCCTCTAATTGGGAGAAAGGGTTGCATTAACTACAATCCTTCATTGTTGGTCAGGCAATTCGGGTATGCTTTGAAAAACCCGCCGAAGGAAGAGGAAGTACAGGAATCTTTGTACTTCACCGGTGATTTGAAGGGAGAACTACTATCTAATCTGCAGCATGCTTGGAGAAACATCAAAAGAAGGGGTAAGCCATTGTTGGGTAAAAATGATTGTCAAGCCTATTCCCCATATAGAGTCTGGATCCAAGATCGAGTAAAGCAAGTGCGGATGCCGTTTCCTGCAGTGTTACCTCCTGCCCCTCCCGTAACCGAAGAGCCGACTACTGTGCCTATTGAGAGGCATGAATAGGTTGTGAAGGAGAAAGAATAGCTGATGAAAGCCAACGAGAAGCTGGAGGAAGAGCTAATGCAACTCAGGAGCGAAAGGAATGAGGTTGTATATTCCTTCGAGCAGCAAACGAAGCTGGTGAATCAACTAGGCACAGAACTGACTGAGCAACGAAAGAAGCGTGAGCGATTGGGGATAGATTTCAAGAGCTCTCATGATATGCTGGAGTCTAAAAAGAAAGCACTTGATATAGCCTACCGAGAGATCTCTGCATTCAACAAAACCTGGAACGCCACGCTGACCGGCAATAAGGGAAGAGAAGACAAACTGAGGCTGCAGATCTCTGATCTGGAAGGTCAGTTGAAAGCTAGCCAGAAGAGGTTACGTGGAGGTATGATGTCCAGAATTCCTTGAACAAAGTTATCAAACGCAAGAAAGAGTCTGCATCCTAGAAATGGAAGCTAGAAGATTGCTTTGGGGAAGGTGTTTGGGAGGAGTCCATTGGTGATCTCCAGCGTGTTGTCAGGCAAAGAGACTCGCTCGTCGAAGGGTTGCTTGCTCAGCCAAATCATCCCAAGACTAAGAGATTATTAGAGGAGTACCAGACATATGGTCGCACTTGACTATCTCATGTATTGATGTGTATGCTTTATTTGCATTATGCTGGCTATCACCAGGATTGTTGGTTGAGGTCATGCCTTCCTATTGTACGCTCAGTAATATTGTATTCCTGACTTGACGGGCTTTTCTGCAATATATGAAATGTTTTTCTATGATTGGGTTTCGAGCTTCTTATTGCTATCACTGTCACTGCACTGGCACTTTGGCACTAGAATCAGGGGTTGATCTCCCTAACGCACAGACACATATTGCATCTGCATATCCATTTTGCATTACCAGTTACTTGTTGAACTTGTATCTCATTTCCTGCATCTCCAGGTTGTCCAGGATTGACGAACAAAGAGTCCACCGCTACTCAACCCGAAACAACTGCAAGAGAATCATGGATCAAATCCAAGTGGAGATGCAGGAAATCTGCGAGAAGTTGAATCTGTTCATGCAGGCAATGGAGAACATTGCTAAGGGCCAGGAGAGCCTCCAGACTTTGGTACGGCCGCTGCTGACACGGGCTAATGGGAACGGCAACAATGACCACAATTCTGCGCACGTCGAGACTATTCTGGAAGATGGCCCCCCTACGCCTGCGGTTCCACCTGTAGTGACCCCACCTGTTGTGGTTGTGAACGAGGGCGCTGGCGCTGGCAACGGCAACACAAGGAATGGAAATGAGACTGTTGTTAATAATGTTGGATTTGGGGACGCCAACCAAGGCGGTGGTAACAACAATGGCGGTAATGGTTTTGGCAACAATGGTTTCGGCTACAATGATCAGGGATTTGATTACGTCAATCAGGACGGGAAATTCGGCTTCAACACTCAGGGTTTCGGTTATGACGGTTTTGGTAATGCTAACCAAGGGTATGGTGGATTTGGTAATATGAATGGTGCTGGCGTGATTCCTGTCAACACTGGGTTTGGACCTGTTAGGGTCAACCAAGGTTTCGGTAATGGGGGACGAGGTCCCATGATTAATCAGCAAGGGTTCGGTCGCAACACTAGTTACGACGGATATGGAAATGGAAATGTGAATTGGGGCGAAGACTGCCAGGAGGACGCCTTTTCTGGAAGAGGCATGGGATTTGAAGGACCTGTTGATCCTGTGCAGAGGATCAAGATGCTTGAAGAACAGATGAAGGGGGTAGTGAGTCAGAGCTCCATCGGTTTGGATATGACTACAATGGGATTGGTACCAGGGCTGAGGGTGCCGTTGAAATTCAAGGCTCCCACGTTTGACAAGTACAAAGGGGATACCTGCCCTAAGGTCCATGTCCGCTCTTACTACAGAAGGATGTCCGCGTATTCAGATGACGAAAGGATGCTCATGCATTTCTTTCAGGATAGTTTATCAGGGCCTTCACTGGAATGGTATATGGGGTTGGAGCCCACGCAGATTAAAACCTGGAAGCAGTTGGCTGATGCTTTCGTGACACATTACAAATACAACAGCGATCTGGCGCCGAACCGGGTCCAATTGCAGGGTTTGTCACAGAAGAACGGTGAAAGCTTTAAAGAATACGCGCAAAGGTGGTGCGATATGGCAGCGAGGGTGCACCCTCCTTTAATTGAAAGGGAGATGAATGATATGTTCATTGGGACATTTACGGGGTTGTTTTATGAAAAATTGTTTAGTGTGTCATTGAGCAGTTTCTCAGATTTGATTCTTATGGGGGAGATGATTGAAAACGGGATTAAAGTTGGAAGATTTCAAGCAGGTGAGTCTACTTCAACAGGAGGTGCCAGAAAAGCATTTGGTGGTAGACGACAAGGTGATACTAGTGCCGTATTTGGTGGCAGGGGCAGGGGCAGAGGAAGACATCAGTATGTTCAGCCACAACAGATAGCTAGTGTTACTATCCTGCTTCCTCAACAGAGACAACCACAACAACAACCACAGCAGCAGCAAGGACAGAATCCTGGTCAGAGAAGGGTACAGAATACGAGACCGAAAAGAGTGTTCGACGCACCTCCTTCCATGTATGCAGAACTCCTCCAGACTCTGCTAGGTTTGAACTTGGTCGAAAAGAGGACTTTGGCACCGCCTACTGGGGCAGTACTTCCTTACGGATATGACGCCAACAAGCATTGCGAGTTTCATTCCGGGGCACCCGGGCATGATATAGAAGCTTGTCATGCATTTAAACATAAGGTTCAGGATTTATTGGATAGCAAAGCCATTAACTTTGGACAGGCAGGTCCAAATATAGTACAACAGCCTATGCCCAATCATGGGGTAAACGCCATCCTGACAGAAGAGAATTTAAATCTAGTGCCGGATGTCAATGAGCTGAAGACACCGTTGGGTGAGATTAAAAGCAGGTTGTTAAAAGGGGGTGTATTCCCGGGTTGTGATGAGTTTTGCTTGGATTATTGGATACATCCCGAGGGTTGTAGTGATCTGAGGCAAGGCATTCAGGTTATGATGGATGAAGGTACATTGCAGTTTGATAGAACCGCGGTTGAAAAGCCGGTAGAGGCATTGTGTGATGAGCGGAACGATGTTGCTACAGTGACGATTCCAAGGAAAACAATAACGATAACAACGCCTGCCAGGCGGCCGCCGATCACAATTACCAAAGCAGGACCGATTCCTTTTGAGAGTACTAAAGCAGTGCCGTGGACTTACGGGTTGGAGGTATATTGCGATGGTAAGAAAATTGAAGTCAATAAACAGCCAGCTGGGGTTGTAGATAATGTTGTCGGAACAGGGGGTATGACCAGAAGCGGAAGAATCTTCACATCACCCGAGGTAGAGGTGGAAAGATTAGCCAAGGGTAAAGCTAAGGCAACTGAGAGTGGTCCTTCTCAGTCGAATGGAAGGGAAACGTCACTTAAGGATGTGGAGGAGTTTATGAGGCTCATTCGTAAAAGTGATTACAAAATCGTGGAGCACCTCCAGCAAACGCCGTCAAAAATCTCTATCCTATCATTGATGTTATGTTCTGAGGCCCATCGGAACGCTTTGCTAAAGATTCTAGACACGTCGTTCGTTCCTCAAGAGGTTTCTGTTAACCAGTTAGAAGGGGTGATGGCACATGTCAATGCGGGGCACAGTTTGGGCTTCACAGACTTTGATTTGACTCCGAGAGGGCGAGAGCACAATATGGCATTGCATGTGTCAGTCGAATGCCGGGGCACGGTCATGTCCCATGTTTTAGTAGACACTGGATCTTCCCTGAATGTGCTACCGAAGAAAGCCATGATGAAGTTAGATATCAGGGGGATTATCGGCACGCCCAGTGATTTAGTGGTAAGAGCGTTTGATGGAACGAGAAGGTCAGTTTTTGGAATGATAACATTACCGTTGCAGGTGGGGCCTGAAATATTTGAAACTGAATTCTATATAATGGACATCCAGCCAGCGTATAGTTGTCTTCTTGGGCGCCCGTGGATTCATGCTGCCGGGGCAGTCACGTCTACATTACACCAAAAGTTGAAGTACATGGTGGGAGATAGTGTCGTCACTGTTTGTGGAGAAGAAGATATTTTGGTTAGCCATTTGTCTTCGTTCAAATATGTGGAAGTCGACGGCGAAATACATGAAACACCCTGTCAAGCCTTTGAAAGGTTGCAAATTAAGGACAAAGCTCCGGTGCCAAGTGAAGTGTCAGATGTGGTAGTGTCATCTTACAAGGAGGCTCAGGCTCTAGTGCAGGCAGGCAAAGGCAAGGGCTGGGGGCAGGTATTGGAAATTCCCGTGAAGAATGACAGGTTCGGGCTTGGGTATCATCGTTCGTCATCTAAATCCTCTTCAGGGACGCCCAAGTTCAGGGGGGCAATCACGATTACACCAAGCGGGTGAGCTTCGAGACTATCAACGTTGTTTCCGATTCCGAAGAGGGTGATAGCGACTGTGATATGGACGTGTGGATCAAGCCAAGCGTGCCAGGACAAAGTCTCTGCAATTGGTCTATCCGGGAAATTGTTCCTGTGACAACTAAACAGTAATGATTTATTTTCTTAATTGTTGAATAA
The DNA here is from genome assembly GCA_963859935.3 of Lathyrus sativus. Lineage (NCBI taxonomy): Eukaryota > Viridiplantae > Streptophyta > Magnoliopsida > Fabales > Fabaceae > Lathyrus > Lathyrus sativus. The sequence goes on from OZ012739.1 coordinate 645,498,193, forward strand.
TCCCGTGTCCTACCCGGGGCATAGTGATTTTGCTTAGGGCCATTTGGTTATGTACATTACATTGTTTAATCATGAAATAAAGGCGTTTTTCATATACAAATGTTGCGATCCCTGTTTTTTCTTGTTTTTATTTTTTCCAATAAAATGGCAACGTAGTTGTCTGTTTTGTCTGCATTTTGAAGCATTTAACCATTTCCTTTGCAGGATTACTATTTCAGATGACATCTATGAACTGCCTATGACTCACTTTGACTTCGAGCACCCGGTATTTCAGGCTGAGGAAGAGATTGTTGAGGATGGCGACGTGCCAGAAGAGTTGACCTGGTTAGTGAAACAAGAAGAAATGATCATTCTGCCTCATGAGGAAGTCATTGAGATCATCAATTTGGGGTCGGAAGAAGTTGTGAGAAACATCCGTATAGGGGTTGCGCTGCAGAGCGACATCAAGAAAAGGTTGGTTGAGATGCTCAAAGAGTACAGTGATATATTTGCTTGGTCATACGAGGATATGCCTGGGTTGGATACGGATATGGTTGTTCACCGTCTGCCACTGCAAGAGGAATGTCCGCCTATTAAGCAGAAACTCCGAAGAACTAGACCGGATATGGCTGTGAAGATCAAGAAGGAAGTTCAAAAACAGTGGGATGCTGGTTTCCTAGCTGTTACAAAATATCCCTCATGGGTCGCTAATATTGTGCCAGTGCCGAAGAAAGACGGTAAAGTGCGAATGTGTGTAGACTACCGTGATCTGAATAGGGCGAGCCCGAAAGATGACTTTCCACTTCCTCACATCGATGTGCTGGTTGATAATACTGCTCAGTTCTCCGTATTCTCCTTCATGGATGGCTTCTCAGGCTATAATCAGATCAAAATGGCGCCAGAAGACATGGAGAAGACTACATTCATTACTCCATGGGGAACATTTTGCTATAAAGTGATGCCCTTCGGATTGAAGAACGCTGGGGCAACATATCAACGTGCTATGACGATGCTCTTTCATGACATGATGCATAAAGAGATCGAAGTTTATGTTGATGATATGATTGCCAAATCCCAGACGGAGGAGGAGCATTTGGTTAATCTGCTGAAATTGTTCAAGAGGCTTAGGAAGTTTAGGCTGAGACTGAACCCTAACAAGTGCACCTTCGGGGTGAGATCGGGTAAACTACTGGGGTTTATTGTGAGCGAAAAAGGAATAGAGGTTGATCCTGCGAAAATAAAAGCAATACAAGAAATGCCGACGCCTAAAACAGAAAAAGAAGTGCGTGGATTCTTAGGGAGATTGAACTACATCGCTCGGTTCATATCTCACTTAACTGCGACGTGCGAGCCGTTATTCAAGTTGTTGAAAAAAAGACCAGGTTGTGACCTGGAATGAAAATTGTCAAAAGGCGTTCGACAAGATAAAAAGAATACTTGTAGGAACCTCCTGTTTTGATACCCCCGGTGGCCGGGAGACCGTTGATTATGTATTTGACAGTTCTTGAGGAAAGTATGGGTTGTGTTCTCGGTCAACACGACGAGACAGGACGTAAAGAGCATGCGATCTACTATTTGAGTAAGAAGTTTACCGACTGTGAGTCCCATTACTCAATGCTCGAAAAAACGTGTTGTGCGCTAGCCTGGGCCGCCAAACGTTTGAGGCAATACATGCTAAATCATACAACCCTGCTCATTTCAAAGATGGATCCAATCAAATACGTGTTTAAGAAGCAAGCACTCTCCGGAAGAATTGCCCGACGGCAGATGGTGTTAACCGAATATGATATTCAATATGTCTCGCAAAAGGCTATTAAAGGTAGTGTTTTGTCAGAGTACCTTGCGGAGCAGCCTGTTGAGGACTACCAATCGATGAGGTTTGACTTTCCTGACGAGGATATCATGTACCTGAGGATGAAAGATTGTGAAGAACCGTTGTCGGAAGAAGGACCAGAGTTGGGTTCCAAGTGGCAGTTAATATTTGACGGAGCTGTAAATTCCTATGGTAGCGGAATAGGTGCGATTATTACTACTCCTCAGGGGTCGCACATCCCCTTTACTGCCCGATTGACCTTTCCCGTTACCAATAATGAGGCTGAATACGAGGCTTGCATCATGGGTCTGGAAGAAGCTATGCGAATCAAACATCTGGATGTATACGGAGACTCAGCTCTAGTGGTGAATCAGATTAAAGGAGAATGGGAGACACGTCAGCCCAATTTGATACCATATATGAATTATGCGAGGAGATTGTTGCCTTTCTTTGACAAGGTGGAATTACATCATGTGCTGCGAGCAGAAAATCAAATGGCTGACGCCCTGGCGACGTTGTCTTCAATGTATAAAGTTAACTTCTGGAACGAGGCTCCCCGAATTGTTATCTCTCGGCTTGATAGGCCTGCCTTCATATTTGCCATCGACGAGGCTCCTGATGGTCAACCCTGGTACTTTGACATCCAGAATTTCCTGAAGAACAAGGAGTATCCGTCTAGGGCATCCAGTCGAGATCAAAAGACTCTCAGGAGATTGGCTGGCAATTTCTATCTGAATCCTGACGGTGTCCTATACAAAAGAAACCACGACTTGGTGTTGCTACGTTGTGTAGATGAGAAAGAGGAGAAGTTGCTCATGGAAGAGATACATAAGGGTACCTTTGGTACACATGCTGGTGGGCATGCTATGACGAGAAAACTGCTGCAGGCAGGTTATTATTGGCTAATGTTGCGGTGAAATTTGGATCTCAAGCTATTGATTAACTTGAATCATATTTCATTTACAACCGGACTTTAATTTATCCAAAAAGGAAAGGTTTAAAGAAAGAAAGACCTATAAAAATGCAAAGCAGAAGGACAAGGCCTAAAGCTGAGCAAAGAGAGATCTAAAGGTTCGGGGGTTGGTTATACCTAGGGAAGGTGTTAGCATCCTAAGTATCTGTAGTACTCTACAGGAACCTCTTGTTAGTATTTGTGTTTGCTAAAGTTTGCTTGCTAAGGGAAAAGGTATGTACAAAATTTGCTCGCGAAGACATCACATCTCGTGCCTACGTATCCGGACGGGAATGGAATCAGAGCAATCGTAGTTCCCCTATCTAGGGATGAGGATCTCTTGACTGTGGTCAAGGTTCCCAAAGGGAAGTAAGTATTCATAGTGAAGTACTTACATGGAGTTCGGCGACTCCTCTTCTAAGTTAAGATTGTTATGATAAAGGATGTCCACGGCGGGACGGTAAACATGAGTGCGGCGACTCAAATCCTAAGGCTAGGATAAAAGGGAAGAATGTCCTCGGCGGGACAGTTAAAAGTGAGTACGGCGACTCGTGTGAAAAGGAAGTTTGTTGTTATGTACAAGCAAATTATGTACAGATAAATCAGTTTAACCTCGTAATTTAGGAGGATAATCACATGAGTATGATCCTAAAATGATAATGAAAATCTAAGGGTCAAAATTTGGGGTATGACAGTTGCCCCTATTTAAATATCTTTCACTGGATGAGAGATGATAATCCTTGCAGAATCGTAGTGAAAGGTATTTAAATATAGAAAACCAGAAATTTTGCCCCTTAGATCTAATGGTATGCAAAAGGACAAATGCGAATATGCCATGAATTCTAAATGATGCTTATGATGCTTTATGTTGCAAGACACCATGCAGACACACAAAAAAAAATAACAAAATGGTAAAACAAAAAGTAACAGTTCACTGGGGAAAACAGCAACACCGGGGGAAAGAGCAAATGGGGAATAAAGCACGCATGATGCCAAGGAAATTGTAATTCATCCACAAGGTAAGACGTGAGTAAAACACGACCTCGGGAGAAAGGAGGTAAATGGGGAATAAAGCACCCAAGTAAGGTAAAATCTTCCACAAGGTAAGACGCGAGTAAAACACGACCTCGGGAGAAAGGAGCAGATGGGAGTAAAACACCATGATGCCAGGTAAATGGGGAGTAAAACACCCAGGTAAGGTAAACTGGAGTTCGTTCGCAAGGTAAAACGCGAGTAAAACACGACCTCGGGGGGAAGGCAGATGGGAGTAAAACACCCATGATGCCAGGTAAATGGGGAGTAAAACTCCCAAGTAAGGTAAACTCGTCCACAAGGTAAAAACGCGAGTAAAACATGACCTCGGGAGAAAGAGAAAATGGGGAATAAAGCACCCCTGATATGCACATGCATATGAATTATGCATGTATAGATTATTCAGATGACATATGATCAAATGTAAATGCAAATGTCAACGACAAGGCTCGACTCTTTTGGTGAGAAGACAAGACTGGATAACTGATTCCTCAACACGAAGATCACTTTGAATCTGCTTGGGGACTGAAGATGCTATTGTTGAACACATTTCTGCCACACTGATAAATTGTATCAAATTGATGATCCTTGTAGGAAGGATAAATAGCTGCTTTGGGAATTCCTCAAGTAGACTGCCCCAGTTTAACTGTCTGTTGTAGATGAACTGATGATAACTTCAGTTTGTCTTGAGGTTGGAAGATGACTGATTTACTGAGTGCTTGGAGAGCTTGCCCCAGTCTGAGTCTTGAAACATATTCTGGATAAACTTAATCTGAGAAAACCATATCTTGAACAAATATTGAATTGGTTCTTTGACAGGATGTAAAAGGAACTTGCCCCCTGATAGGATCACTTGACCAAGTTTCTCAATGCTTGAAAATTCCTTGAGAGAAAAGCTAATTTGCAAACAAAAGTGTTCATACAAACATGGTAATGTAAAGTTCATGCAACTTTTTGAAATCAAAACCATTTTTGAAAGATGCAAAGTAAAAAAGTCATTGGTCAGAACACGACGGTTCAAGACACTCAAAGTTTAAAGTAAAGGTGTACTGCCAAAATAGTTGATTTACAAAAATCTTTAGGAGTCAGTTTACGCAACCTTGCTGTAGTATGCTTTCAAAATAACCTTGTTTCAATTAGGTCTTTTGAAGGTTGTAGTGTGGCCTGGTTCACGGTTTAAGAAACAAAGGATAAAGGCTCAAAGTTTATTTGGTGCCCACCCCATCTACGTGATGATCTCCAGTCCTATGCTCAGTTTAAATTAAACTATGCGCTCAGTTTCCCATAGATTAGGAATTGCACTGATGATAGTGATGATGGTTCAGAAGTTAACAGACTTTTTTGAAAAGGTAGTCACTGCTTTTCTACAACATTTGGTTGTTTTGAACTCATTGAGGATTTTCATGATGAAGGTTTTAAAGATCTCCTCCTTTTATTATCCCTAACTTTTGCCTGAACTGTTTCTTTTAGAGTTTTACAGTCAGCGGGATGCCCCAGTTTTGCCTAAGTCTCCTTTATAGGTTTTGACTTAGCGGGCTTTTTCTTTGATATCTCTCTTTTTTTTTGTTTAAATAAAGTGGCCACCTAGCTTAATGATCAAGGTGAACCATCATCGACTTTTGGCTTGGAAAACATCTTCGACACTTATTTGTTGTGTACGAAGGAAAAAATGTAGTTGCATCCTTTATATGAAAGGTGTCTTGTATGAACACACAACCGAGTTAACTGAGAACTACCCACCCCAAGGTTAAAACTGTGGGTTTTTGTAACGAAAGAAACTCCAACTTCTAGGCTCGAAGGGGTTAACGAGGGATTATCTTCCTTATTTCTCCAGTGTTTGGAAGTTGAAACAATGCCTTACATCGTCAACAAAGTTTGTTTGAAAGCATACTACAGCAATTATGGGTATAATGTTTTCATCATCCTCCCTCCAATATTCGCATAATCAAAAATTTGGATAAAGAGTAAATATTTGAAAGATAAAGCACAAAAGTGCAAACGACAGATGAATTGGAATCAAAAGTTGTAGTGCTCATTCATTAAGATGAAAGTACAAGCACCAATTAAAAGCAAACATCTTAAACAACATAAAGAAAGTTCAAACAATGAGAAACAAAAGGCCTAGTGACTAAATCAGTACAAAGATGAGTTGTCTTGTCTGAAACACTGGCACTCAAAAAGATAATCTGCTGAAGTCAGACTGAAGCTTCACTTTTGATGCACTGGTAAAGGATTTTTCTGAACATTCGGATGGCTATCCGTGAAATCAAGGATTCCAGTTCTAATCAATTCACGCACCCTTGCTTTCAATGCAAAACAATGCTCCAAGTCGTGGCCTGGGGCACCCTCATGAAAAGCACAATGGAGGTCGGCTCTAAATCCTGCTGGAGGGGGATCAGGAGTTTGTAGAGTCTTTGTAGTGATCAACCCTTGTTGAACCAGGCTTGGGTACAATTCTGTATAAGTCATGGGAATAGGATCAAACTGATTCTTATTCTGATACTGGTTCGGTCTAACAGCAGGACGTTGAGGATTTTGAACTGGTCGTGGAGCAGTAATAGCAACAATGGTAGAGTGATTATACTGAGGTCGGGGATGAGGCCTCCTCACTTCAGCCATGACAGCATTGGTATGTTCTTCTTTCTTCTTATGGAAATTCCCAAAGGGATTCTTTACACCATTAGAAGATTCAACAGCTTTGGATACCTTACCCTTTTTCAGCCCTTCTTCTAACCTTTGACCAATAGTCACCAGATCTGTGAAGTTTGAAGACACGCTTCCAATCATCTTTTCCCAATAGAAAGGAGATAAAGTATCCATGAACATTCCAGTTAATTCTTTCTCTGCTAAAGGGGGTTCAACTTGGGAAGCTAACTCTCTCCAACGTTGAGCGTATTCTTTGAATGATTCTCTTTCACTTTGAGACATGTTTTGAAGTTGACGACGGTCAGGAGCCATATCCAGATTGTACTTGTATTGTCTCATGAAGGCATTGGCAAGATCTTGGAAGCAGTGGACACTGTTATGTTCCAAATTCATATACCACTTGAGAGAAGCACCGCTTAAGCTGTCTTGGAAGCAATGGATGAGCAACTTCTGATTATTGGTGTAGGCTGCCATCCTTCGATAGTACATAACCAAATGGGCTCTAGGACATGAGTGCCCCTTATATTTCACAAACTCTGGAGTCTTGAACTTTGTAGGTATAACTAGACCAGAAACTAAGCACATATTGTCTGCATCAATGTTGAAGAAGTCAATACCCTCAACGGCTTTGAGTCTCTTGTCTATATTATGAAACTGTTCACGGACAATCTCAGGCTCAACAAAATCTTCATGGTCTTCACCTTGAGCACTAGCAGCATTGTAGTCAAATAAAGGAGTCTCAAAGGGAGCTTGGCCGTTCTGAGCAACAGTGTGGACCACAGGTCTGGGCTCTGTAAAGACGGGAGCTGGAAAAACTGGTCTGACAGTCTGACCAATCATGGCAGTAGATGCAAGAGGTGGAGAATAGTTGGGAGGTAAACCAAACTCTGGCCAAGTTGATTGTGGCATCTGAACAGGAGGGGGCTCAGCACTAGAAACTTCCTGAATAACAGTTCTTTGAGATGGCTCTCCTCTGGCAATCAATACTTGAAGCATCTCAGTGAGTTTAGTCATGCCTGACTTTAATTCATCGATCTCCATTCGAACTTCTGCATTGTGTACTTCCTGTTCTGACATCTTGCGTCTATAGTTTGCTCTAGTCCGATATCGGTGTCGAGGAATCAGCTTGACAGCTCAAAGGCATACTGGATAATGAAGACAGCTGGACATGAGCGACCAGGCAAACAGAGGTATGCAAGGAACCATGCAAAGATGCAAATGCAATGCAATGCAATGTGATGCAAGAGAAGATATAAATCACACATAACAGGTTCAAAGGTTCAAGATCGCAGCATGGAGTTTGAGTGAAGAACCAATCATAGGGTATGTACTAGGGGTAAAGCACTTGTACAACAGGTTCTAACAAAGTTCCCAGAGTCAACAACCCATCTTTCGGATATTATCGACACACCGAATACTTGGAAATCAATAATATTCTCAAGAGAGTCTCGTCTGAGTGTAGTATCGCGTATCAACTACTTCGGAATTACTCCCTCATAGTCATCGCACTACGTCCTAAAAGGCCAAGTGGGGTAAAAGGTAATCTAAAGGTCCACAGTGTCAATGGCTCTTTTGAGGGTAGTAATGTTTTCATGAATACTCATTCAACATCACTAACTCTCAAAAGGGCCCACACTGAGCGGTGGTTTCTCAAGTTAGCTTGGTCGGGAATCAACTCCCTATAAGCCTTCTTGAATATACCACCATCCTATCATAAGTGCGCTCAAGTACGGGTACAGTACTATCTCACCGCTTAAAGCAACAAACCTGCATACAGAAAAATCCAAACACAGACAGATATATATACAAATATACAAGCAAGTAAACATATAACAAACGCAGATATAACAAGGTGGGCTTAACCCTCTTAGGGGAGGTTTCCCCAGTGAAGTCGCCATTTTCCTGTTGCGGTGAAATTTGGATCTCAAGTTATTGATTAACTTGAATCATATTTCATTTACAACCGGACTTTAATTTATCCAAAAAGGAAAGGTTTACAGAAAGACCTATAAAAATGCAAAGCAGAAGGACAAGGCCTAAAGCTGAGCAAAGAGAGATCTAAAGGTTCGGGGGTTGGTTATACCTAGGGAAGGTTTTAGCATCCTAAGTATCTGTAGTACTCTACAGGAACCTCTTGTTAGTATTTGTGTTTGCTAAAGTTTGCTTGCTAAGGGAAAAGGTATGTACAAAATTTGCTCACGAAGACATCGCATCTCGTGCCTACGTATCCGGACGGGAATGGAATCAGAGCAATCGTAGTTCCCCTACCTAGGGATGAGGATCTCTTGACTGTGGTCAAGGTTCCCAAAGGGAAGTAAGTATTCATAGTGAAGTACTTACATGGAGTTCGGCGACTCCTCTTCTAAGTTAAGATTGTTATGATAAAGGATGTCCACGGCGGGACGGTAAACATGAGTGCGGCGACTCAAATCCTAAGGCTAGGATAAAAGGGGAGAATGTCCTCGGCGGGACAGTTAAAAGTGAGTACGGCGACTCGTGTGAAAAGGAAGTTTGTTGTTATGTACAAGCAAATTATGTACAGATAAATCAGTTTAACCTCGTAATTTAGGAGGATAATCACATGAGTATGATCCTAAAACGATAATGAAAATCTAAGGGTCAAAATTTGGGGTATGACAGCTAACTACGGACACAGATTGTTTCAAGTTTGCAAAGAGGTGTCATAAATGCCAAATTTATGAGGACAAGGTCCATGTACCCCCGAGTCCTCTGAATGTGATGTCATCATCATGGCCGTTCTCGATGTGGGGAATTGATATGATTGGCAAGATTGAGCCTACAGCATCAAACGGACACCGGTTCATCTTGGTGGCAATCGATTACTTCACCAAATGGGTGGAAGCAGCATCATATGCTAATGTCACCAAACAAGTGGTCGCCAGATTTATCAAATGAGATATTATCTGCAGATATGGAATCCCTGAGCAGATTATCACCGACAACGGTTCGAATTTGAATAACAAGATGATGAAAGAGCTGTGCCAGAATTTTAAGATTGAACATCACAACTCTTCTCCTTACCGACCCAAGATGAATGGCGCTGTCGAAGCGGCCAATAAGAACATAAAGAAGATCGTTCAGAAGATGGTTGTAACGTATAAGGACTGGCACGAAATGCTACCTTTTGCTTTGCACGGTTATCGTACGACGGTACGCACATCAACCGGGGCAACCCCTTTTTCATTGGTATACGGAATGGAGGCAGTGTTACCGCTGGAGGTTGAGATTCCTTCCTTGAGGGTTTTACGAGATGTCCAACTTGACGAGGCAGAATGGGTTAAAGATAGACTGAATCAGCTCAGCTTAATGGATGAGAAGAGGCTAGCTTCTCTAGCATACGGTCGGTTGTATCAGAGCCGGATGAAGAAAGCGTATGATAAGAAGATACACCCTCGAAGCTTTCAGACGGGCGACCTTGTGCTGAAGAGGATTCTCCCGCCACAAACAGATCACTGGGGCAAGTGGACCCCTAATTACGAAGGGCCATACGTTGTCAGAAAAGTCTTCTCTAGAGGAGCTTTACTACTATCTACCATGGATGGTGAAGACTTTACATCGCCTGTGAATTCGGACGCAGTTAAAAAATACTTTGCTTGAAAGCGACCCGCTGGATAGTAAAAAGAGAGTCCAGGCAAAAATGGGGCATCCCGGCGAACCATAAAAAATGAATAAAAGGTTCGGGCAAAAGTTAGGGATAAAATTGAAAAAATGTACACCCGCGGAGTCGAAAACCTGCATTGGGCGACTTCGGCAAAAAAGGGTATCCCGGTGAATTGAAAACCCGCAAAGGGCAATTCACGCAAAAGTTAGGGATTGAAAAAGCAAATGACTGCGGTCCGGATATGATAATACATTGCTCAGTGGTTTGGGAGTACCTGAGGGTTCGTTTATCCAACACAATCTCTTCCGAAAAATGGAATACCGGGAAAGCGACAGAGTCAGGCGAGTCATAGGAGGATCAGCTCGTGATGTTTGTCTGCACCATGTTGCCGACAGGTGTACAAATTCAAGTCATATTTCTATGCTTTTGTGCATATATGTATGTGTGTGCGTAACTTCCTCTTTTCAGGAGTTACATCCGATGTACAAAACTTTGCCTATTCAGAGGCCTGTCATCAATAAAACATGTTATTCAGTATTTGATGTTTGTGTTTTGCCGTTTTGTATGTGGAAAACGCCAATGTTCCGATGAATGTGCATGTGCATAACTTTGCTGGCCCTTGCCAATGATTGCTAAAACTTCGAATTGACTGAAGTAATGTCCCGGACACTAACCCGAATAGATTTGGTTGTATAGATTTGTTTTGTCTCGTTTGTGTTTTGCAGGGTTCTCACCTTTAAAGCGAACGATCAGAAAATTATGGCCCCGGCCGGAGGCACGTGGTGAAAGACTTGACTTTGTGTGACGCTAATCTCCATGCAGGTCGCATCTCATCCCCAGAGGGTGAAATAATGTTATCCCTTACCGAAGAGGGATCACTCTCCCCAGCTAGTCACACCTCACCCCCAGAGGTTGAGACGATGTCATCCCTTACTGAAGGAGGGATTATTTTCCCCAGAAGAGTATCCTCATGGAAGTTGTCCACAGGACATCCCCAGCAAGACAAGATCGGTGTCCCATTCAGATTTTACACTCCCCAGAGAGTCGAAGATGTGCGCATTCCATCCCCAGCTAGGAGGATTTCTATGGCGCATAACCAAGATAGTAAGTTCAGAAGGATTATCCCCACCGAGGATGGTTTTTTCTTTCTCCTCGCAGGTCGTCATGCCTTCGTCACGATGATTATCCCCAGCGGAATGGTAGTTCCGAGTTCGTAAACTGTACCCAGACAGTTGTCTCCCAGAAGGGTTGTTTCTCCCCCAGTTGAGTTTAGTCTTCCCAGCAGGTGTTATTCTTTCCTCCCAGTGGAAATTGATGTGTAATCTCTCCCCGGCAGAGTGGGTTGTATCTCCGGCATTTATTTTGCCAGAATATTTCGCGATACCGGTTCATCCCCGACAGGGTGGTATTTGTCCTCAACGGCCATGTTGAAGCAAGCTTATCAGAGCTCCCCAGCAACCTGAATCTGCATTCGCATTTGCATACATTATCATGTTTGCATCTACCCAAAACGCGTAGCATTTCCATGCCGTATGGAGCATTACGCCATTGCCAAACATATGCATTATGAAACATAAATCAGGTTGGTTAACCTTTTGCTTTTCAGATGTGTTTCTCAACAGGAGTATGGGGTTCTATCTCAGATCTATTTCCAGACGATCGAGGTCTCGCCGTGAGACATGTGATGACACAGTTCTTGTTATCATTCCCCACAGAGTTACTGGCTGAAGTTTCTCTTATTCGATCAGCGGAGTGTTTTCTTCAGGTTTGCTGTCGCGGCAACATTTCAGGGTTTCATAAATCAAAATTCGAAAGTGGTCACTTGTTGTCGAAACGGGTGTCAGGCAGTTATTTTCAGAATACCCCCAGTGGAGTTAGCTACTACCACGAACAGGCTAGGAAGCTATATCCAAGGTTGTATTTTCCCGTAAGAATCAGGCAGATGAACTTTCTTGTATGAACCAGGCAGATGTGTTATCTTTTCCCGTAGGAACCAGGCGGAAGAACTTTCCTGTATGAACCAGGCAGACGTGTTATGATGTTCCCGTAGGAACCAGGCGGAAGAACTTTCCTGTAAGTATCAGGCAGATGAGTTATCTTTTCCTGTAAGAATCAGGCAGATGTATTTTCCCGTATGGAGCAGGCGGAAGAACTTTCTTGTATGAATCAGGCAGATGTATTTTCCCGTATGGAGCAGGCGGAAGAACTTTCCTGTATGAACCAGGCAGATGTGTTGTATTTTCCCGTATGGAGCAGGCGGAAGAACTTTCCTGTAAGTATCAGGCAGATGAGTTGTCTTTTCCCGTATGAAGCAGACGGAAGAACTTTCCTGTATGTATCAGGCAGACGTGTTATGATTTTTCCGTAAGAAGCAGGTGGAAGAACTTTCCTATAAGTATCAGGCAGATGAGTTATCTTTTCCCGTATGAATCAGGCAGAAGAACTTTCCTGTATGAATCAGGCAGACGTGTTTTCTGGTATGAGTCTGAAAAATGGAGTTTCCCGTATGAAGCATGCGGATGAATTTTCCGGTATCCAGATAGATGATGATCCCGTGGTAGACAGGGTATGTGAGTTGGGTTCCGATATTGGACAAAAGTATTTTCCCCAAGGAAGTCGATATGATTTCCTCGTATTACTGTCCCAAGTAGAGTCTTCTTCAGAGTCGTTTGTGGGTTGGACCAACGAAGGTAGCTACTGCAGAGGTAGGCAGAGAAACAGTATTCGGATGGTTTTTCCCGTATGAAGCAGGCGGGTGAACATTCCGACAGAATTGTTTCCCCAGCGAGGTCGTCAGGATTTCTCTGTGTTGACAGAATGTGGACAAAGTTTTATCCCCGCAATGATAGAATCTTTTTCAGGCTGATGAAAATAATCCCCAGCACGGTCGCTAATTGATCAGTTTGTTGCCGTAACAACCAGATCCAGTCAGCGGGTGGTGTTGTCCAAGCAGTTGGTGCAGTTTATTTTTGCAGTTGGCAAATTTCCGGGTTCTTAGTATTCAACCGTCTCGTACCTCGATTGTTTGAAGGTCGTTCGCTCTTCACCCAGTCGGGTCCAAGCCGCTTGAATAGGGGCAGTTGTTGCACCCCAAAATTTGACCAACCGGTTCCCATATCTGGTTTGTGTTTCGACGCATTTTGCATTCGCATTCGCATACTGCATGCATTGCAATTTTCTCAGTCAGATTGATTTTATCGGGATTGCAGCCCCTGGCGGTTCAGGCAGTTCAGGCCGGTTTGAATAAGTGTATTTGGAGAATTGGTGCTCGTTCCCTGTGTTTTCAGGCCATCTCGGTGTCCGAGTTTCGCTATGGTTGCGCAATTGTTCTCTAATCGATTTAATCGGCTTCCTGGGTTTTTTTAGAATTTTATCTTTTATTTTCTAGATTTTTAATAGATTTACTTGTTTTTAGATATTAAATAGGTTAGTATTTTCTTTAATAGAATTTAATAGATTTTTATATATAGATTTTTTTAATAGAAGTAAATAGATTTTTTTAGATATTAAATAGATATTCTCTTTTTTTTTTAATAGTTTTAATGAATTTTTAGCCTAGTAGATATTAGTTTTTTTATCATTAAATAGAATAGTTTAATATAGATTTTAAATAGTCTTTTAGATTTTTTATTAGTTTTTTGATATAGTTTTAAAAAAAGGGAGTATAATAATGTGAGATGTTAGTTTTAATAAATAGTGATAAGATTTTCTGATATAGAGTTTTAATAGATTTATTATTTTCTTTTTTTAGATTTTAAGTGGAATTTTAAATAGGTTTTTAGATATTAAATAAATCTTTTTCTGTTTTTTAATAGGCTAATTGGAGTTAATTTTGTTTTGTTAATTAGGATTAATTAGAAGTTTAATTAGGGTTTTTCTTTAATTAATTTCGTTTTGCTTTAATTAGGGTAATTAGGTAGTTCATTAATAGAGTCTTTAGTTTTAATTCATAGTTAATCCAATCATTAGCATTTAATCCTTAGGTTAATTTGAGTTTTTGTCTTAATCATCTTCATTAAGTCAATATTAATCAGGGTCATTAGCCATCATTAGGCGGGCCATTATCCAGTCAGAATTCAGTCAAAAGCCCAGTCAGAGAAGGTCCAAATTCGTGCCACTTGTCATATAAAGGGCCTGCCACGCGTGTCTCCCTCTCTCTTCCACCTCACTTCAGCCACTTCATTCTTCTGACACATCACCATTCCACTTTCTCCCTCTGACCCCACGCGTCTCTCTCTCCCTCTTTCTCAGTGCCACGCGTTCCTCCCTGACTCCTCCACCGCCACCCCTCACTGCATGCCACACACGTGGAATCCACTCCCAACTCCTCACCGCCGGCCATGCAGCCGCCGTCCCCAACACCCTAACCATCGCCGGAGCTTGTAACGCTCGCCGCAAAACCAAATCACCACCAGAAACTGCAGATTTTACCAGAAATCCTCAAGAACTCATCCAGTCTTCATCTGCTTCTCTTCAAAGACCTCGTCGGAGAATTCATCGGAACCACCGTGTGTCTCTAGAAACCTTCAAACGACCAAGAACTTCATCAGTACTCATCATCTTTTTTCCAGAATTGTCAGAAATCCTTCCGATCTTCACCTGGATCTTCTTCGTTCATCAATATCCCCAGATTGCCGCAGTTCAAGAACATTCGTCACGTTCTTCGTCCGTTCAAGTTTTTTCTTCAGATTCCTCAAAGAACTTCGTCAAGCCATCTCATCGCGTGTCAAGATCCTCAGATTTTTGGATCGTCTTCGCTCACCGTTAGTTTCGTTGATCTTCGTCTGTTCATCGGGTAACAACACCATCGCCGTCGTAGATTTTAAAAGCATCAAAGATTCGCCAGAAGATGATCCGTTGAGGTCTTCGTAGACTTCGCCGAGCTTCATCAAATCTCTAGATTCCTCATCACAGCCGTCGCATTCTCCAGGTTCTTTCTCTAAACTCGTTACACCTTCATAGCTCGTTAGTTAACTGGAGAGTTAGATTTGAGGGGTAGATCTTGAAATGATTAGGTTAAAAAATCTGATGAGAGTTTGAATGGGAGAGTTTTGTGAAAAAAGATTAGGTCAGGGAGAGTTATTCTGAGAGATTGATCGGTTAGTTTGTGATAGATGGATTGGTGGACGATTCTTGTGGAGAGGGAAGTTGAATGGAAGCTGGTGAAGTTTTGTGTGAGAGATTTGTTTCAGAGAGAGGATGTGAGAGGGGAGGATGACGTTAGGGATGATGAACAGTAGGAGGAGAATGGGAGATGGGATTAGGGTTTATTGCTGAAGCCTGGGTCGAGGTTGGATTCGGGCTTAGGCCCGTTGTGCTTGTTTGCTGATCATACCACTGTTTTTCCCATGGCACCCCCCTCCCAGTGTGTTTTTTCGTTATGGACCATAGGCCAGTCATGCTAACCACACCCCCAATTGGAGGCCCAATCTGATTAACAAGGCGAACAGTTGCTATTCGCCCCCAGTTTTTTTCCTTTTTTCTTGTTTTTTTCATTGATTTTCTGAATAAGTAATGGGCTTAGCGCGCCTGATATTGGCACACCCCCCTGAGCCCAATTCATTTTTGAACTAGATATCTTTGCTATTCACCACGCCTGTCTTTCATTTTTAATTGATTTTCATGTCTGCATATAGGTTAGCAAATAATTCACAATAAATTGAAAAATGATCATTTTAGGATGGGATTTTTTTCCTAGTTTCCTTAGGACATCTAGAAAATTGTGAAATAATAAAAATATTAATTTCATGCATTTTATATTTTTTGGCATATTTTACAATATTATTGCTTTTATTTTGCATTTGCTTAGTACTTAATTTTTCTGAATTTAGTATGAGAGATTGGTGCATGATTTTTGATTGATTCTTGTGAGGTTGATTAGATTAGGGAAGCATGTACCCTTAGGAATTTTGTCATATTTTTGTGACTAAAATTTATATTAATTTGAGAGATAGATAGGATAGGTATCAGAATTAGGGCTTCACAACAATTAGGTGCAGTTTAGGGCATAGTTTTGGGGTTTTAAAATTGATTTAGGTCTTGGGGTCTATATGGGGTATAGGGTACATAGTTAGGTTCCCTTAGAAATTAATCTAGGATTTTATAATGAGTTTGACTATTTTACCTGATTTTTGCAATTTGGTTGATATTGGTGTGTTTCCCACTTGGGATGTTGCTTTCTTTGTTGGGTTTTGGGCATTTCAATTGGGCTTGGGGCTTGGGTGTTGCTTGTTGGAGTTAATGAAGACCTTGGATGATGATTGAAGACAAGGGATAGAGCTTGATGCATGAAGATTCCTTTCTTGGCAGATGGTTTGTGAAGACTTAGGAGATAGGAGAAATAGGGAGAGCCTTATATTAGAATGATTTCTTCTTACAAACATAGAAAGTATCTTGTGCTTCTATTCTTCCCTATGACAAAAGTCCTTCTAAGATATTCACATCCCTCCTTTGGAGGGATAAGTGGCTTATTCTGGAAGTAGAACTTTGAGGGAACCTTTCTCTTATAATGTTAAACACTTATAAGCTTCCTTTGGTTGTCAATAAGCTGTTTAGCATTTCAACTTAATATGTCAAGTGATTATCTCATGTGTCTGCATTGAAGATGTAAGTCCATTGAAGATAAGGAGAGCATTGAAGATTGATGAAGATGAAGCTTGCGCCTGTCAAAGCTGGTTATCTGTTGAATTTAGGGTGGTGCTGCTGTTTGAAGCTGTTTATTTGTTGGGATTCATTGCTTGCCAGAGCTGGGGTACTTTTGAAGACAAGAGCTTATCTAAAGCTTGGGGAATATTGAAGAGTGAAGATGGGATCTTGCTTGAAGTTGTTACTGTCAACTGTTTACTGTCAATCAACCGTAGCTGTCAGAGTTGGTGCTGTTTGAACTGCTTACCGTAGGAGCTGGTGTTGCTGTCAGAGCTGGTGTTGGATTTTATTTCCTTTTCTGTATTGTTTGTTGGCTTGATCAGCTCGCCCCTTAGGTTTGAAGCGAAGCTGTTTCACTTTGCCTATTGTTTTCCCAGGTTCGAGGTTGAGTGGGACTCCCTTGCCTCGCTTGTATTGCTGCATCTCATGCATTTTACTGTTTACTGTATATATGCTGTTTCTTTTCCGTTTATCCCCTAGGATCTTTGTTTCCCTCTGTGCAAGAGAGAAATATGACAGACATTAGGTGTTAACCCCTGCATGATAACATTAGGATAGTTTTACCCCCTTTTCAACCATAGGAGTTTAGAGCGTCGTTTCTCTCCTCATCTCAAAACCATTCAAAATACAGTAATAAGGTTAATCGATGTCGTACGCTACAAGCCTTAAGCTATTTGAGAAAGGGTTGCTGGAGAGTTTCTTTCCAGTAGTCTGCCTGCTTAGTGTGGTACCCTTTGGGTGACACGCGACGTAGTCACTCTCAAGTCATAGTCTCCAGTGCGTCAGAGATTACAAATATCATAACAAAAAACAGTTCTTGCGTAAAAGACTGAAAACCAATCAAAAACGTCATTTTTGTCCGCTTGGACGGTTAATCAGGAGAAAACCTTTTTCAGAAGGATAAAAGATAAACAAGACAAATTTGTGTCTTCTGTAGCCCGAACTACGTGCTCTGATCTTTCATGCTATATGAAAGTACGTAGGCATAGGGTGATGTATCCTAGCGAGCAACCTTTCCCTCCTTTCCCGTAGATAGGCGAACTACGTTGACTCTGATTTCTCGTTCCGGACGGGAATACGTAGGCATAAAGTGCGAGACTTTGCCGAGTCATTTTATTTTCTTTTAACCCTTGACCCTTAGCGTAGATAGAATGCCAATCCGTACTAGAAAACAAGCATGGATCTCGTCGAGTACGACGGACGTGAGGGGTGTTAATACCTTCCCCTTGCGTAACCGACTCCCGAATCCAGGATTTGGTTGCAACGACCATTCATTTCCCGTCTTTGCGTCAGGTTTACTTCGAGCGTTTCATTTCCCTCTTGTGGGATAAATAACGCACGGTGGCGACTCTTCTGTTTAGCCGGCGCAGATTTTCGCAGTAGCGACACCAACAATCAAACAAATATATTGACAAATATACATGTTAAGAAAATATTTACAAATATAGCATGCAATTTAAACAAAATAGGCTAAACCCTCAAGAATAAGTAAAATATCCCTAGTGAAGTCGCCATTTTTGTTGCGGTGAGAATCGTGATACCAAACTATTGATTAACTTGAATCTTAATTCTTTAATTCACAACCGGACTTTAATTTATCGAAAGGAAAGGTCTAAAGAAAGAAAGAACCTTTTGCGCTATGTAACAACAACGCTAAGAGATTCGGGGATCGGGGTTGGTTATTGTTGCACCCCAAAATTTGCCCTCACAATACAAGACTTTGTGTTCTAAGAAGATTCACAAGGTTCACAAGTTCTCCAACAACTTGCATAACCTTTCATGAAGTTCATAAAGTCCACAAGCTACTTTATGAAGGTTCACAAGGTTCACAAGGCCCACAGTGCTTTCAATACCTTTCATGAGGTTCATGAAGTCCATAGGTTGCTTCTTGAAGGTTCACCAAATTTCTCAACATCTACAAGACCTTTCATGAGGTTCATGAAGTCCATAGGTTGCTTCTTGAAGGTTCACAAGGTTCACAAGATCCATAATGATTACAAAGCTTCCCTGAGGGTCATGAGGTCTACAAAGTCACTTCATGAGGTTCATAAGGTTCACAAGCTTCACAATACTTCCCATGGGTGTCACAAGACATTTTATGAAGATTCACAAGGTTCACATAGTTCACAATTGGTCAAAGAAGTTGACAATTCCCTCAGACAATGCACCTCCTAAGCAGGGCATCCATAACTAGGGTTTTGACTTTAATCAGGCTAAATGGACTTCCAATACCTCAAGTGAGTTTCATAACATCTTATATGTGTATAAGAACCCCCATGTCAAGTTTCAAGACTTTTCTCAAAAGTTTGCTCAATCAGATGATCAGATAAGTCAAAATCAATCAATGCAGTTAAAAAGTCAAACTGAGGTCAACTGTGGTCAAACCAAAGTCAAACTTCATGATTTTTTTCCAACATCAAGTATATGAAGTAAAATTCATCATTTGATCAAGGGTTGATCATGATTCATCGAGGAGATTCCAGATCATCAATAATCAGGAGTTTCTAAATTAGGGTTTCCTCAGTAAAAGTCAACTGAACTTTGACCAGCCATAACTTTCACATGCTTCATCACCAAGTCTCCATCCAAAGCTCATTTTGAAGGAAATTGAATTCTCTACAACTTTGATGTTGAAGGTTAAGCCCAAAAATGCTTCATTTGAAAGATATGATCTAAGACATTATAGGTCATTTCAAAAGTCAACAAAAAGTCAACAACTTCAAAAGGGCATAACTTGAGATTGGTAAATGATATGGACCTGAAACCAATGGGGTTGTTTAGAGGACTCTTCAAGCTTTCCAAAAAGTCCAAGAACACCCTCATACCTTTAAAATTGAGGGAGATGTGTCCTTGCAAAGTTGGACAATTTTGTGATGATTTATATTGAAAATGGAGGCTTAGAAGTATTTCTTTCCAAATGGGCTGCCTAATTTATGACCCAATCCATCTCATAACATGGTGCACGACCCAATTGACCAAAATTCATCATTTTTATTATTTTTTATTTATTTATTATTGATTTAAATCATTTTAAATAAATAAAAAATATAAAAATCTATTTTTGGGTGAAGATTTTGTTTCTAGAAATTCATAATCATTGATTGAATTAGAATGAGAAGGAAATCATGTGATCTCTCCCAAAATAGCAAGCACTCATGATCAAATATTTGAAATTTATACAATGATCTTTTTGAATATTTTTTGGATCAAATATCCACACAACACATCAATGTTTCTGACCTAAATCCATCACACATATATACTAAGCACAAACCCTAGCCTCATTCACGAAATCAAGCAGCTCATAGGTAAGTTCAAAGTTCAAAAATTCAAGGAAAAAGTGGAATTCGGATTCTCTTATCCAAGGCTCTACAAGGTAAAACAAGCACATAGCAAGCTTCCTGGGACTTCTCTGGTCATGAACCATTAATCATATGCATCTCATGTGTACCCTATGGCTCTACCCGAACTCATCTTTGCCTTGAACTTAATTTTTTCGAATCCATCAATATATGTATTATGAATTGTTTTTGATGATTGATTTGTGTTTATTTTGATCCCTAGAACGATTCTGGATAGTTGGATTGAAGGATGAGAGTCTAAAACAGAAACGGCCATGGTTAGGGTTTGAACCTCCAAATTAGGGTTCATCAATTCACCAAATATAAATGAATTTGGAGAACATAGAGATGTTGTATGGACTGTGTGGATCATAAAACATTAATTAATTTCATGAATCGACACTGTTTTGTTGGAGTTTGGTTTTCGCAGGTTCGCAACAAGGAAGAACACGCAGGAGATTTCGCAGGTAAAATTGCAACTGATTTCGCAGGTAAATTGGAGAAGAAGAAGTCCTATGGCGCGCACTCTGATATTTGAATATTGTTTTAATAATTTTATTATATTAACGTAAATTGATATCATCAAGGCAACATTGGTCTGGTGGTAAAGCGCATATGTGTATCATGGAAGGACCCTAGTTCGAGTCCTGGCTAGTGCATTGTTTTTGTGCTATTTTTCAGGTAGCGAAGAGGCTTAATATATTATGATATGTGGTCATCACATTACCAGATAGGCTCTCCCAGCCAGGTGGTAACGCGCGCATGCTATCATACATAAGGTCCTGGGATCAAAACCTCCCCAGGCCTTTTGTTCTTTTATTTTTCTGGAATTTTCAAGGACAAGGCATAAAAGCAACCATGCGTCATTCATTCTCACCTGCGCCTGGCTGGCCTGGTGGTTCTTGTTGCTGCCTGCAAGTAAGAGGTCCTGGGATCAAATCCCATCAGGTTCCTTTTCTTCCTTTTTTTTTTATTTTCTTGTTTTCCATTTAATTTAATTAATTTAAATGTTATTATTTTCTATATCATAATATGTATATATAATATATAATCTAATTGCTCTTAAAATAATTTTCTAAAAAAAAAAATATAAAACTCTTGTTTTTTTTATTTAAAATTTTATTTGTATAGTTTATATTAATTAAAATAATGTTATGTGATTATTAAAAATAAATTTTTGTATATATATAAACCCTAATTCTTACAAACCCTAAAAATTATTTTTCTAAAAAAAATAAAACCTAATTTTAATTTTCTATATAATTCTATGTATATATTTATTATAATTCTTGTAAATTTTTGTAAATAAAATTAAACCTTATAAATACTTAATGTAAAATTTTGTGAATGTGATTATTGATTATTTAAAATTTATTTTCATCACAATGTGTAAATATTTTTCTTAATAATTGTTAATATATAATTAGAGATAATTAAATTTTGTAAATGATTAAGAAATTTATAATTATGTTATATTTAGAACTTTATATTATAGTAATTATTTAATCATTTATGTTTCTAAATAAAAATCAAATTTTATGTTTAATCACGTTATTAATTAATTATTATTGCTAATCATATTTTGTTGCTTATTATTATTTTGAAATTTCTATCTTATTATTTTTTCTAACTTTGTCTATTTTTCTAATTATTATTGTTTCAACTAATTATTTTCACTAACTTTATATTTCTACTAACCTTATTTAATTTTTCTTATTATTTACTAACCCCAATATTTTATTTACTTATTTGTTATTATATTTATTTTGATTATTATAATTTTGTAATTGCCTCTTGGATGTAAATTGTAATTATTTAATTATTATTATCATTATGGTTAGTAATTAGGGAGTGCTAATATGTATGATATTTAAAAAAATAAATTAGATCATTTTAATATAAGATAATTAAATTAAACATTTCACACACGTAAGTCGATTTTAATCGCCGTCTCACTTCCTAAGGATATCCCTCAAGTTGCCTATGAATATTGGTTAAGTGGGGTGTATAAAGCAAGTCCCTCAAAAAGAAAATCATCAAAGTCCCTTATGGTTGCCTTTACGAATCGAGTCCCTTTCGAAAAATGATGATAGTCCCTCCAGTTTGCTTATTACACCCCACAATGGCCTTCAAAAATCCAATTGTCCCTCACATGTCCCTTAACATCCAAAGTAAGGACTACCTACTCCATTATAGTAGGGATAGTCTTACTAAGGAAAGGATAAAGAATAAGAAAGACCTTAAAACATTAGGGTAGGCTACTCCTAGATACTTGCTCACTTCAAAACTGTTTCACACTTAAACAAATTTCCAACAAAATTTTCAAACAAGTTTTTTTCACATCCATACACGGATTATTATTAAAACTATTCTGAAATTTTTTGCTATTCACACACTACACTTTCAAAACAATTCAAAAGTGAGCTTACGTACCTAAGAGCCCATGGATAACCATGGATGAAAAGGGTGCTAACACCTTCCCTTTTCATAACCTACCCCCCGGACCCAAAATATTCTCTAAGGTCTTTCCTGTTCTTTTATAACCTTTCCTTATGGATAAAATAAAAGTCGGTGGCGACTCTTGCTATCTGCAACATTGTTTAAAGTCAGTTCTCCCACCGTGTTACAGAACTGGCGACTCTGCTGGGGACCTATTTAAGAGGGGTACCCTTAGGAATTAAGATCACTTTAAATTGTTTGCCTTGTTTGCTTTATTATTATATTGTTGGGGTGCTCTTATGTGTGAAAGGTCCTAACCCGGATCTAGTGTACCTTAGGTAAATGGCAATAGACCAAGGAAACTGTACGACGTATATCGATACGGTTGATCTGGTGGCCATAGTTAGTGCGACTTCTTGGTGGGTGCTTATATTCCTTAAGTCAAGTTGAGGATAATATTGAGGCTGCCATATGTTGTCAATGCACTAACTGACTTTTAGAACCCTAGTTAACTCATCTTGGCCTTTAGAAAGTAGTGAGGTAACCGGCTTTGGTGCAGACTGAAGTTGGTTGACACTCGATACTACGCTCATTGAGATCTTAAACTTGGAGGGTTTTGGTTGGCAAGTAAGTTGCCTTCTGAGCAACTACCCTTGTGAAGGATCAATGATATTGAGATCCCTTAGAACCTGGTTACTTTTGTAGGACAGGATGAACCATCTAACTTCAGGGGATGGTACTTGCCTTTGAACCTCATGCAAGCCTTTAAACCTAGGGCTATGGTGTGACTTGTTTGTGTGTGCCACATGTTTGTGATTGAGCATGACATCATGACATCATCATGCATCATAAGCATATCATTTTCCCTAACCATTTCAAGGACCAAAGGATTTATCTTTGTTCTTTGTTGCAGGTCATGGCTTCTGCTCGTAGAAACACCATCAGGATCAACTTTGTAGGGATACCTGCTAAGCTCAAGGAGTTGGTTTCCCTAGTGCCTGATCATTCCCAGTTCAACAAGAGACATGGTCACTTATTGGATCTAGTTACTTCAGGGTTCAGTGAAGACATGATGAGTGTGTTGTTTCAGTTCTTTGACCCTAAGCACCATTGCTTTACATTTCCTGATTATCAGCTGGTTCCAACCATGGAGGAGTTCTCTAAACTTCTGGGTATACCTGTTCTTGATCAGAAGCCATTCACAGGCTTAGAGAAGGAGCTTAAACCAGAAGTTATTGCTGCAGCTCTACATCTGAAGAAGTCTGACATTGTTCTAGAGACGAGAAGTGGAGTTAAAGGTATTCTTGCCAAGGTATTAGTGGATAAAGCTCAAATGTTCTTGAAGGCTATGAGCCACGATGCTTTTGAGGAGATCTTAGCCTTATTGATTTATGGCTTAGTGTTGTTCCCCAATCCTGATCAGTTCATAGACGTTCATGCCATCAACATATTCCTGAGTCACAATCCAGTGCCTACCTTACTTGGAGACATCCTACATTCTCTTCACACCCGTACTACAAGGGCAAGAGGAACTTTGATGTGCTGCATACCTTTACTTTCTAGGTGGTTTATTTCTCACCTTCCTCGCTCGATAATGAAGAATGAGCAAGGGTTCAGATGGTCCAAGAGGATCATGTCACTTTCTCACTCAGACATCCATTGGTGCTCCAGATCTATGGAGAATGTCACCATCATTGACCGTTGTGGGGAGTTTCCTAATGTGCCACTTCTAGGCATAAGAGGAGGCATCACCTACAACCCATCTCTAGCTTTACGACAGTTTGGTTACGCCCGGAGTGATGGTCCACATGACATGTTGATTCAGGGCATTGTGTTTGATTACGACAACGATCTTCAGGGTTACCGTCAGAGATTCATCCGAGCTTGGGGAAAGGTAAACAGGATTGACAGCAAGACACTGGAGCCTAAGTACACTATTCCTATGGAGGCTTATCTCAGATGGGTATGATCTCGTGCTCAGACACTCATGATGCCATATCCTGCCGTCCTACCAGTTACCATGGAACCTGTTGCTGAAGGAGACACAGCTTATACCATCCTTCACCCAGACATGCCTACTGATATGGAAGACTTGCAGAGATCATGGATCCAACTGAAAGAGCAAAGGGATACTTTCGAGGCTCATTACAAAGCAAGCCAAGCAAGGATCCTAGAGCTAACAAAGCTACTTCATGAGGAACGAAACCTCAACTCATACCTCAACACAAAGAGGAAACGTCCATGGGAGACTTAAAACCCCATCTTTTGTACTTATTTCGTTTTCATTTTTTGTAAGCCTAAAAGGCAAAACAAGTTATTACTAATAAAAAGTTACTTTCTTGTTTGTTTAAGCAAATTTAAATCCTGCGGTCCTTGAAAACATTGCATATGCATTCCCATATCATTGCATCACAGGTTTATAATTGTGCACAGGTTTCTCATCTTCTCGCTGTTTATTTCAGCAATGGCTCTTGAACAATCAGTTAAGGATCTCCAGGCACAGAATGCACAGTTCCAAGAGCTGATCCTGAACCTATCCAAGGGGCAGGATGAATTGAAGACACTGCTGGCCAAGAAGACTAAGAAGGCTAGAAGGTCTGCTGGGTTGCTCAACATGGGAAGAAGGTTCAAAGGTCCTGTCAAGACCAAGGAACATGTTGAAGACTATGAATCTGAAGAATCTGAGCAGGAGAGAGGCAGTCTCCACAACACTATGGGGGACTCTGATTCTGAGGCTAACTACTACCATGAGCCTAACGAAGACAAATTCAAGATGCTGGTGGATAGAATGGATGCTATGGAATTACAGAAATCATCTGGGCTGGATTTTGAGGATTTGAGCTTGATATCTGGGGTGGTCATACCCATTGGGTTCAAAGTTCCTACATTTGTTGTCTATGATGGGGTCTCTTGTCCCAAATTGCATCTGAGGTCTTATGTCAGAAGAATGCAACCCCACACTGCTGATAAAAAGTTGTGGATCCATTTCTTTCAAGAGAGTTTATCTGGAGCTCAGCTAGAGTGGTATTATCAGTTGGATAGTGTCAACATCAGAGATTGGAATGACCTTGCTGAAGCTTTCTACAAGCAGTATCAATACAATGCTGACTTAGCCCCCACTCGCATGCAGCTTCAAAGCATGTCTATGGGTGCCAAAGAAAGCTTTAAGGAGTATGCTCAGAAGTGGAGAGACTTAGCTGGAAGAGTTCAACCCCCTTTGACTGATAGGGAGTTGGTTGATATGTTCATGTGTACGCTGAATGGTCCGTTTTACAGTCATCTCATTGGAAGCTCATCATCTGGCTTCACTGAGTTGATCATGACAGGAGAGCGAGTAGAGAATGGTATCAAGCGTGGTAAGATCCAAGTGGGCACTTCTTCATCAGGTGCTGCAAAGAAGCCTCCCACTGGGAAGAGAGAATCTAATGCTGTGTATGGTCATCCTGATCGTAACAGAAGGCATCAGTCTGTTAGTGCAGTTCATATTTCAAATCCAACTCCTGCAACAACAGAGCAGCCTCAAGGCAACCAACAGAGGGCTAGAAGACAGTTCACGAAGATCAACATGTCAATGGCTCAGGCATTGCAACACTTGTTGAAAGCTGAACTTATTACCCTGAGGGAGGCCCCTCAGAATCCCAATGTTACCTCTCCCAAGTACAATCCCAATGCACGATGTGCATATCATTCAAACTGTCCAGGACATGATACTAATAACTGCTGGGTCTTGAAGAACAAAATTCAGGATATGATTGATGCTGGAGAAATTGAGTTTGATCCACCAGGTACTCCAAATGTGATTACAGCTCCAATGCCAAATCACGAGAAGACTGTCAACGCCATTGATGAAGATATTGATGAAGATCTGCATGTCTATTCAGTTATGGAGTTGAGCACACCATTGTCTGTTATCAAAAAGAGGTTAGTACAAGCTGGGATCTTTCCAGGTTGTCATGAAGATTGTCTATATTGTACCTATAAGCCGGATAGTTGCTTCATTTTGAGAGATAGGATTCAACGTCTCATGGATAAATATACTATAGTGTTTGAAAGAAGACCAGCATCTGTAGAAAGTATGGTGGATCATCTGACTCAGGGTAAGAAGATTGAAGAGGTTGACATGGTTGACAAAGTACCACTAAGAATCACTTCAAAGGGTCCCATTAAAATCACTCATCAGGGCCCAATCAAGATTACTGCTGAAGGTCCTGTGAAAGTTGTTGCTGAAGCCAGAGTAGCTCCTCTGATCATTACCACTCCTGGTCCTATTCCTTATACATCTGACAAAGTTGTGCCTTGGCACTATGGGTCTGATGTTTACATCCATGATGTCAAGCAGGAGCCTTTACCTGATATGCCTGTTGACATTGATAATATTGCTGGATCTAGCAAGATCACTCGTAGTGGAAGAGTCTTCTCTCCTCCAGTTGCTTCTAAGAGTGCAGTTACTCCTGCTGTTACTTCCACCACTGATGCTCGGGGCAAGGGTCCTGTTATTGAGCCTGTATCTACTGATGTGCCAGCTGCTGATGACCTCTCTAAGCAGATGGAAGAAGTATTGAAAATCATTCGCAAGAGTGATTATGATATTGTTGATCAGCTGGGGCATACTCCCTCAAAGATTTCTATGCTCTCCCTGTTATTATGTTCTGAGGCTCATGCCAAGTCATTGATCAAGTTTCTAAAGATGGCTCATGTACCCAGTGCAATTTCTGTGGACCAGTTTGAGAATTGTGTTGCTCACCTGACCTATGACAACGGGTTAGGATTTTCTGATGCTGACTTGACCCCTGCCAAGAGGGATCATAACAGGGCTTTGCATATTTCAATTGAATGCAGGGGCACTACCCTGTCTCATGTGCTGATAGACAATGGTTCCTCTCTGAATGTGTTGCCTAAGGAAGTCCTGAACAAGCTGAGTCCTGAAGATACGGTATTGAAGCCCAGTAATATTGTGGTAAAGGCTTTTGATGGTTCTAGAAGAGTAGTGCATGGGGAAATTGATCTTCCAATCAAGGTTGGCTCTCAGGTGTTCACTGCTACATTCTATGTGATGGATATTCGTCCTTCGTACTCATGTCTGCTTGGTCGTCCCTGGATCCATGGGGCAGGTGCTGTGACCTCCACATTACATCAAAAGTTGAGATATCCGGTGAATGGAAAAGTTGTTACTGTCTTTGGAGAGGAAGAATACTTTGTCAGCCATGTAAACACTTTCAAGTATCTGGAAGTAGAAGGTGAATACATTGAAACTCCATGTCAGTCGTTTGAAGTGGTTCCCTGGGCTGTTAAGGATTGTGTGACTCCTCCTGATGTGAAGAAGATTCCTGTGGTCATCAGAAACCCTCCAACAATGGCAATGGCCTCCCTCAATGATGCAAAAGCTGTGGTGGAAGAAGGTGGTTGTACTATTTGGGGTCAGCTTCCTGATATTCCATACAAGTCTGACAAGTTTGGTTTGGGTTTCACTGCAGAGTCCCAGAAGGCTGTCCGTCGTGCCCGTGCTGTTCGTATCACCAATCAAAGGGTTATCAATGCTGTGGGAGATCAAGATGAAGACTACAACTTGGAGGCATGGATTTTTCCTACTGTGGGTGCTGGACTCAATAATTGGACAGCTGAAGATGTTATCCCTATCTCCTTTAGTCAGGAGTAAATACTATTACTGTGTTATATTTTTAAATTTATAATTTCTGGAACAATTAAAACTTTCAAGCCATGTGCCTTACCCGGGGCACCATGGTGTGCTTGTTACGGGTTGTCATTTCATTTGCATACTTCATTCAATAAAATCAGTGGACGTTTCGTTTTCGTAAATATTGTGTTCCTTGTCTTTCTTTTTTTTTATTTTTGCTTTATCAGCTATGTGTTCTTACACACACCCACGTCACTAAAATACAGATCCTCATCCACTCTGGATCCAGTTGATAACAGTTCTACTATTGCCAATTATAATTTCGAGAATCCGATCTATCAAACTGAAGACGGAAACGAGGACGATTGTGAAATACCTGTAGGGCTTGCTAGGTTGTTACAACAAGAAGAGAAAGCTATACAGCCACATGAAGAGCCAGTCGAAGTTGTGAATCTGGGAACTGAAGAAAACAGAAAAGAGGTCCAGATAGGGGCTGATTTAGAGGACAGTGTCAAGAGCAGGTTGATTCAGATGCTACGTGACTATGTGGAGATCTTTGCTTGGTCTTATGAAGATATGCCAGGGTTGGATACAGACATTGTGGTTCACCGTTTGCCAGTGAAAGAAGATTGTCGTCCAAAGAAGCAGAAGGTTCGTCGTATGCGTCCTGAAATGTCAGAAAAGATCAAAGCAGAGGTAATGAAACAGTTCAATGCAGGGTTCTTGGCCGTAACTTCTTATCCTCAGTGGGTTGCAAATGTGGTACCAATTCCTAAGAAAGATGGTAAGGTCCGTATGTGTGTAGACTACAGAGATCTGAACAAGGCTAGCCCTAAAGATGACTTTCCACTTCCTCATATTGATATTCTGGTAGACACCACTGCTCAGCATAAGGTATTCTCTTTTATGGATGGTTTCTCTGGTTACAATCAAATCAAGATGGCACCTGAAGATATGGAGAAGACTACATTTGTGACACAGTGGGGCACCTTTTACTATAAGGTAATGCCATTTGGTTTGAAGAATGCAGGGGCAACATATCAGCGTGCTATGGTGGCTTTGTTTCATGATATGATTCATCATGAGATAGAGGTATATGTGGATGATATGATAGCCAGGTCTCAGAATGAAGAACAACATCTTGATCATCTGCACAAGTTGTTTGAGAGGTTGAAGAAATACAGGTTGAGATTAAATCCAAACAAGTGTACTTTTGGAGTTAGATCTGGAAAGCTCCTGGGTTTCATTGTCAGTGGAAAAGGTATTGAAGTGGATCCTGCAAAAGTGAAAGCTATACGAGAGATGCCAGCTCCCCGTACTGAGAAGGAGGTTAGAGGTTTCTTGGGACGATTGAACTACATTGCAAGATTTATTTCCCAATTAACTACCATCTGTGAGCCAATCTTCAAGTTGTTGAAGAAAGATCAGATGATGGAATGGAATGATGAGTGCCAGACTGCCTTTGATGAAATCAAGAGATATTTGCTAGAACCTCCAATTTTAATGCCACCAGTTGATGGAAGACCCTTGATTATGTATTTAACAGTATTAGACAACTCAATGGGGTGTGTATTGGGGCAACATGACGAGTCTGGTCGAAAAGAGCAGGCAATATACTACCTTAGCAAAAAGTTTACCGACTGTGAAACAAGATACTCACTGCTCGAGAAAACTTGCTGCGCTTTGGCATGGGCTGCTCGCCGACTAAGACAGTATATGTTGACCCATACTACCTTGTTGATTTCGAAGATGGATCTAATCAAGTACATATTTGAGAAACCTGCTCTCTCCGGAAGAATTGCAAGATGGCAAATGATCTTGACGGAATATGATATACAGTATACTACTCAGAAGGCCATTAAGGGGAGTGTTGTTGCTGATCATTTGGCTCATCAAGCAGTAGATGATTACCAGTCAATGAATTTCGAGTTCCCTGATGAAGACATTATGTCTGTTACCAAAGAACCTGGACAATATGACGGACCTGAACAAGGATCCCGATGGACTATGGTTTTTGATGGTGCCTCCAATGCACATGGTAATGGTGTTGGTGTTGTGATTAGTTCCCCTGAAGGTTGTCATACCCCGATTACTGCCAGACTTTGTTTCTATTGTACCAATAACATGGCTGAGTATGAGGCATGTATCATGGGTATGCAAGTTGCTATTGATATGAAGATTCAGTTCCTTGAGGTGTATGGAGATTCAGCTCTGGTAGTAAGTCAGATTAAAGGAGATTGGGATACAAAGCATGATAATCTCATTCCTTACAGAGAACATGTGTTGTCTTTGATCCCACATTTCAAAGAGATTACTTTTGGACATATTCCACGAAGAGAGAATCAGTTGGCAGACGCATTGGCCACCATGGCATCTATGTTTGAGATCAGCTAGGATGATGAAGCTCCCAAGATTCCCATTGATAGATTTGAGAAGCCTGCATACTGCAATGAGATTGACACTGAAGGGGCAGAGGAGAAGCCTTGGTTCTATGAAGTGAAAAACTATCTTGAAGCTCAGGAGTTCCCTGAAGGGGCATCTGTCAAAGATAGGAAGTTCCTGAGAAGGTTTTCTGCTAAGTTCTTTCTGAGTAATGGCATTCTGTATAAGCGTAATCATGATTCAACTATGCTTCGTTGTGTGGATAAGAAGGAAGCTACAGAAATTATGGAAGAGATGCATGATGGGACCTTTGGCACTCATTCTAGTGGTCATACCATGGCAAAGAAGATTTTGAGAGCAGGTTACTATTGGTCTACCATGGAAGCTGATTGCTATCAACACTCCAGAACATGTCACAAATGTCAAATCTATGCTGATAAAGTACATGTACCTCCATCTCCATTGAATGTGTTAACTGCTCCTTGGCCCTTTGCCATGTGGGGCATTGATATGATTGGTGAGATCAAGCCTACTGCTTCTAATGGGCATCGTTTCATCCTGGTTGCTATTGATTACTTCACGAAGTGGGTAGAGGCAGCTTCATTTGCATCTGTGACTAAGAATGTTGTGGCTCGGTTCATTAAGAATAATCTCATATGTAGGTATGGTATCCCTGAAAGGATTATCACTGACAATGGCTCT
This sequence comes from Lathyrus sativus, assembly GCA_963859935.3. Classification (NCBI taxonomy): domain Eukaryota; kingdom Viridiplantae; phylum Streptophyta; class Magnoliopsida; order Fabales; family Fabaceae; genus Lathyrus; species Lathyrus sativus. Next base: position 645,529,381 of record OZ012739.1, read on the forward strand.
AATCTGAACAACACTATGATTACTGATCTTTGTACGCAGTTCAAGATTAAGCATCACAACTCTTCTCCGTATCGTCCAAAGATGAATGGGGCAGTCGAAGCTGCTAATAAGAACATTAAGAAGATTGTACAGAAGATGACTGTTACTTACAAGGATTGGCACGAGATGTTACCATTTGCTCTGCATGGTTATCGTACTACAATACGTACTTCAACAGGGGCAACCCCATTCTCCTTAGTCTATGGTATGGAAGCAGTTATGCCTATTGAAGTTCAGATCCCCTCCTTGAGAATTATGAAGGATGCAGGCTTGGATGAAGATGAGTGGATTCAGACTCGACTTGACCAGATAAATTTGATTGATGAGAAAAGGTTAGCAGCAGTTTGTCATGGCCAGATGTACCAGAAACGGATGATCAAAGCTTTTAACAAGAAGGTTAAGCCAAAGGTATATCAGGCTGGTGACTTGGTAATCAAGCGTATCATATTACCACAGGGTGATCCTAGGGGCAAGTGGACTCCAACATATGAGGGACCATTTGTAGTCAAGACAGTGTTCTCAGGAGGTGCCATGATACTGACTACAATGGATGGTGAAGACTTCCCACAACCTGTAAACGCAGACATAGTTAAAAAATACTACGCATAAAAAGAGACCCGCTAGGTTGACAGGCCTAGGCAAAAATAAGGGCACCCCGGCAAACCAAAAGGGTTTGGGCAAAAATTAGGGATATATATATAAAAAGATGTACACCCGGCAAGTCGAAAACCTGAAAAGGCGGCTTGGGCAAAAAAGGGTATCCCGGTGGATTGAAAACCTGAAAGGGCAATCCAGGCAAAAGTTAGGGATTAAAGCGTATGACTATGTCTCGTTTGGATCACTCATGAAACTGCAACCAGTTGTACTGGTTTGTCAAGCTCAAACAGATAAAGCTCAATCCAATCGTTTCCGTCTCAACAGCAAGAAGATGAGATACTTGAGTGGCAATAGTAGAATTGAAACTCAATAGGATTATTTCCCACATAGCTGATTCTTTTTGTAAAACTTCATGACAAAATTCTCTTACTAGGGTTTATGTCTCCTTGTACAAACTTACCTGTGTATGGGTCACTTTTGATATAAATAAATTCCATCTTTTGAATCCAGATTTACTTTTACCCTATTTACATAAGCGAAACGTCCATTGGTTGTGTTTGAATGTATGTATGCCTTTGAATATGATTGATGTTTACCAGAAATGCATGTATGCTTTTAATATGATTGATGTTTACCAGAAATGCATGAAAATACAGTAATAGTATTTACTAAGGACGAACGAGAGAAGGATTTCAACGAAGCTTCGCCGGTTCATCTTTACAAGGCAGTTACAAACCATCAGTAGGACTAATCCATTTTCACAAAGTCTAATCTCCCCTGGAATTTATATCCATCTCTTTTATCCTCATACAGATATACGGGAAATTACTTTCCAATAAGGGCACGATGAACGAAGACGGGATGTTATACTTATCCTACTATCAAACGAAAACGAAGGTTATCTATGCCCTACTATCCCCAACAACGGGAGGTTATCTATACCTTGTTATCCCCAACAACGGGAGGTTATCTATACCTTGTTATCCCCAGCAGACGGAGGGTTATATATTCTTCAACAACGAATCGGGATTTATTTTCCTTGGCCAGCAGTTGTTATACAAGGATATCCAGACACTTCCAGCAGTGTCATATCATACATACATCATTTACATCATACCATAACATATATGTCTATAGTACATTACCTAAGTGCATCATGTCATACATGCATACATAAAGCATAAACTAATGTTGTTATACAGAATGCTACCTTGTTTTCAGGTTAATTATCCAACAAACAAGCTTATGATCTTTGGGACTGCTTTATTGTAACCTCAGGGTTACTTTATCCTCCTGATGAGCTTCTTATTCCTTTGGGACTGCTTTATTGTAACTTCAGGGTTACTTTATCCTCCTGAGAACATCTCATGACTTCAAGACTGCTTTAGAGCTACTGATTGCTCTATCCTCCTGAAACCATCATTATTATTTCAAGACTGCTTTAGAGTATTCATTGCTCTATCCTCCTGAAATTACACTTCAAGACTGCTTTAGAGTATTCATTGCTCTATCCTCCTGAAATCATTACTTCAAGACTGCTTTAGAGCTATTGATTGCTCTATCCTCCTGAAGACATATCACGTTATTATTTCAAGACTGCTTTAGAGCTATTCATTGCTCTATCCTCCTGAAATCATTACTTCAAGACTGCTTTAGGGTTATCATTATTGATTGCTCTATCCTCATGAAGACATGCTGTTACATCAGTATTACTCCAGACTCCTGACAGTTCTCATTATACTACTGAAGAACTTTCCCCTAGTGGCATCTTTAAGCCCACTCAATCATGTTCAACCAACCATCAATATCACTCCATGCACTGGTGAGTGCAAATTTTTGGGCTTTTGTGTTCAATCCCCTTCAACCTTCCAGGTTACGACTGGCAAATATACCAATCTAACCCCTCAGGTTTCAGAAAATTGAACAGGGGCAGCTGTTGCACCCCAAAATTTGCCCTCACAATACAAGACTTTGTGTTCTAAGAAGATTCACAAGGTTCACAAGTTCTCCAACAACTTGCATAACCTTTCATGAAGTTCATAAAGTCCACAAGCTACTTTATGAAGGTTCACAAGGTTCACAAGGCCCACAGTGCTTTCAATACCTTTCATGAGGTTCATGAAGTCCATAGGTTGCTTCTTGAAGGTTCACCAAATTTCTCAACATCTACAAGACCTTTCATGAGGTTCATGAAGTCCATAGGTTGCTTCTTGAAGGTTCACAAGGTTCACAAGATCCATAATGATTACAAAGCTTCCCTGAGGGTCATGAGGTCTACAAAGTCACTTCATGAGGTTCATAAGGTTCACAAGCTTCACAATACTTCCCATGGGTGTCACAAGACATTTTATGAAGATTCACAAGGTTCACATAGTTCACAATTGGTCAAAGAAGTTGACAATTCCCTCAGACAATGCACCTCCTAAGTAGGGCATCCATAACTAGGGTTTTGACTTTAATCAGGCTAAATGGACTTCCAATACCTCAAGTGAGTTTAATAACATCTTATATGTGTATAAGAACCCCCATGTCAAGTTTCAAGACTTTTCTCAAAAGTTTGCTCAATCAGATGATCAGATAAGTCAAAATCAGTCAATGCAGTTAAAAAGTCAAACTGAGGTCAACTGTGGTCAAACCAAAGTCAAACTTCATGATTTTTTGCCAACATCAAGTATATGAAGTAAAATTCATCATTTGATCAAGGGTTGATCATGATTCATCGAGGAGATTCCAGATCATCAATAATCAGGAGTTTCTAAATTAGGGTTTCCTCAGTAAAAGTCAACTGAACTTTGACCAGCCATAACTTTCACATGCTTCATCACCAAGTCTCCATCCAAAGCTCATTTTGAAGTAAATTGAATTCTCTACAACTTTGATGTTGAAGGTTAAGCCCAAAAATGCTTCATTTGAAAGATATGATCTAAGACATTATAGGTCATTTCAAAAGTCAACAAAAAGTCAACAACTTCAAAAGGGCATAACTTGAGATTGGTAAATGATATGGACCTGAAACCAATGGGGTTGTTTAGAGGACTCTTCAAGCTTTCCAAAAAGTCCAAGAACACCCTCATACCTTTAAAATTGAGGGAGATGTGTCCTTGCAAAGTTGGACAATTTTGTGATGATTTATATTGAAAATGGAGGCTTAGAAGTATTTCTTTCCAAATGGGCTGCCTAATTTATGACCCAATCCATCTCATAACATGGTGCACGACCCAATTGACCAAAATTCATCATTTTTATTATTTTTTATTTATTTATTATTGATTTAAATCATTTTAAATAAATAAAAAATATAAAAATCTATTTTTGGGTGAAGATTTTGTTTCTAGAAATTCATAATCATTGATTGAATTAGAATGAGAAGGAAATCATGTGATCTCTCCCAAAATAGCAAGCACTCATGATCAAATATTTGAAATTTATACAATGATCTTTTTGAATATTTTTTGGATCAAATATCCACACAACACATCAATGTTTCTGACCTAAATCCATCACACATATATACTAAGCACAAACCCTAGCCTCATTCACGAAATCAAGCAGCTCATAGGTAAGTTCAAAGTTCAAAAATTCAAGGAAAAAGTGGAATTCGGATTCTCTTATCCAAGGCTCTACAAGGTAAAACAAGCACATAGCAAGCTTCCTGGGACTTCTCTGGTCATGAACCATTAATCATATGCATCTCATGTGTACCCTATGGCTCTACCCGAACTCATCTTTGCCTTGAACTTAATTTTTTCGAATCCATCAATATATGTATTATGAATTGTTTTTGATGATTGATTTGTGTTTATTTTGATCCCTAGAACGATTCTGGATAGTTGGATTGAAGGATGAGAGTCTAAAACAGAAACGGCCATGGTTAGGGTTTGAACCTCCAAATTAGGGTTCATCAATTCACCAAATATAAATGAATTTGGAGAACATAGAGATGTTGTATGGACTGTGTGGATCATAAAACATTAATTAATTTCATGAATCGACACTGTTTTGTTGGAGTTTGGTTTTCGCAGGTTCGCAACAAGGAAGAACACGCAGGAGATTTTGCAGGTAAAATTGCAACTGATTTCGCAGGTAAATTGGAGAAGAAGAAGTCCTATGGCGCGCACTCTGATATTTGAATATTGTTTTAATAATTTTATTATATTAACGTAAATTGATATCATCAAGGCAACATTGGTCTGGTGGTAAAGCGCATATGTGTATCATGGAAGGACCCTAGTTCGAGTCCTGGCTAGTGCATTGTTTTTGTGCTATTTTTCAGGTAGCGAAGAGGCTTAATATATTATGATATGTGGTCATCACATTACCAGATAGGCTCTCCCAGCCAGGTGGTAACGCGCGCATGCTATCATACATAAGGTCCTGGGATCAAAACCTCCCCAGGCCTTTTGTTCTTTTATTTTTCTGGAATTTTCAAGGACAAGGCATAAAAGCAACCATGCGTCATTCATTCTCACCTGCGCCTGGCTGGCCTGGTGGTTCTTGTTGCTGCCTGCAAGTAAGAGGTCCTAGGATCAAATCCCATCAGGTTCCTTTTCTTCCTTTTTTTTTATTTTCTTGTTTTCCATTTAATTTAATTAATTTAAATGTTATTATTTTCTATATCATAATATGTATATATAATATATAATCTAATTGCTCTTAAAATAATTTTCTAAAAAAAAAAATATAAAACTCTTGTTTTTTTTATTTAAAATTTTATTTGTATAGTTTATATTAATTAAAATAATGTTATGTGATTATTAAAAATAAATTTTTGTATATATATAAACCCTAATTCTTACAAACCCTAAAAATTATTTTTCTAAAAAAAATAAAACCTAATTTTAATTTTCTATATAATTCTATGTATATATTTATTATAATTCTTGTAAATTTTTGTAAATAAAATTAAACCTTATAAATACTTAATGTAAAATTTTGTGAATGTGATTATTGATTATTTAAAATTTATTTTCATCACAATGTGTAAATATTTTTCTTAATAATTGTTAATATATAATTAGAGATAATTAAATTTTGTAAATGATTAAGAAATTTATAATTATGTTATATTTAGAACTTTATATTATAGTAATTATTTAATCATTTATGTTTCTAAATAAAAATCAAATTTTATGTTTAATCACGTTATTAATTAATTATTATTGCTAATCATATTTTGTTGCTTATTATTATTTTGAAATTTCTATCTTATTATTTTTTCTAACTTTGTCTATTTTTCTAATTATTATTGTTTCAACTAATTATTTTCACTAACTTTATATTTCTACTAACCTTATTTAATTTTTCTTATTATTTACTAACCCCAATATTTTATTTACTTATTTGTTATTATATTTATTTTGATTATTATAATTTTGTAATTGCCTCTTGGATGTAAATTGTAATTATTTAATTATTATTATCATTATGGTTAGTAATTAGGGAGTGCTAATATGTATGATATTTAAAAAAATAAATTAGATCATTTTAATATAAGATAATTAAATTAAACATTTCACACACGTAAGTCGATTTTAATCGCCGTCTCACTTCCTAAGGATATCCCTCAAGTTGCCTATGAATATTGGTTAAGTGGGGTGTATAAAGCAAGTCCCTCAAAAAGAAAATCATCAAAGTCCCTTATGGTTGCCTTTACGAATCGAGTCCCTTTCGAAAAATGATGATAGTCCCTCCAGTTTGCTTATTACACCCCACAATGGCCTTCAAAAATCCAATTGTCCCTCACATGTCCCTTAACATCCAAAGTAAGGACTACCTACTCCATTATAGTAGGGATAGTCTTACTAAGGAAAGGATAAAGAATAAGAAAGACCTTAAAACATTAGGGTAGGCTACTCCTAGATACTTGCTCACTTCAAAACTGTTTCACACTTAAACAAATTTCCAACAAAATTTTCAAACAAGTTTTTTTCACATCCATACACGGATTATTATTAAAACTATTCTGAAATTTTTTGCTATTCACACACTACACTTTCAAAACAATTCAAAAGTGAGCTTACGTACCTAAGAGCCCATGGATAACCATGGATGAAAAGGGTGCTAACACCTTCCCTTTTCATAACCTACCCCCCGGACCCAAAATATTCTCTAAGGTCTTTCCTGTTCTTTTATAACCTTTCCTTATGGATAAAATAAAAGTCGGTGGCGACTCTTGCTATCCGCAACATTGTTTAAAGTCAGTTCTCCCACCGTGTTACAGTTATGCATAGGGTAGGTATTTCACATCCTAAACATATGTAGTACTCTACAGGAACCTTTTGTTTGTTTGCATGCTAAGTTTGCTATGGATTGGGATTGGGTAAAGGGTGTAGGTTATGACCTAAAGATAGTTTCTAAGTTTGCTCGCAAAGACATCGCGTCCTTTGCCTATGTATCCTAACTAGGATAGAATCATAGCAATCGTAGTTCGCCTCACTAGGGTTGAAGAACACTTGATTATGATCAAGGTTTAAAGGGGGGAACAAACATAACAATGCTTGTGTAGAGTTTTACAAAACTCTCTAGATCTATGTTGAACTCTCAAGGGGGAATAAGTAATCATTGCTATGATTCTTACATAGAGTTTACAAACTCTATCCTAAGGTTCTAATTGAAGTACACTCCTAGCAAAGGTGGGTTTTTTAGACTTAAGGCAAAGTCTAATGGCTCATATTAAGGTTTAAGATGACTTCACAAAGTCAAGGGAGCGGGTAATGAGCTATCCATGACACAAGGGTCAGTGGAGAGACTTTTCCTTTGGAAGGAGAGAGAGAGAGAGAGAGAGAGAGAGAGAGAGAGAGGCAACTTGGATGAGAACTAAAGAGTTCCATCACTTGGGGAAGGAATACTTAACAAAGCAATCAACATCTAAACAAGAAGAATAAGATATATGGTTACAACCAAGCAAGCATGCATATTACAATAAGCAAAGATCAAATAGATACAAATGGTTACAACCGAGAATCGTATATCTTAACAAAGATGAAGGTAACAACCCAAAGGGACATATTAAAAAATATGAAAACAACCATTATACAAATAAGTCACAACTTAAAATGATCATGTTATAAATTCAAATGTAACAACACTTAGGCATTGATGATAATCAAATACGTAAAGAATATTCACAACAGTTAAACTCAAGACTTTAGGAAGAGAACAAATAAATTTATGGTAACCACCAACAAGAAATGAAGTCTCAACATGCTAACAAACATAAAGAAATCAAATACCAATAAATCTCACAAGATAAGTCAAGCATGGTATAAGGGAAATTTAATCAAAACGTAAAGTAACGACCTAAGAACGAACCAACTAACAAGCAGGCCAAAAGGCATTGTAAAAATAAGCAAGTTGAGATTTTAATCCATTAAATGAGAATAGACATTACAATGAGCAATTGGCAAAAGAACGAATCAAAAACGATAAAGCATGAGAAAGTTGTAATATTTTGAAGTTTCAATGATTTGTGAAAATAAAATAAACAAGTGAGTAAAAGGAAGTGGCATGGGAAGGGATTGAACCCACGCCCTTGTGTTCACAAACACAACACTCTAACCACTAAGCCACAACGCGCGCATGTTAGGAGAAATGGAAGAAGTGAAGAAAATGATTAAACAAGGCAAAATGAAAAATAAAACCAAAAAGAGTTGATCACCAAGGATCGAACTCAGGTCAGGCATGTGAAATGATATAAGGGCGCAAGTTGTCTACCACTGGGGTGGCTATACATCCGTGTATTTAGCCACCCCCATAAATAGATAACACTAGATATGATGGATATTCTTGGCCAAAAACAAACCAAACAAACCAAATACGTGAAGAATCCAAACTTGGTCAAAACTCAATCTTTTTTCATGAAATTTTAGTCAAACATGACTGTTTTTTAACAAGGATAATGATGGTATTAACAAAATTGTGAAATGATGCCTCTAACAAAAAACACGATTGAAGATGCATATTGGCATTTTGAGATGCATTTTGAAAAACCACACCAGTCCTGAGCTCATACATATCAAAAAGACATTGCACACAAGTCATGAATATGATAACAGATGTATTATACACTTAGGGCTCAAGCATAGATCAATAGAATTGAAAGTGGCACATGAATTGCAAATGAGGTATGAAAATGAAATCAAGTTGTCAAGGGCATATGGAAATGTTCAATCATGTATACATGGCCTAACAGTTCTAAACATGTCAATGATGCTCTCTAATGCTCACAAGCCAAACACCAATGTCTCAGGCAGAAGGAAGATAGTATGATGCAGTAATGACATCATATTGGATGAATGAACTTTGCCAAATAGTGAACTCATGCTTAAGAACAAAATGACCTCAAAAACAAATTGCTCAAATCCAAACAGACCACAGTCACAACAATACACACCAAACATGGTTGGTCCCAAGTGATATGAGGGGATCAAAAGATGATGAACACAATAGGCAAGCAGTAGGCCAAGGCAAAAAGGCCTGTTGTCCAGAATTTACACAAAAAGGACAACCATGGATGGAAACAAAAATTTTGATCACAACAGAACCAATACAATCATAGAATCTCAACCAAAATGCAATGAGAAACAAAAAGATGACAATCTCAATGCCAAGATTAAACATAAAAAATAACTGTCATGTGTTGCCAAGTGAAATGAAAAGAAATGCAATTTGAAATCCAAAGTCATGCAATAAGTACAATCAGGTTGAACAGACCTCACACACAAACCATAAACATCATCTTGAGTGTTTCCACACTTCAAGATTTGTCTCAAACCCAACAGAAATGAGAGTCACATATCAGCTGCTCATTTAAGCATAAAAATGCATAATTGGAGACATATCATGATTGGAATAGGTTAGACCAAACAAACATCATATACAATAACGAAACATGTTTATGAATGATGTTACAACTCAAGTTTGATCATGAAATGCACATAACACAAAAGTTAGTTTACAAACTACAAGTGTGGCACATGGTAAGTGGGGCTGTCATGACAGGCAGAGGGAATTGGCAAGGTAATCATAAATGGGGCCTAGTTCATACACATACAAGTCCTCAACATACTATTTAGAGGCCTAAGGCTCATGGAATAAATCAAAACAACACAAATAGCAAAGTGAAGTGTGTGTTGCAGCTGTGGTTTTTTTTCAAAACAGTTTTGGCCGCAAAATGAGGTACAAGCTGGTCTAGCCAAAAGTAAGTGGTCTCAATAGCACATACACATCATAAATATGAAGGAAAATGAATTCAAACTCAGAAATCAAGCATTTTGCAATTGGAACAAGATTTGGTATAGTCATGGCATATTTTGGTTTGAGAAAGCAACTTGAAAGTGATAAGATGAAACAGGTGGACATAGGTCATACAATTAATATACACACATTATAAACATGGAAATGAAAGAGATCATATTTGAATTTCAAGCATATTTCCAACAGAAAAGAATTTGGCATGTTGATGGTTATGAAGAAAAAGCTGTCTTGAGACAAACTTGGTACAACAGGGCATTTTTCAAAACAAAGAGAATCATGTCATGACAATGATACACACATACCACAAATATGCAAAGGGATAAGCTCATGCCTCAAAATAAATTCAAATCAACATCAAACAGAATATGGCATATAGATACTCATGAAATGTAAAAACAACTTATTCAGGCAGCAGGCAAGTTTATGGCAGTTGGGATAATTAGGCATTACATACAAGCTTAAAACAAGTAAAACAATGATCCTAGGCACATGGATCAAGCAAAAAGCAGTTGAAACAGAAAATGGCAAGTGATTGGTATTATGGAGTTTTGAAAATGCAAGTGGAGAATGAAAAGTTGTTTTGAACAAGTAAGGCCAGTTTGGACATATACATACCACATACAACCTCAAAACATGTTAAATGATGTTTCCATACTCAAAGATCATACATAGGCTGTACAAAATAAAAACTGGTGTGCTAGTTCAAATATTTGACAGCAAAAACAAGCAACCTCACAGCAGGCCCTATAGCTAAGTCTCATGTTTCTCATCATTTCAAAAAGCTCAACTAGGCAAACAAGATCATGTAAACACAAACCAATAGTTTAAAACACTTGAGACACAACATGGCAAACACAGGCAGTTTAACATAAAACTCATGATAATAGTATAGCAAAAGGTATCAAATATCATCACAAGCCAAACTAGACTCAAACATGACCTAGGGGCAGGGGGATCTTATGAAACAACTAACAAGTTATTCAAACATGACCAATAAACAAAGATTGACAAATCTAGGGCAAGCACACCAACATTTCAATGTTTGGATCTCTAAAACTACCTTATAGACAAAATTCTCAAAACAAGTTGTACACAACATCAAAGTTTTAATATTAACATCAAATCACCAACATATCATTCATGAGCAAACATACTTTAACAAAAGCAATATCACAGCCATAAAACTCAAGCTCTTGACAAGGATCCAATATAGGACAGCATGACTATATTTCACAACAAGCACTTCAAAATTGTAAAACATGACAATGTATGAATAAGAAAGAGGTTGAGCATTGCATACCTCTTGTAGACTTTCTTGAACAAGCTAAAAAGCTAAGAAACCCAAAGATCTTCTTCCTTGGCAAAGATTTTGAGCTTTCTTCCTCTTGAAGCAATAAACTACCTTTCAAGACAGTTTGAGTTATGAACTTCCCAGCTGGTTTTTAAGACTTTGGACAGTTGAAATATGATATATATGAGGTGTTGGGAGTGTTGAGGTGGTGGGAAATTCCTTAAGTAGAGACTTGGCTTCCAAAGTGCATGAAAGTCAACATATGAAGGTATGAGGTTTGACTTTTAGGAAAATGATGTTTTTGGGTGGTTTGAGTGTATGAACACCTTCTACACAATGTATATAGATTGTGTAAATGGTTTTGAGTGGCTTGGAAGTGGTGGAAATGAGTTTGGGCATAATTTTGCTTGAGACAGATTTTGGTGAAAAACTTGGGAGTTTTTGAAGAATGAGGTTTTTGAGAAAATGAATGAGAGTTGAGAGCTGTGATTTATCTTGGTTTTTAAGAGTGTTATGGTGTGTCTAACATCATAGAGAATGCCTCTATTTATAGGGAAAATGGAGGTGAGGGCAGCCTTGGCTTTTCCACATTTTTGGAGGGAGATTGTGAAATTTTGAATGAATCTTGCCAAGATATTTGTGGCAGCTCTACATATCAGCTCCATGGGCAAATGCTGAGCAAAAATCAAGTGAGATGGGAGAGATGGGATGGCTGAAGTGAGGCTAGGAAGGTAGGGGACTGCAACTGCACAATCTCTTTGAAAAAGTTTCTCTTTCATGGCCTTTAAATGATTATTTTAATGGCCACTTGCTCCAAGTTGCACAAGCCTACCAATTCTGCATTTTTTTCTGGTTTATGCATCATCCAAAATTCATAATATCAGAATAGAACAAGATCCAATGGCTGAGGGTATCCCAATTTGATGAATTCTGAATTTTGAAAAATGTTGAAGTGGTGATTTCAAGTGTGGCAGCCCTATCTTTCATGATCCATAACTTTCTGCTCACACATGCTATTGAGGAGTTCTACCATAATTTAGAAAGCCCTCAAGCAGCTCTATAACTTTCATATTTTTGAGATTTCCAAATTCTAGATGGAACTAGGTTGAAAAACCCCTCAAAGTTGTTAAAAAACTCACTTAAAAGGCCAAATAACTTAGAATTTTCTCTAAGTTATTTCCCTTCTTGAAATGAATTTTGTCATAACTCCAAAACTATGCCTTTTTTGATTATGAACCACTTTGGGACTTTTGTAGGACTTGTCAAGAGATTTCCAATGAGCTTTGAACCACCTCAATTGGATGTGTGGTTGAGGAGTTATGGTAATGCCCTTTTCAAAACCCTAATTCCCGATTTTTGCAATTACTTCCTAACCCTTGATCCAATGGTCATGAAACTTTATGGGAAGGTGTAATATGACATAAGGAACATTTTTTATTCATACCATTAGGTCCAATTCCTTACAGTTGAAGAGTTGACTTTTCGGTCAACCGTTCGATCAATCGGTGACTACCGAGTCGGCTGTTGATGATCCGGATATTCTGAGGACTTGAAACTATTTGGATAGACTTTACTAAGCCATAGGAACTTAAATGGACCATGATCCCACCATTGAAACACTTTTTAAATCAAAATTCAAACTACGGTTGACTTTTCCTGATCGAAAACCCTAATCGGGTATCCGGAACTGCACTGTTCCCAATTCCTGGGTGACCACCTCAACTTGAATTCATACTTGACCCAATGTAGTATTTTTGATCTTGTTTATAGTTTAATCAATCCAAAACATTGATTGATCAAACCATCGAAGCCTCGATTTTGACGGTACGGAACCTTGATTCATCTGCATCTTGACAAAGATAAACTTGAAATGGGTTAAGGTTAGTTAATTAAATGAATATGATCCTAAAATGATGATGAGGATCTAAGGGGTCAAAATTTGGGGTGCAACAATGGGGAACTTGAATCTACTGGGGAAATCTCACACTCCTATTCCACCACTTACTGCGTCGAGGGAATCAGCACTACACTCTGCTGAAGGAAGTCCTTAATACCGACTCCGTGAGGAAAAAGGCGTCACCAACGTTGCCTCCGCTTGAGAAGAAAACTGGTCTACAAACCACCTTGCCACTGAGGGAATCGCTTCTATCCTGCTCTGCTGAGAACAAACTCCACCCTGCTAGGGACTCACTTTCTCGTGAAGACAAAGCTTTTTTCTGCTGGAGATACAACATTTCAAACCTGATAATCGAACTCTGCTGGGGAGACGAAACAGCTCCGCCGGAGAGAAGACGACCACTTCAATGGGGAAGCGAACTCTCTGCTATGGGAAGCACCTTTTCGTTGCTCATGCCCGACTGCATTTACCTATGGGGAATACCCGGCTGACAACAACTGCCACTTGCTGCGATCTGAACTGCTGAGGAAAAGGGAATCTCACTCAGCTGTGATAACCCTGTTGACCTGCAACAAAGAAAAACACCAGAAATGTTCTACATGTAAAATGGTCACCTCAGTTACCATCCATGATACTTGCCGATCAAGCAAAGTCAGCGCTTTCGTTATGCTCTATACAGCCTCTTGCTTTTACCTGTAATGTTTACCAAAATAACAGACATTTCACAAACAAAACAGTAAAATGGACAAGAAAAAGAAAGCTCTTTGACTAAAGTGAATACTTTATTGATGAAAGGCCTGTAAATAGGTGAATTAAAATTCAGATGCAATTCCTAAAAAGAGGTAATTGCTCAAAAACAAAATACAATATAAATGTCGGCAATGTGGAAACAGACCACCACCATGTGTCGATTCGGCTATGACCTGTATATCTTCGACGTTCCACATGCTTCGTCTTCTGACAAGACTGACTAGACTGATTCCTTTCCTTCTGGACAACTGCTCACAAGCGTACAGATCAAACACGGACCGTGATCATTTGCTTTTTAAATCCCTAACTTTTGCCTGGATCGCCCTTTCGGGTTTTCAATCCACCGGGATACCCATTTTTGCCAAAGTCACCTTTTCAGGTTTTCATCTTTGCGGGTTCATTCTTTTTCTTTTTTCCCTAATTTTTGCCCCGAACCTTTTCCTTTTATGGTTCGCCGGGATGCCCCATTTTTTCCTGGACTTTTCTTTTTGTGTCCAGCGGGTCTCTTTTAAGCAAAGTATTTTTTAACCACGTCCGCGTTCACAGGGGACGAAAAATCTTCACCATCCATGGTAGATAGCAATAAGGCTCCGCCAGAGAAAACCTTTCTTACCACATACGGACCTTCATAGTTAGGAGTCCATTTTCCCCTGTGATCTGTCTGAGGAGGAAGGATCCTTTACAACACCAAATCACCCGTCTGGAAGTACCGAGGACGCACTTTTTGATCAAAGGATTTCTTCATCCTACTCTGGTACAACCGGCCATGCGCGATAAACGCCAATCTCTTTTCATCAATCAAGCTCAGCTGTTTCAACCTGGTTCGCACCCATTCAGCTTCGTCAAGCTTTACATCCGACAATACCCTTAAAGAAGGAATCTCAACTTCTAATGGCAGGACTGCTTCCGCACCATACACCAGTGAGAAAGGAGTTGCCCCGGTTGATGTATGCATCGAAGTACGATAACCGTGAAGAGAAAAATGCAACATATTGTGCCAGTCCTTGTAGGTCACAACCATTTTCTGCACAATATTCTTGATATTCTTATTAGCTGCCTCAACAGCACCATTCATCTTCGGACGATATGGAGAAGAATTGTGATGTTCTATCTTAAAACTCTGACACAGTTCCTTCATCATTTTGTTATTCAAATTCAAACCATTATCAGTAATGATTCTCTCATGAATTCCATAACAACAAATGATGTCCTTCTTTATGAATTGGGCTACCACCTGCTTCGTGACATTGGCGTAAGATACTGCTTCTACCCACTTTGTAAAGTAATCTATCGCGACCAAAATGAAACGATGTCCATTAGAAGCAGTCGGCTCAACCTTTCCAATCACATCGAATCTCCACATTGCAAAAGGCCAAGGAGATGTCAACACATTCAGAGGAGCTGGTGGCACATGCACCTTATCCGCATAAATCTGGCATTTATGGCATTTTCTGGCGTATTTGAAACAATCGGATTCCATAGTCATCCAATAATACCCAGCTCTCAACAGTTTTCTAGCCATTACATGTCTGTTGGAATGAGTGCCAAAAGAACCCTCATGGACTTCCTCCATCAACAGGTTTGCTTCAAGTTCATCAACACAACGCAGCAAGACCATGTCGAAATTTCTCCTGTAAAACACATCGTCCTTATTCAAATAAAAATTTCCTGCTAACCTTCTCAAGGTCTTCTTATCTTTGTTGGATGCCCCAGATGGGTACTCTTGACTCTTTAGAAAATGCTTGATATCGAAATACCAAGGCTTTCCATCGGATGCTTTCTCAACGACAAACACAAAAGCAGGTCTATCAAGACGCATGATGGTGATAGCAGGAGTTTCATTCCAGAAATTCACTTTGTACATCGAGGTGAGCATGGCCAAGGCATCCGCCATTTGATTCTCAACCCTCGGCATATGATGGAAATCAACTCTATCAAAGAAAGGCAGCAGTCTCCTTGCATAAGCTCTATAAGGCACCAGGTTGGCTTGACGAGTTTCCCATTCTCCTTTGATTTGGTTAACGACCAACGCTGAGTCACCGTATACATCCAAATTCTTAATCCTCATATCAACAGCCTCTTCTAAACCCATAATGCAACCTTCATAGTCGGTTTCATTATTGGTGCAAGCGAATGTCAATCGGGCGGTGAACGGTATATGAGAACCGTGAGGAGTAGTAATGATTATGCCGATTCCATTACCATATGAATTAACCGCTCCGTCGAAAACCAATTTCCACTGAGATTCTCTCTCAGGACCCTCGTCAGGTAAAGGCTCATCGCAGTCATTCATCCTCAGAAACATGACGTCTTCATTTGGAAAATCAAACTTCATCGGCTGATAATCCTCAATCGGCTGTTCCGCTAGATATTCTGACAGGACGCTTCCCTTAATGGCTTTCTGGGAAACATACTGAATATCATACTCTGTTAAAACCATTTGCCATCGGGAAATCCTTCCGGAGAGTGCTTGTTTTTCAAAGACATACTTGATTGGGTCCATCTTCGAAATCAATAGGGTTGTGTGGTTTAACATGTACTATCTCAAACGCTTTGCGGCCCAAGCGAGTGCAGAACATGTTTTTTCCAGCATCGAGTACCTCGACTCACAATCAGTGAATTTCTTACTCAGGTAGTAGATGGCATGCTCTTTTCTACCTGACTCGTCCTGTTGACCGAGCACACATCCCATTGAATTCTCAAGAACCGTGAGATACATGATCAGTGGTGTCCCTGCAACTGGAGGCATGAGTATTAGAGGTTCCTGTAGATATTCTTTTATTCTTTCGAATGCTTTCTGGCAATTTTCATTCCACCTGTCCATTTGATCTTTTCTCAGCAATTTGAAAATCGGTTCACAAGTGGCTGTAAGATGAGATATAAACCTTGCAATGTATTTTAATCTCCCCAGGAAACCACGAACCTCTTTTTCCGTTCTCGGCTCAGGCATTTCTTGCATAGCTTTTATTTTGGCAGGATCTACCTCAATACCCTTTTCACTGACAATGAAACCCAATAACTTTCCAGATCTCACCCCGAAGGTGCACTTGTTAGGATTCAGCCTCAGCTTGAACTTCCTAAACCTTTCGAACAGTTTCAGAAGATTAACCAGATGTCCCTCCTCCGTATGTAAATTTGCTATCATGTCATCAACATAGACTTCCACCTCATGATGAATCATATCATGAAACAAAGTGACCATCACCCGCTGATAAGTTGCCCCTGTATTTTTCAATCCAAAGGGCATCACCTTATAGCAAAAAGTCCCCCATGGTGTGATGAAAGTAGTTTTCTCCATGTTCTCTGGGACCATTTTGATTTGGTTATACCCAGAGAAGCCATCCGTGAACGAAAACACAAAAAAATGAGCGGTGTTATCAACCAACACATCGATATGAGGGAGCGGGAAATCGTCTTTCGGGATCGCTTTATTCAGATCTCGATAATCAACGCACATCCTGACCTTTCCATCCTTCTTAGGCACAAGAACAATATTAGCGACCCACGGAGGGTAATTCTTGACAACAAGAAACCCAGCGTTCAGCTGCTTCTGAATTTCTTCTTTGATCTTGACTGCCATGTCAGGCCTTGTCCGTCTCAACTTCTGCTTGACTGGCGAGCATTCTTCTCTGAGAGCTAACCGGTGTACCACAATATCTGTATCCAGCCCAGGCATGTCTTGGTAAGACCAAGCGAAGATATCCTTATACTCACAGAGAATTTCAACCAATCTTCTCTTGACACTGTCTTCCAATGCAGCCCCCACTTTATCCTCTTTCTTGTCATCCTCGGTGCCCATATTGATAATCTCAATATCCTCCTGATGAGGTACAATGACCCTTTCCTCCTGCTTGAGAAGCCTGGCTAACTCTTCGGGTAGTTCACAATCTTCGTCAGTCTCATCTTCAGCTTGATAAATGGGATTATCAAAGTCATACGAAGTCATAGCTGAACCTGAATCGATGGCATCTGATAGAAAAGACCTGCATGAGGATGTTATGTTTATTATGCGATGCAACAAACAAAACACATTGCCATCTTTCTGTTAAGTATAAATTCAAAACAAAACAAGAAAAACAGGGATCACAATATTTGAATGCGAAACGTCTTTTATTAATGATAAACTGTAAATAACAAGAAGGCCCCACAAATGGGTCACTACGTCTTGGGCAGAACGTAGGACTGAACATAATAAAAACAATGAACATTACTCTGCAGCAGTAACATGAATGACTTCTTCAGTAGTCCAGTTGCACAGCTTCTGGCCGGGAGTACATGGACGAATCCACGCATCCATGTCGCAGTCACTGTCACCTTCATCGTCTTCAACGGCATTGATCCTGTCAAATATCACACCACTGGTATTGAACTGCACAGGTCCCATGTATCTCGGAATCTGAGAAGAACTGGAGGGTTTGTATCCTAGGTCGAACTTGTCCTGCTTGACAGGAACATCGAGAACTTGACCCCACTTCTGAGACGAGCCAGATTCTACGATAGCACAGGCCTCCTTGAGCGACGACATTGAAACCTCTGGGCCTTTGGCTTCTACAAGAGACTTCCCCTGAATCTAAACTGTTTCAAATGCTTGGAAGAGCATTTCGTGGATCTCACCATCCACTTCCACATACTTGAAGGATGACAAATGGCTAACCATAATGTCCTCTTCACCGCACACGGTAACTATCTTCCCTTCTACCATGTATTTCAGCTTTTGATGCAATGTTGAGGTAACTGCCCCAGCAGCATGTATCCAAGGTCGGCCAAGAAAACAATTGTATGCTGGCTGGATATCCATAATATAGAAGGTTGCATCAAAGATCCCTGGTCCTATCTGAATAGGCAACATGATTTCTCCAAACACTAATCTCTTAGACCCATCAAAAGCCCTCACGACCAGATCATTTGGCGTGCACAACAAACCCTAAATGTCCAACTTCATCAATGCCTTCTACGGAAGCACATTGAAGGATGATCCGGTATCAACCAAGACATGTGACATCAAAGATCCTCTACACTTCAAAGATATGTGCATAGCACGGTTATGGTTCCTCCCAACAGGAGTCAAATCTAAATCGGTAAAGCCGAGACCGTTACCGACATTCATGTGAGCAACTACCCCCTCCAACTGATTAACAGAAATCTCCTGGGGTATGTATACTGCATTCAAGACTTTCAGCAGAGCATTGTGATGCACCTCCGAACTCATCAACAATGACAAGATAGAAATTTTCAAAGGAGTTTGATTCAAGTGATCCACAATTTTGTAGTCACTCTTCCGAATTAACCTCATAAATTCCTCCATATCCTTTGAAAGATTATCAGTAACAACCGAGGGTTGGGGATTCTCTTCAATCACAGCCTTACGCTTACCCCTATCATTCTTATCATCATGAATCTCTGGTGGAGCAAAGACCCTACCACTTCTGGTAATACCTCCGGCACCGACTATGTTCTCAACCGACGAACTTCCGCTTGTCGATTCTGTCCATTCTTGTTTCTACCCGTTACAGAACACCTCTCCCCCATAGTTCCATGGGATAGCTCTAGTGCTCTTGTACGGCACAGGTCCTGGTACAGTAATGGTCACCTTAGCTGGCCTAGCAGGCGCTGAAATATTGATAGTCCGGTATGGAATGAAAATAGTGGCAACCTCATCATTACTCACCTCTTTCACAACATCTTCCTTCACGACTTTATCGAACTACAAACAACTCTCATCAATCATTCTTTGAATACCCCTCTTCAAAAGATCACAGCCCTCAGGCTGCGCTTCACACTCTGAGCAGTCAGCAGAACAACCAGGAAATACTCCCTTCTTCAACAAACAAGCCTTCACACAACCCAGTGGAGTTTTTAAATCTTCAACATCCGTTATCAGATTCAACTTTTCCCCCTTAATAACGGCATTGGCTTCTGCCACCCCATGATCCGACATCGGGTTCTGAGTCACATTGGGCCCCTCGTTGGTGAAGTTAATAGCTTTGGAATCAAGCAAATCCTGGACCTTATGCTTAAAAGCTTTATAATGGTCAATATTATGGCTTGGGGTGCCAGAGTGAAAATCACAATGAGCGTTCGCATCGTAGCCAGGAGGCGGTATACCCGTGAGCCAAGGTCCTTGTTGCACTCCAAATTTGTCCTACCTTTACATGGTTTCTAGTGCCACTTTATTTTGAATGAATAAAATGGCACAATTGGCAAGAGACCGTGTGTAAGGAGTTGTGAGTATGAGAGGTCGAGAGTTCGAATCCCACACTTATCAGAAAAATCTTCGAGGCTTCATCATCATCTCAATCAGAAGAAGTTTCAGATTCTTCTTTCGTAATAAGGATGTATAGCCACCCCAGTGGTTAAATGTCTTCCCCTTTCATTATCCTTCCCTTTTTTTATTATTATTTATTATTATTTCTCCTTTCTTTAGTTTTTTTGTCCTGTTTATTTTTATTCTTTTTTTTGTAAAATTATTATCTTATTTTCTTTTTTAAAGTAATTGAGTTTGAGCTGCTAAAATTTTCATTAAAAAAAAAACTTTTATTAAAATCAAAACTAAAACATTTTTTTAATGTTTAAACTAAAACCTTTATTTAAATTAACATTAAACTAAAACCTTTTTTTTTTAAATTAACATTAAACTAAGAACTTTTTTTTTAATGTTTAAACTAAAACCTTTATTTAAAATTAACATTAAACTAAAGAAATTTTTGTTAAAATTAAAACTAAAACATTTTTTAAAATTTTAAACTAAAAACTTTTTTAATATTAACATTGAAGCCTTTTTAAAAATTAAAAATTAAAAACAAAAAACTTTTTATCAACATTAAAATTATTTTCTTCAAAATTTAAACTAAAATCCCTTTTTAAAACTAATAAAACTATAATTAAAATTCTAAATTGCATTTTGTCTTTCTTTCAATATTAACTGTTTCATTATTTGTCATATTTCTGTCTAACTTTTCACTAATGTTCTCTATTTTTCTCCTCAGATTATACTTAAATTCCGATTAATATTTATTTAATTTATGTTGTTCCATGGATGTAATTTACGCGAGGTCATGGTCGCGATTTATTTTATTTTGCATTTTTTTTTTGGGACTTGTAATTTACGCGAGTGATCGTCGCGATGCTTTATTTACTTTCCGCATTTTATTTCTGTCATATAATATTTCGCCATGTTTGCATGTTTACCGTTAATCATCCCTCCGAAGGAATTAGGTCCATCCATTTGACCGCCGAGTCAATAACCCTAATTTTTGACCGTTTCAAAAACCCTAATAGCCTAGGTGTCCCGCCGTGGACGAAAATGTCCTTTACCCTAACATTAGGTCAAAGAGTCACTGTACTCTATTTAGGGTTTCCCGCCGTGGAATCCCTAATTTCAACCCTAAATTTTCAATTAACAAATTCAACATAGAAATAGGAGTTTCAAAGACTCCACGTAAGCGTGTCCTTAAGATACGTTTATTCCCCATTGAAACCTTGACCATAGTTAAGACATTTCTAACCTCCCTTTCAAGGGGAACTACGATTACTCTGATTCCATTCCCTATCCAGGATACGTAGGCACAAGATGCGACGTCTTGCCGAGTAAACTTAGGAATAACCCTTAGATCTTTAGGTCACTCTATCCCTTAGCAATATATTTCAAACAGATAATAAAATAAAAAAGCATACAATAAACAAAAGGTTCCTGTAGAGTACTACAGAAGTTTAGGGTGCTAGTACCTTCCCTAAGCTTAACTAACCCCTTACCTAGATCTCTTCTTGCATTGTCTTTACGATGCAAAATTAGGTTTTCCTCTTTTGACCTTTTCCTTCGGATAAATCAAAGAGCGGTTGTGAACTAAAGATGCGATTCAAATTAATTAATAATTTGATATCATATTCTAACCGCAACAGTCCTCTTCTGAACCAATTGTAATTGCAACAACCGTTGTAACAACTGAGAATATGGTATCGGAGGATTTGTGAATTGTCTATCAGGCATCCTGCGCCTAGCAGGATAAGGTTGCGGAGCATTGCCTTGTTGCGGAGCTGCACCGGGATATTTACGGTAGCAACTTGCTGATGCTGACGAGAGTGAGCTCTGCCTTTTCCCTTGTGCGAGATAGAATTTGCATCCCCCTCCCTTCTCTTGGGGTTTGCAGAATACGGCTTCTTCATTCCTCCCGAAGAGGATCCACCACCATTGGAAATCTTACCAGACTTGATCCCACTTTCAATTCGCTCACCAGCAATTACCAAATCAGAAAACCCTGCAGACATGCAGCCTATCATCTTCTCAAAGTACACACCCGGTAGCGAAGCCATGAACAGGTCAATCAACTCCCTTTCAACCATATGGGGTTGTACCCTTGCAGCTAAATCCCGCCACCTCTGGGCGTATTCTTTGAAACTCTCATAATTTTTCTGCGACAGACTCTGCAATTGTACCCGATTGGGTGCTAGATCATTATTATATTGATAGTGACGCACAAAAGCCTTAGCCAACTCTTTCTAACTGCGGATATGGGTTCTCTCAAGCCCCATATACCATTCCAACGAAACCCCTACCAGACTATCCTGGAAGAAATGCATCAACAGCTTTTCATCACTGGAATAAGCAGACATTTTCTTGAAGTAAGCTCAGATGTGTACTCTGGGACAAGTTGTTCCTTTGTACTTATCGAAATCGGACACCTTAAATTTGGGGGGAATCCTGACCCCAAGAACCAAACCAAGATCAGACATATCCAAGCCCAAAGAGTTATGATTCTCCAATGATTTCATTTTCTCCTCAATCAGTTTGAACCTTCGGTCAGCTTCAATCGGCAAACCGCCCTCCAGATCTTTCACAGAAAATGTATCATCCTGATTATCCTCCCAATGAGGACCAGCAACCCCGTGTACAACGCACACACTGCCATTACCAACAATATTACCGTTCTTACCAGCAGCTCCTCCGCTCGGAGGTACAACAACAGTAGGAATACCCTACGGAATAGATCCACCAACCGGAGGATGAACGACACCAGCTCCTCTGTGCAAAACACCGTCTTCATCAACCCGTGCTATCAGCGGCTGGATTAGAGTTCTCAACTGTTCTTGTCCACTAGCAACAGTCTGCATCAATTCCATGAATTGGGCCATACGAGCCCTGACCTCCTGCAATTCTGCCTGAACCTGATCCATCACCTTCTGCTGATTCCTTCAAGTAAAATACATGTGGAAACTGAACTCCTCAATCCTGAACTGAAGAAAACCAAGCAGAGATAAGAACACAAAGCCACCAAGAACAACCTGCGATGCAAATGGGAATGCAAGATGCAAAATGCAAACATGTCCATGTATGCACAGGGAGATCTTCCCCCTTGATTCCGGCTTAAATAAACAAGAACAACAGAGACGGATAAGAACACCACAATAAAATCTTCTCATATATCAAGTAAAGTTGAAACAATACAACCAAATAAGAAATATTTGCACACAAAGAGGTATTGATCTCATCCAACATCTCTGGTGATGATCAAGATACAAAATCAAATGAAACTACAAAAGATAAAGCTCCTAGTAGACATGATCTCTACGCCACACCTGAGACTCCTCAAGTATCTCCTTCGTATCTGGATGGTCTGGCCTCTCCATCAACTCTCGGATAAGGACATCCCTCTTGCGTATTACATCCCAGAGATAATGACAATGATCTTCCCAAGCATATTCGCCGAAGGCATCCTCAAGCATGGGTTTCTTCACCTCTGCACGAATCTTGAACTCTTCAAGTGCCGACAAAGTCTCTTGGTATTTCTGCTCAATCGTACTTCTGTGAAATGTTTCCAGCAATACCTTGTTAGAACACAGATTGATGTTCAATATATCTCATTGTTTTGATGATAACATTAATGAAATTTTGTATAGAGAATTTATATACACTAATTTTTGTTCAAGTGTTTACTTGTTTCAGATATCAAAATTAATATTATTCTGGAAGCAAGAACGTCTCTGAACACCACAGAACGAGAAAGCTCTGAGCTTCAGAAGCAACACATCAGAAGACTCTGATCTGCTACAATGAATTTGAGCGAAGCTAAGAAGAACTTGAGCAAAGAACATACGTAAAGCTTCAGAAAACTCTGGAAGTACTCAACGCTGCAAGTACAGAAGTTCTGATAAGCAAGTATGCTCTGATAAAGATTTCACACTTAAAGCACTTTACTGCAAACTCTGATTGAGTTAACTCTGACCTGAACAACTAGGAACATTATCAGAAGTTCTGATGCAAGACGTTCCAAAGTTATTGAAGAAGATGTTGTTCAAATAAAGATCCGTTGGTATATTCCTTGTCTTATCCTAAACGGCTCTTTCCCCATTCGTTCATGACACAGGATTTCAGACAAAAAGAATTTGTCAGAACATTCCTCTTCTAAGAAAGGAAAAGTCAATAGAAGACAAAAAGATCAGACTGCACAAATTGCACAGTCTTTGAGAAAGGATTTCAAAGTACTATAAAAGCAAGTCTAAGCATCACTTTAAAGGTTAACAAACTTGAATCAAATTCTTGGAAAATTATTCAACAAGCTCTCATACAAATATTCTTCAAGCTAGAATAGTTTTTATTTTCGTTCTAAATCTTGTGTAAAAATCACTGTTGTGATATAGCTTTTTAGAAGCACATCTTAAACACAGTTTTAGTTTATCTTTGTAAAAGACTTCCTTAAGAAGACCAAGTGATGGTCAGAATTTCTTGAGAAGACTAAGACAGTTGTCTTAGTGGTTTACACTTTAATCAAGTTTGATATAGTGGATTAAATCCTTGTTGAGAAAGGCAAATCACCTTGGTAGGGTGGAGTGGATTAGTTTGAGTTCAAACGAACCAGGATAAAAATACTGTGTTATTTTTCTATCATCCAAATTGCTTTAAAACCCTTATTCAACCCCCCCCCCCCCCCCCCCCCCTCTAAGTGTTTTTTCACCTTCAGTTGGCATCAGAGCTCCGGTTCTGTAAGTGTTCTCACTTAACCGTGACAGAAAAAGATCCTGTTGGGAAAAACTCTTAATCTATTGTTCTTGATTCATCATGGCTGCTGAAGCTTCAACTTCAACTTCATATAACAACAAATACGATGATAGAGACAAAATCAGCACCAAACCTCCCATGTTTGATGGTGAGAAGTTTGATTACTAGAAAGATAGAATATAAAGTTTCTTTCTAGGCTATGACGCTGACTTATAGGATTTGGTTACTGATGGTTATACTCATCCTACAAATGATGAAGGCAAAAGGTTGACAAAAAGTCTATGTCTGATCAACAGAAGAAGGAGTTTAGAAACCATCACAAGGCAAGAACCATTCTATTAAATGCAATATCTCACACTGAGTATGATAAAATAACAAATAGAGATACTGCATTTGATATTTTTGAATCTCTAAAAATGACGCATGAAGGAAACTCCCAAGTAAAGGAGACAAAAGCCTTGGCGCTCATTCAGAAATACGAGGCCTTCAAGATGGAGGAATTTGAATCTGTAGAAGCTATATTCTCAAGGTTTCATATTCTAACTGCTGGTCTGAAGGTTTTGGACAAAGGTTACTCTACTGCTGATCACGTCAAGAAGATCATCAGAAGCTTGCCAACAAGGTGGAGACCAATGGTGACAGCGCTGAAGCTTGCAAAGGATTTGAATAAGATCACTCTGGAGGAACTGATCAGTTCCTTAAGGAGTCACGAGATTGAGCTAAAAGAAGACGAACCCCAAAAGAAAGGTAAGTCTGTTGCACTAAAATCTAACAAATATGCTAAAGCTTTGCAGGTTATTGAAGAAAGCTCTGAAGAAGATGAACTGTCTTTGCTGTCCAGAAGGATAAACCAACTCTGGAAGCACAAACAAAAGAAGTTCAGAAACTTCAAGAGATCTGATCAGCGTGGCGAATCTTCTGGACATAAGAAATCTGGAAAGAAAGATGTGGTGTGCTATGAGTGCAAGGAGTCAGACCACTATAAGAATGAATGTCTCAAACGTCTGAAGGAGAAACCCATAAAGAAGTTTGAAAAGAAGAAGAAAGTGCTAATGGCCACGTGGGATGATTCAGATGCTTCTGAATCTTCATCAGAATCAGAAGATGAATGTGCTAATGTAGCACTAAAGGCTGACGTGGAGGACCATGAAGAAACTGCTGAATCTAGATCAGAATCAGATTCTGAGGAGGTATTTTCTGAACTTTCTAGAGCTGAACTTGCTGAGAGTTTATCTGAAATTCTTGAAAGCTACAGCAAAATCAAACTCAAATACAAGAAGCTTCAAAGCTGTCTTGCATCTGACAATGATCAGCTGAGATCAGAAGTTGTTGAGCTTAAAGCAAAGAATCTTAAAATAAAAAATGATTTAGAAAAAGCTCAGAAATCTGACTCAGACCCTATATCATGCTCTAAAAACATTTTAGAAGAGTATGATTATAGCTTTCAAAAGTTTCTGGCCAGAGGCCTAGATAGAAGCAAGATGGCTTCAATGATCTATGGCGTAAGCAGAAACAACAGAAAGGGAATTGGATATGAATCACCTTCTGGGAAGGATTTAAATCCAAAACCTGTTGATAAATTGATCATTAAGTATTCTCCTATGTATACTCATTTCAAATTTGGTCATTTAAATGATATTAAGCACACACGTTCTGATCAGAACAAACCTGTGTTTAATAAACCAAAACCTCAGCAGAACAAAGATACCTTCAAGGGAAAGAAATTCAGAAAGAATTTCAAACCTACTAACCCCAGAGGACCCAAGAAAATATGGGTACCTAAGGACAAAATTATTTTTGTTGCAGATGTCCTTAGTAGCAAAGTTGAGACACCAATCTTGGTACCTGGACTCTGGCTGCTCGCGACACATGACGGGAAGAAGGTTTATATTCCAAAGCCTAGAACTTATATCTGGAGGTGACGTGAAGTTTGGAGGGAACCAGAAGGGCAAAATAATAGGCTCTGGAACTATTGGTAATGGTAACCTCCCTTCCATCTCTAATGTCTTACTTGTTGAAGGATTAACACATAATCTATTGTCCATAAGTCAATTAAGTGACAATGGTTATGACATAATCTTCAATAAAAAATGTTGTAAAGTTGTCAGTCAAAAAGATGGCTCAATCCTCTTTAATGGAAAAAGGAAGAACAACATTTACAAAATCAATCTTTCAGAACTAAAGGTTCAGAATGTAAAATGCCTTTTGTCTGTTAACGATGAGAAATGGGTCTGGCACAGAAGATTGGGTCATATTAGTATAAGACGTATATCTCAGATTAATAAGCTCAATCTGGTCAGAGGAATTCCTCAGTTGAAGTTCAACTCAGATGCTTTCTGTGAAGCATGTCAGAAAGGAAAATTTTCAAAATCTTCTTTCAAAACAAAAAATGTTGTTTCAACCTCTAGACCATTAGAGTTGCTTCATATTGATCTGTTTGGACCAGTGAAAACTGCATCCATCAGAGGCAAGAAGTATGGATTAGTCATTGTTGATGACTACAGCAGATGGACATGGGTAAAATTCCTGAAACACAAGGATGAGTCACATTCTGAATTCATTGAGTTCTGCAAACAAGTCCAAAACGAAAAAAGAATTTAAAATTGTTAAAGTCAGAAGTGATCATGGTGGAGAATTTGAAAACAAATACTTTGAAATTTTTTTTAAAGAAAATGGCATTGCACATGATTTTTCTTGTCCTAGAAATCCTCAACAGAATGGAGTTGTAGAAAGGAAAAATAGAACATTGCAAGAAATGGCCAGAACCATGATCAACAAGACTAATATGGCAAAGCATTTTTGGGCAGAAGCAGTGAATATAGCTTGTTATATTCAGAACAGAGTGTCTGTAAGACCTCTTCTGGAGAAGACTCCTTATGAACTGTGGAGGAATAGAAAGCCCAACATTTCTTATTTCCATCCTTTTGGATGTGTATGTTTTATGTTGAATACTAAGGAAAATCTGAACAAGTTTGATTCTAAAGCTCAGAAGTATTTCATGCTTGGATATTCTGAACACTCTAAAGGCTACAGAGTATACAATACTGAGACACAGATTATAGAGGAATCAATTCATATTAGATTTGATGATAAGCTTGGCAATCAAAAGCCAAAGCAGCTTGAAATTTTTGCAGATTGAGAAGTCCTTCTCACAGACTCTGAAGAATTAGAGGCAGATAAAGCTCAAGCAAAAGCACCAGAAGCAACGTCAGATGCTACTCCCTTTACTGCTCAGATGGATAGCTTGACAATTTCTGAAGAACCAAATGTTAAAGGATCATCCAGAATCAAAGCCTCTCATTCAGAGGAAATGATAATTGGAAAGAAGGATGACCCTATCAGAACAAGGTCATTTCTCAGATCCTTTGGAACTTCACTGTTTGGTTTGGTGTCTATCATTGAACCTACTTTTATGGATGAGGCTCTGAATGATAATGATTGGATACTTGATATACAAGAAGAGCTTAACCAATTCACCAGAAATGACGTCTGGGATCTGGTTCCAAGACCAAATGGTTTCAATATCATTGGAACTAAATGGGTCTTCAGAAACAAGCTGAACGAGCAAGGAGAAGTAATCAGAAACAAGGCTAGGCTGGTTGCTCAAGGATACAGTCAGCAAGAAGGTATAGATTACACAAAGACATATGCTCATGTGGCAAGGTTAGAATCTATTCACTTGCTTATTTCTTTTGCTGCACAAAATAACATCACTCTGTATCAGATGGATGTTAAAAGTGCTTTCTTAAATGGTTTCATATAAGAGGAAGTGTATGTTCATCAACCTACAGGTTTTGAAAATGAAAAATTTCCAGAACACGTTTTTAAACTTAATAAATCACTCTATGGCTTAAAACAAGCTCCCAGAGCTTGGTTTGAGAGGCTGAGTAATTTCCTTCTGGAAAACAACTTTGTCAGAGGAAAAGTTGACACTACTCTCTTCCATAAATCAATTAAGAAAGACATTTTAGTCTGTCAAGTTTATGTTGATGATATTATCTTTGGAACTACCAATATTATGCTTGGAAAGGAGTTTGCTCAATCTATGCAGGCAGAATTCGAGATGAGCATGATGGGAGAACTCAGATTCTTTCTGGGAATTCAAGTGAATTAGACTCCAGAAGGTACCTACATACATCAGACAAAGTATGTAAAGGAACTTCTGAAGAAATTCAACATGTCAGAAAGCAAGGTAGCAAAGACTCCAATGCATCCTACAAGCACACTAGGTAAAGAAGAGGTAAGTAAAAAGGTAGATCAGAAGCTCTACAGAGGTATGATTGGTTCTCTTCTCTATTTGACTGCTTCTAGGTCCGATATCCTCTTTAGTGTCTGTCTTTGTGCTAGATTCTAATCAGATCCTAGAGAATCCCACTTAACAACTGTTAAGAGGATTCTGAGGTATCTAAAAGGTACTACTAACGTGGGTTTGTGTTACATAAAATATGATGATTATAGATTAGTTGGATTCTGTGATGCTGACTATGCTGGAGACAGAGTAGAGTGTAAGAGTACTTCTATAAGCTGTCAGTTTTTGGGAAGTCATATGATCTCTTGGTTCAACAAGAAGCAACCCACAATAGTGCTATCAACAACAGAAGCAAAATACATTACTGCTGCTGGTTGTAGCACACATATGCTCTGCATGAAGAGTTAACTGGAAGACTATCAGATTCATGAGAGTAACATTTCTATTTTCTGTGATAATACTTCTGCTATTTGCCTTTCTAAGAATCCAATTTTACATTCTAAGGCAAAGCACATAGAAATTAAGCATCATTTTATCAGAGACTATGTTCAGAAGGGAATTATTAGTTTGAACTTTGTTGATACAGACCATCAATGGGCTGATATCTTCACAAAACCCCTTGCTGAAGATAGGTTTAAGTTTATTCTGAAGAATATTAGTATGGATTTTTGTCCAGAATAAAACTATTATTCAGAATAAAATTTATTCTGATGAAATATGAATAATGTCTATATTCTGAAGTACTTCTTCTGATTATTTCTTTTAGTTCATTATTTTTTGTATGAAATTCTGATCTAACAAGTCTCAGAAGATCTGAGCATTGTTTAACGTTTCTTATTCTTAAGAGATTCAGAGGCACATCAACATCAAACACGTGTCACATGATATCTGAAAAGGTGGAGTGTACTCAATGAGACGCCGTTCTAAGGTACTGTTTGTATTCTCAATTTCTCGTTTTCCTCCCCACGCTTGTCAGAATCATTAAATGCTTTTAATTATTATTCATTTTGATGTGACTTTTTTTTTTAATTTATTTGAATTAAATGTTGAACGTGTGTAAGTGTGCCCTAATTGTTGCCCTATAAATTCCACAACACAACACATTTCACACTTTACACACACTCTCTCTCTCTCTCTCACGTTTATGCATTTCTGTTTACTCAATTGTTTCTTCATCTCCTCCAAACCCAAAACCCAAAGAAGCTTTCGTTATCTCAATTCTTCAACAATGGCAACATCATCTTCAACCTGTCAACAATTTGAATCAACAATGGCTGTTGTTTCTTCTTCTGAAATGGGTCATACTCCGTTCATAGCACCTGAAAGAACTCTCCTCACTCCCGTTGATCAACTAGAAGTTCTCTCTGAGTTCTTAATTGATTTTGAAAGCATTTCTAAAAATGGATTTGATTTACGTCCAACTATGTCATCACAAGGATGGACAAAGTACTTTGACAGACTGGTTGGTCCAGTTTACCCTTGCTTGGTCAAAGAATTTTGGATTCATGCAAGAGTTTTCCCCAAATTCATCATGTCTTCAGTTTTGGGCAAAGAAATCATTATCACTGAAGATCTGATTCGTAAGCTGATAGGTTATCAAGAATCAGATGGTGTTACTCATCTGCCAGCAAATCGTGTGGATATGGATGAGGTATATAATGAGGTTTTTACTTCTAGAGAAGCCTCAAGCAAGATAAAGGATCGGAAAGTTTAATACAAGATCTGGGCTAAGATCTTCTTAGGTTGCATCCATCACAGAAAATCAACAAATTCTCCTGATTACATCAACTCTGACCAGATGTACTTCATGTATTGTCTGGGAAAAGGCATCAAGGTGGATCTACCTTACTTGTTCTTCACCCATCTGTGGACTCATGTGAAGCAATCTAGAGAAGAAATCAGAACCAAGCACCAGAAGATGAGAAACTGGATACCTATGGGACGACTCATCTCATATATTTTGACTGAGAATGGCTTGGTTGGTCATCTGACAGAAGCTGGAATGAAAGAAGAAGTAGCTTCAGTTGTTGGAAAACCTCTGAATGGCAAAAATCTCCAGAGGATGAGGATTGTAGAAGAACTTACTTCTGTACCAGATCAGATCAACTCTGAAGAAGTCAACAAGAGAAGAATTTTTGTAGATGATTTCCCTCTCTTCTACGCTAATGAACCCAGGAGATTATTCCGGCTTACATAGCAGAATGTTTAGCAGATGGGACTCCTATTCCAGAACATCTGATTCAAAGAGCAGATGAACCTGGATTTGATTTTCATGGGGAGAGACAGAAGAAGAAAAGGAAAGTCTCAGAAAAAGGATCTTCTAAGCCCAAGAGAAAAGCTTTTGGCGAAGCATTTGCTGCAAAGCCAAAGCGTGTCAAGAAACAAAAAGGTAACCTTGCTTCTGCTAGTTTAGATTCTATTTTAGAAACATTCAAAGAAGTACTAGCATCTGAACCTCCTCTTTATGAACTTATTCCCTCACCTTCTCCTCCTCACGATTCTGAACCTATTCTTTCTGAACCAGAAAAATCTCAACCACCTCCTTCTACACCTAAACCAAATAAAACTTCTGAACCTCAACCACAACCTTCTGAACCACAATCTTCTGTATCATCCACTCCTTCATTCAACATACATCAGAAAACCACTCCTGATAAAACCCCAACTTTTGTTCCTCATACATCTGAACCACACCCATCTGAAAACCAAACTTCTGAAATTCCCCCACCTGAAATACAAACTTCTTATTGTTTCTGTTTCTAGATTATCTTGATATGGTTTCTGAATGTTATGTTTTTCTGAATGAATTTATCTGTTGCTTTATTGTTTTTCTTCTGTTATTTTTTGTCTTAAAGTTATTCTTAAAAGATTTTCTTTTTGATATGACAAAAAGGGGGAGAAAATGGTAATTTTGACAATTCACATAAATAGTTACCAAAGGCAACTCATACATGATAAATTTCAACTAATCATATTTCTTGAGTGTTTCAGAGCTAATTATTCTCATCTGACAAAATTCTAAGAATTAACTCTGAACTAAAAATCTGAGAATCTGCAAGTTTCCTCTGAAGCTGAAAAGAATACAGAAGCTGAAAGGGAAGTTTTTTATTATTTCAGAAGTATTCATTTTAGGGGGAGATTAATATTCTCAGGGGGAGCAATATTTATCTTCTATTTAAACAAAATTTCCCATAGTTTTTTGTTGCACCTCAAAATTTGCTCAACCTTTTCTTAACTTGGTTTATGTTTCATTTCATTTCTTTCTAGCATTCGCATTACATAGCATGTTGCATGGAACAGGGGATCAGGAGTTTGTGCACCTCAAGAGGAGTCTATCCGAGGGTTGAGCCTAAGCAGGGGGTTCTACTCAAGCTTGAATGGTCATCAGGACATCTTGAAGTGGTCATTGTCTTGAGAAAAGATAGATGGATGTGTGTGGGTCAGCTCCTAACTTGGAGACCAACTGAAGAGCATCAGGAGATTGTGAATGCATGATTATGGGTATGATATGTAAAGAAAGCTCATTGAAGGCCTTGAGGGTCATTGTTGAGCTTATTCAAGTTGTTGTGTGAAGTGGAATAAGCCACAGTTGAAAGTGTTGCAGTTAGGGTTTTCATCTGGTAAATCCTCAGTCAACTGTGCAATTGAAGAAAATAGAAACTCAATTCAAAGTCTCTATGGTCATGGGATGTTGTGTTAAGACATATTAGGCATCATTTCAAGTTCAATTCATCAAGGGTTAAATGTGTGAGAAGTTACTAAATTAGGGTTCTCAGGGTAAAATCCTCTATTTAGTGCCTGACTTCAAGACCACCTACCTCAAGATACAAGTCTCATCCCAATTTTTGGCTAACATGGAACTTGTAGAGCATGTTCTTAGATTTAATTTGAGTACTAGAAGTCCTTTATTGGATTTATAGAACTCAAGTTATGATCCAGACAAGTTACAGGTCATCAGAGGTGTGTGATTTTGGTCAACAAAAGTCAACCAACTTCCAAGCCAGATTTGACCTAGAAGGATGTTTCTCCTCAACTTTTGGCCAACATGAAAGTTGTAGGTATTGATATTAGCTTTCCAAATTGTACTAGAAGTCTTTCATCTGATTTGTGGAACTCAAGTTATGAGGTTTACAAGTTAGGGGTATTTTGGGAAAGTAAGATTACATGTCATAAAATTATAGGTCCATTTCACCAACTTGCACACTTCAAATGGAAATCTTTTCAACATGAAACTTGCTCCAAATGGGGCCATTTGCATTACCAAATCATCTTTTGTCATGGTGGAGGCTTGGATTGAGAATTTGGGGTTTGAATTTTTCATAAAGGAGGTTTAAATTGAGAAATTGAGAATTAATGGATTTTGAACTTTTTCAAGGCAAGTTTGTGCATTTTTTGATTGCAAATATAATTCAAAGACATTGCCATCTTCACATTAGAAATTTGGGGTCTTAAAATGGGCCATTTTCATGGTTTCTTCCTCTTGAAGTAACAAAATGGAAATCAACCATAGGATCAAAATTAAGCCTCAAATCTCATCCCTTTGATCAACACAACTGATTTGCAGTGGATTTGGATTGAAAACCAAGCTGGTGTAGTGGTAAAAACGTGTATGGCAACTTGGAAAAAGTGTGAGAAGTGAAATTTTGAAATGGGCTGTTTAGCTTGAATTGAAGCCCCATTTGATCATAGACCCAACATATAAGTGTCCCAGATGAAAATTGGATGGAAGCTAGGTCATTTTCGTGCATGAATAGCCATAACACATTTTGAAAAAGTGGAGAAAAACTCAAAAACGATTTCTCAGATTCAACCATTTTCAGACCAAATCAAGCCTTCAAACACCTCAATTGAAGTTCATGGAGTGATTCTGGGCATTTTTCGTTAAGCTTCATCACAGTTTCAAGGCCCAGTGGAGGCTCTCCACTAGGTAAACTAATTTTCAACCTTACACTCTTATTATGCCATGGTTTTTCGCCATTTTTGTTGCATTTGAATCCTTGAGTTGTATGGATCATTTTCGTTTGTGTTTGTGGTGTTTGATTTTGTGAACTCAAAACTATGTTGATTCGGTTTGAAGAATTTTTGTGGTGTTTTGCTTTAATTTTTGTGGATTCTTGCTCCTTGCAACTTGTAGATGAAGTTTAAGTCAATTTATTTGAGTTTTATGAAATTTGATATTTGGTGCGCTTTGCTTGTCGTTTGATTTCTGAATTTTTTATTGAGTTAGTGAAAATAAGTGTTAGATTCATGATCCTCGCGACGAGTAGATGAGTTTTCATCTAAGGTTTGTTGAAAATGGTTGAGAATTTATGGAGCCATGTTGTTATGGTGAGCCCGCGGCGGCCGGAAGCAACGAAGAAGATGACCAGACCTTTTTTCCGGTGCCGGCGAGTATCAAGGAGGAAGACGGGTGACGTGGCATGAGGTCGTGCGTCCGATGGTGTTTGTTTTTATCATGCGTGTTGAATTAAGACCCACTGTGTTCATTTCTGGGCTTGTGTACACAATAATGAAACCCCAATTCATTAATTGAGGTGGCTCTTTGTGAGCCACATGATTGGCATACTTAGGATTTGATCACACGGTTTACAGAGCTTTCCACCGTGTACACAGTCAACCCAACCACATAAAGTATATTCAGAATTTTTGTTGATTTTCTTTTTCTTATTGGGCCTACACGCGTTGCTTTTAACACCCCCAGGGAGGGCCCGTTTGAGTTTTGCACTGATAATGTTTGCTGTTTGCACCACCTCTTTTTTATTTAATCTTTTTATTTCTTTTATTTTTCTGTTTTATGCTGTTTCAAATTTATTCCAAATAAAATGGTTCCAATAGTTTAAAAATTCACAAAAAATAATTTTCACAAACTTTAAGATGTCTAGTTTTTTCTGGATATTTTTATTTTATTTTTTGACTTTATTTTCAATTAAAAAATGAATTAAATATTGGGGTTGTTTTATTTGATTTAAATTGTAGTCTTGTTCTTTCTTGATTTTATTTCTAGGTGTAAACTTCTCATTTTTGCATGAAATTTTTTGAGCATTATATTAACATGTTGATTGATCTTTGGATATTTTTTTCATGATTTTTAGGTGTTGTTTCTATGTAGTTTGAATTGCCTTTTATTCCCTCTCTATCTTTGCCTTAGTTTGGGACACTCTTGGTGTTTGCCCTTTGTTGAGGCACTTTCCTTTTGATTTTCAATCTCCCCTTTCGACCCCTGGTTCCCAATACCTTGGGGGTCCCTTGAGATTTTATTTGGCATTTTTAGATGCATTTTAATATTTTTCATGTATTTTGCAAGTTGCTTCATGTTTATGCATCTCTACTTGTGTACTTGTTTTGTTTTGCTTCCAAAAGATTGGTTGTGCATTATTGATGAACCTTATTTTGATTGTTTCATGTCAGGGGCTTGTTATAGGTCTTGTGTTCCAATTCATAGGTCTTTAACTTATGCATAAGTTGTTCAATTGATCTCATACTTTCATGTTTGCACATTGTGTTTCCATATGTGGTGTTTGCTTGCACTCTTTGATGTTGTTGTTTGCATTTGCTTGTGATGTTTTGCTTTAGATTTTGAGATCTCTTCACCTCATCCCCCATTCTGTCCTATGATTTGGAATACTACTTAAGGTTGCTTGGTTCCTCAGGAGGAACCTGAAGCTTGCCTAAAGTAATGAATCCATGAGGACTTTTTCTCATTGTTTTTATTACTTGTTTTTTATGCATCTTCTTCTCCTCGTCTCTTGCATCTATTCATACTATGGCTTGAGGTTGAGATGATCTTGTGGAGGCTCCAGCCCTACACATATTTCCTCTCTCACTTGCATTGCATCCTTACCTTCCATGTTTGCATTTCTTGTTCGCATTCTTGTGCTTGTTTCTTTCTTCTTCTTTTTTGTCTTCCTTCCCTTAGGATTTCTAACCTCTCTTGTTCAAGAGAGGTTATGATAGACATTAGGGTTTCTAACCATGCATGAAAACATTAGGTAGTCCCCTTTCAAGCTCAAATTTAGGTGCATCTTGCATGACAACTTTTAGGGTTTGGTCTAGTCCCCCTTAGTTGGTCTCTTTCTCTTCTCATCTTCAAACAACTTCAATCCACTTAATAAAGCTTGACAATTGTTGCACGCTACGAGGCTTAAGCCATTTTGGAAATGATGATTGGGTGGTTGCCTCTCAATTATCTAGAACGTTAGTGTATGTCCTTCGAATGATATACGAAGCATTCGCTCCTAGATCATAGTCTTTAGTGCAACATGAGTCACAAACCAAGTTCAAAACACTTCTTCCTTAAAAAACACAAAAACACTCAAACTCTTTTTCACCCCTTGGGGTCTTAATCAGGAAAACCTCTTTTCATAAACAAAAGTCTTGTTAACTTTCAGTCTTATCACAAACGGTAACACCTAAGTCTCCAATGGTCGAGCTGCATACACCAACTGCTAGAACTGAGTGTTAACCCTACTCGGGTAAAACTTTTGAACAGTCTGTGTTCTCGTAAGCCCGAACTACGTTTGCTATGATCTTTCATACCAGACGAAAGTATGTAGGCACGAGACGTGATGTCTCGGCGAGCAACCTTCCCCCTTTTTTAGCCGTAGTTAGGCGAACTACGTTGACTCTGACTTTCCCATTGCACGAGGGAGTACGTAGGCACAGAGCGGCGATGCTCTGCCGAGTCAGTTTTTTTTTCTTTCTCTTTTGTCCATAAGCCTTTAGCGTAGATAGTTTACACACCCTTTTAGTTAGACAACACATGTGTGGATCTCGTCGAGTACGACGGACATGAGGGGTGCTCATACCTTCCCCTTGCGTAACCGACTCCCGAACCTAGGACTTGGTTGCGATGACCTCGTCTTTTCCCCGTTTTTGTCAGGTTTTTTCCGATCGTTTCCTTTCCCTTCTTTGGGATAAATAACGATAGGTGGCGACTCTGTTAGTCATTGCCGGCCTCTTTTTTCGCAGTAGCGACATTTTTGTCATCATCAAAAAGGAGGAGATTGTTAGAACACAGATTGATGTTCAATATATCTCATTGTTTTGATGATAACATTAATGAAATTTTGTATAGAGAATTTATATACACTAATTTTTGTTCAAGTGTTTACTTGTTTCAAATATCAAAATTAATATTATTCTAGAAGCAAGAACGCCTCTGAACACCACAGTACGAGAAAGCTCTGAGCGTCAGAAGCAACACATCAGAAGACTCTGATCTGCTACAATGACTCTGAGCAAAGCTAAGAAGAACTTGAGCAAAGAACATACGTAAAGCTTCATAAAAATCTAGAAGTACTCAACGCTGCAAGTACAGAAGTTCTGATAAGCAAGTATGCTCTAATAAGGATTTCACGCTTAAAGCACTTTACTGCAAACTCTGATAGAGAAACTCTGATTGAGTTAACTCTGACCTGAACAAATAGGAACATTATCAGAAGTTCTGATGCAAGACGTTCCAAAGTTGTTGAAGAAGATGTTGTTCAAATAAAGATACATTGGTATATTCCTTGTCTTATTCTATACGGCTCTTTCCCCATTCGTGCATGACACAGGATTTCAGATAAAAAGGATTTGTCAGAACATTCCTCTTCTGAGAAAGGAAAAGTCAATAGAAGACAAAAAGATCATAATGTACAGATTGCACAGTCTTTGAGAAAGGATTTCAAAGTATTATAAAAGCAAGTCTAAGCATCACATCAAAGGTTAACGAACTTGAATCAAATTCTTGGAAAATTATTCAACAAGCTCTCATACAAATATTCTTCAAGCTAGAATAGTTTTTATTTTCGTTCTAAATCTTGTGCAAAAATCACTGTTGTGATATAGCTTTTTAGAAGCACATCTTAAACACATTTGTTAGTTTATCTTTGTAAAAGATTTCCTTAAGAAGACCAAGTGGTGGTCAGAATTTCTTGAGAAGACTAAGATAGTTGTCCTAGTGGTTTACACTGTAATCAAGTTTGATATAGTGGATTAAGTCCTTGTTGAGAAAGGCAAATCACCTTGGTAGGATGGACTGGATTAGTTTGAGTTCAAACGAACCGGGATAAAAATACTGTGTTATTTTTCTATCATCCAAATTGCTTTAAAACCCTTATTCAACCCCCCCCCCCCCTTCTAAGTGTCTTTCTCACCTTCATACCTCTCTCTCCTTAGCCTTGAATTGTGTTTTCCGCTTATTAACCTGAACACGAAGCTGATCTTCTCTACTCTTGTTGGCTGTCAAGGTAGCATTCCATTGCTCATTGAATTTGGATATCTTCAGATAGGCTCTATCTAAATCCTCCTTCTTACTCCTCAAAACATCACAAGTGCTTTTCATATCAAGACCAACTTGCTTTCGTGCTTGTATTTGATCAGCAAGTTCTTCCTTCAAATTAGTCAACAATTCTGCATTTGTCTTGGCCAAATACACAACTTCACCCTTATCATGTTTCAGCTGACTGATTTCCTACTTCAACTCTTCGTTCTCTTTGCACATCTCTTCCTTCTTTGCCCAAAGCTTGGTGTATCTCAGGATATTGACGGTTGTAGGCGGCTCAATGACTAAGGGATACAATGGTGCTTCAACGGGAAACGACAATAATACCTCTTCAACCCTCTTCTGAATCCAGTCCGAGTACGGATCATAGGCTCTACAATCTCCTTTGCCCAACGAAAGATTTCCCTTCTTGTGAATCTTACCCCAAGCGTCCACGAATCGGGCCGAGATATAAGGATCAGCTACACCTGTGAAGTATAAAGATTCATGCACTTCCTCTTCTTTCGGAGGTCCTTTCAAAGCATAATCGAATTGTCTCACAACAAGAGAAGGATTATAGTTGATACCGCCTTTCCTCCCTATCAAGGGCACATTAGGAAAGCTACCACAACTGAAGATAAGCTCACGACCCAGCAAGTCTCGATTGAACCAGACAATATTCTTCTCTGTTAAACCCATAAGCCTCTTCGACCATTCAGATGAGTTCGCGGAATTCACAAAAGCTCCAGAGCGAGGAAGGTGATCGACAAACCACTTATGCAACAGCGGTGCACAACAAGAAACCATCTTTCCTCTTCTCTTCTTGTTCTTGTAATGCACTGAATGATACAAGTCTCCTAGAAGAGTAGGTACGGGATTCTTGGAAGCAAAGACATGAAAAGCATCAAAATCCACAAAGTCTGGTACATTGGGAAACAACACAATGCCATAGACACATAAAGCCAAGATAGCACTGAAAACTACCCAACAACCTTTGTCAGCATACTCTCGGGCTTTGTCGACCAGGAAGGGTAAAGTAAATCTGGAAACTTTGTTTCTACTAATAACATGATCTGCCAAGTCAGAGGCGCTCAAATAAAGAGCGGCGAACAAATTCTCGAGATTAGGTTCCTCTTCGGAGCTGAAGAAAGGCACTTTGTTCAGAATCGGAACACCTAAGATGTAAGCGAATTCCTCCAAAGTCGGAATCAACACATAGTCTGGAAATGTGAAGCATCTCAGTGGAGGATCATAAAACTGCAACAGGGTATGAATAGCTCCATACTCATAAGTCGTAAACTTACAGACAAACTTCAGAATTCCACCATACTATTCTCTGAAAGCTGCAAAACACCAGGATCGGCCATGGAAATCAGACCAAATAAAGGTCCCAACTCAGGTGCCGGAAACTTGTACACAACAATCCTCTTTCTGCTAACTTCCATCTATGAAGAAGACCAGTACTAGAATCAAGGGAAAGACGAGAACTTGTAACACACATAAACATGCAATGTTAAATGCAGAATGATTATGCAAATGCACACATGAGATCAAGGTATCCGATGCTCAAATTCGCTGTTGTGCCGTTGACTGAATTCAACCAGAGCTCCGCTCTAATCAGAACACTAAGATAACACACTGGATAGAACACTCAGGATCAAAATTCCGCACTGTCGAGAAAACCAGGGTTGGTTGAAGGCCAGGTTTCCTGCAAAAACCCATCCCTCTCACATGTGGGTTCTAGTCTTGAAAGGTACGTCATCCTATGCGGGTTGTCAGCGTCACAGACTTTCGAGAAATGATGATACGTTCACCATTTCTAGTTTGGCATCATAGTCTAACGAAGCGGCCTCACTTAGCTGACCCCCTAAATGAACGATCTCCAGAGTCAACAGTCTCTCTAAGTCAATATTCCCTCAACTGCACCAGACGCGCAGGATAGAATATTTCCAAAGAAAAACCTCGTCTGAATGTGAATTTCACGTGAGCTATTGTGCAGCTAAACGCTATACAAGCTCCCGCTAATATCCTCTCTAATCCTATGTGTATACTCAAGCCCAGGTCCGACTTATCTCTCGGTGGAACAACCCAACCCACAGCACAGCAGCATAATATGATAATAAAATGCAAATGCAATAATATACAACAGATAATGTACATAAAGCAAAAACTGCACAAAAGTAAACACCCAAAGACGCAACAGACAAGCGCTAGGATTGACTCTCATAGGGAACCAGAGATCCCCAACAGAGTCGCCAGTTGTCGCAACTGCGAAAAACACCCAGGGAAAAACAGAAGAGTCGCCACCTTTCGTTATTTATCCCACAGAGAGGGAAAGGAAACGATCGTAAAAACATGACGAAAAAGGAAAGACAAGGTTATCGCAACCAAGTCCTGGATTCAGGAGTCGGTTACGCAAGGGGAAGGTATTAGCACCCCTCACGTCCTTCGTACTCGACGGGATCCACGCTTGTTGTCTATCTAAGGGTGTGTTTAACTATCTACGCTATAGGCTTGCAGGACAAAAAGAAAAGAAAAGAGAGACTCGGCAGAGCATCGCCGCTCTGTGCCTACGTATTCCCTCGTGCAATGGGAAAGTCAGAGTCAACGTAGTTCGGCTAACTACGGGAGAAAGGGGGGAAAGGTTGCTCGCCAAGACGCCGCGTCTTGTGCCTACGTACTTTCATCTGGTATGAAAGATCAGAGCAAACGTAGTTCGAGCTGACACGAAACCACCGGTTGATTAAGTGTTTTAACCGAGTAGGGTTAAACATTCGTTCCAGCAGTTAGGGACTAAGCTTGTTTGCGGTAGAACCAAAGCTTAACAATACTCTTTTCTGGAAAAAAAATTTCGATTAATCCCGAAGGAAAAAGGTTTGAAATTTGTTTTGTATTATTTAGTGAAGTGAATTAATTTAGTTTGTGATTCACGTTGCACTAAAGACTATGACGTGGAGGCGAATGTGTCGTATATCGCCCCCAAACGGGACGTATACTAAACACTCTAGATAAGCGAGAGGAGACCCCTCACTCATCATTCCCCATGTAGCATAAGGCTCGTAGCGCGCAACGTTTATCGCCTTTATTAGATGAATTAGGATTGTTTGAGATGAGAAGAGAGACGCACGGAAGGTCTAAGGGAAACTCGGCCCTAACGTTGTCATGCAATGTGGTCCTAAAGTTTGGATGAAAAAGGGAAACATCTACCCTAATGTTAACATACTTGGATTGAACACCTAATGTCTCTCCTACTCCCGTCCTAAACGGAGGGACTAGGAATCCTATGGGGATCATGGCAAAAAGCACAAGAAGAACAAAGGAAGGACCAATCACAAGTAAAAAATGCAAACATGAAAATGCACACTTAGAATGGTGGGAGGGAGGAAAAAATGTGTGGGGCAGCAGCCGCCACAAGCGCGTCTCGACCTCAACAGCGATGCAAGAATGATGCAAACATGTGGAGAAAAACAATAGATGAAAGCAAATGAACATGTAAACAAATGATCAATTCGAACCACATACGCAAGCATGCAAACAAATGGAAGAATGAACATACATGTCAACAATATCATGATTAACCAACCACAAACAGTGACAAATATTCAAAACAATTCAATCCTAATGCATCACACTGATCTATGATGATTCGAATCGAAACGGTATGCAAACAAGCAAGCAAAATGGCAAATATGACATTCTGGCATAGTGTTAATCGATTAACCCCTGGGGTTAATCGGTTAACACCTTAAAAAGTTTGGAAAAAACCGAAGTTTTGAACAGGTTAATCAGTTAACCATATGCGTTAACCGATTAACACTGTTAACGTTTGAAAAAAATTTGAAAGTTTGAAATGGTTAACCGGTTAACCATATAGGTTAACCGATTAACACTGCACCAGAAGCTAAAAGCAGCAGCAGAAAATCACTTCTAGCAACAGAGCAGCTTATCCAAAGTTCCAACAGATCAACTTATCAATTAAGCACGAAATTAACAACAGAAAACAGAGATCCAACAGCATGGATACACAATTACACAGCCATATCACAAATCGAACGGATCGAAATCAACAAGATTCAATCGAATATGAAGATTAACATGATAAGCTCAAAAATTAAATCGGATTGAGAATTCCAACCTTCGAAGTGGAGATTTGCTTCGGTAAATATTGATCAACTGAATTTGAGCCGATCAAATACTAGAGATCCGGAAAACTTCAAAATCCACAATAATTGTTGTTGTATGAATGAAGATCCACCAAATTTGAGTCAAAAAGCTTCAAATAATCACTTCTAGATCCAACTCCAGATTCAGTTCCAAGCTTGCACAAAAATTGAAGATGAAAATTGATTCAATGGTGATGGTAAATGGAGGTTTATGCTCAAGAATCCATTGATTCCAATGAAGAATCAATAATTCCAATGAAAAAGAGATTTGAGTGAGTTTTGGAAATGGAGAAGTTGAGAGAATTTGAGAGAGAATTCTGATCAATTCTGAAAAATGAATGTGAGAAATGAAAATTAGATGGTTTGGTTTGGAGTAAATCACTTAAATATGACTTAGGTTTGGATCCCAAAGCAAGGTTTGGAAATTGGATTGGAAATCAAGGCTTGGAATGTGGCATGGGATTTTGGAGGGAAATCTGAAATTTAAAGATGTTCTAGATCCTTCCCAAATGAAAATTTGAATTTCAAGGTGATCAAAATTGGACCCCAAGTACATTTGGCTTGCAAAATCTCGTACAGGGCAAAATCTGCTATGGTTAACCGATTAACCATATGCGTTAATCGGTTAACACTGTTAAAATTCTAAATCTGGGCTAATTTTCCTTTGGTTAATCGATTAACCATATAGGTTAACCGATTAACACCTTCAAATTTTGAATTTTGGCGCCTTTTGATGGGAAACATGTCAATTTGCCCTGTTTCAACTGTTTGGAGCTCTGTTTAGCTGTTGAACCTCATTTTTGACCGTTATTACTGTGAAAATGCTTGTTATGAGCCTGAGTGCTGATCCTGCTCTAAAATTAACCTGCAAAATAAAATCGGTCGCCTGACCGCTGGACAAAATAAATGTCTGAAACTCTTGACGCTTGCTGTTCGTGGTTCAGTCTTGCACTGGAATGAAACCTGAGCCACAGGAATACCTTGATCCCCTGCCTCGAGAACGAATGTTATGCAATGCGAAAAATGCAAAATGCAAAGAAACAAAAGCCAGTTACGGTTAAACGAAAGGCAAATTTTGGGGTGCTACAGGATGAATATTGAATATCTTACCCTTTCAAATGAGAGGTTTTTTATAGTGCCCCCAGCGCTTGGCCATTGGTCCCTATTTTCGGAGCGAAATAATTGTTCCCTGAAGAATAGGTAACTGCCAGAAACTAGCCATTGGGACGGGCAGAGGTGCCCAAAACTAGTCGTTGCTACGGGCATAGGCACAGTAGCAGGCACAGGCGTCGTGACTGTTTCTGGATGGTGGAACTGTGCGTGACGAGCAGGAATTGCTGAGGAGGGGCAGCTGACCTAGAGGTCAACCGACCAACCTTCCTAGCTGGAAGGGCAGAAAGGCAAATGCTCCCCTAAATTGGCTGGACTTAAGCAATTGGGCCGTTCTGAGAGCAGAAGGGGATTAGGCAATGCCTAGCCATTGGGGCAGTCCGAAACAAATCGTTTTTCCTTTGATTTACCACACCCATATCCCCTAGTTGATTTTCTTCCTCTTGACTTTGTATTAATACTGAAGAGAATGATGATTCACCCACCTCTCTCCGTCGGATCTCTTCATTGAGAACCAGATCACAAACATCATCAAACTTCATCTTTGTA
This sequence comes from Lathyrus sativus, assembly GCA_963859935.3. Taxonomy (NCBI): domain Eukaryota; kingdom Viridiplantae; phylum Streptophyta; class Magnoliopsida; order Fabales; family Fabaceae; genus Lathyrus; species Lathyrus sativus. The sequence continues at coordinate 645,573,518 of OZ012739.1, forward strand.
CTTTCCGACGAGCTAATAAGAGTCGTGGCAGTAGCACTCCAACTATCTGGTAGGGAAGACAAAAGTATCAATGCTCAACCTCATAGTCAATTTCGATTCCAACTGAACCAATTTGGGTTGTGATTATATTGAGTTCATTAATATGTTGCGCAATCAATGTGTCTTGTGTCATCTGAAGCCTAAACAATCTCCTCATCAAATGAACTTTATTTAATGCTAAAGTCTTTTCATACGTGCTAGAAAGAGCCTTCATAAGACCGACACTTATCTTCTCTTTTGCAATGTTAAAATCAACTATTTGAGATAGCTACAATCGAATAACGCCAAGTGCTTGCTCATTGAGAAGGTTCAACTCATCTTGCTTCATCAAATTTGTCTTCTTTTCCTTGAGAGGTTCATGTAACTTTTTCTGATTCATATAATATTCAATTTGCATCTTCTAAAAAGTTAAACTCCACACCATCAAACTTTTTTACTTTCATTTTCTTTCATCTATGGCCATCACTCTCACCCAAATATGAATTCACCTTTGGATTGTTTCTAACAATTTCTCGTGAAAATTTTGTAGAAATTCTCAACCAATTTTGATGCCAGCTGTTAGGAAATTACACAATTTTTTTTTCAAATTATCATATTTGTGAAATGACAAAATTATCATATTTGTGAAAGGACAAAATAATACAGAAGTGCACTAAAATTAATATAAAATGAAATGTACATAATGTTTAATAACAATCACTCTCACAAAATCCACAACCAAGTTACATCCAACAAAATATTTCTCACAAAATTCTATCACTAAAATTTTTGTTCTTTTCTTATTGGATTGTAACTGGCGGGTTGTCATTACACTTATATTGTGAATTTTGCACTTGTTGAAAGAAATGAAACAATCACTCCTTTTATAGGCAACAATAAAAGAAAATAAATTATAATGAACTCTCATGTATTCCGTCCTTGAATTTCTCTAGACCCTCCTTATTCTATTTTCTTTTATTTATCTCTCTCTCTTTTATTTTGACCAACATGTTTATCATTTTACAATTCAGGCACAAGCTGCTACGGCTTTAGGAACTTGTCAAACCAATCAGACAACTCTTTCACATGTAACTTTGTTATTTGATGTCGAATTTCAGGTTCTGCTATAAACTGCACGTCAAAGCAATCAATTGCAAAACATTGATATTAGACGTGGTTTAAAATTAAATAACAACATTGAAAATGGAAATTACAGATTCCAAGTAACTGTTAAATAGTGACTAGACAGTGTAATTTCATACCTTAAAATTATCTGAGCATTGAAACTTTGCATACATCTCACTTACTTTCAATCTTAGAGCTTCCAAACCGGCAGGGGGACACCTAGGATCTTCCGCTCCTAGAGTTACAAACACCCAAGATAATATTTCAATTCCAAGTTAAATTCAAAACCCCCTTAAATATCTAAACCGATTAATAGAGATATATAGGTCTAATAATAAGTAATTGAAGAAGTGCAAAACTTGTATTAGCGTGCTCAAGACATCAATTTGCATATGAATATTGTTGCAACTTGCAACTACAATTTGAAAGTGTTAATAAATAATAAATACAAGAATCTTACCATTGAGAATAAGCAGAGGACGGGGTGCAATAGATGGAATCGAGTAGGGGGAATCAAACTGGGAAGCTAAACCAGGAGCAATCCTGTCCCACACCTGATTCAAGAATATAAACTCTTGAGGTTAGTATCCAGTATTTATGTGAAGATTCTGCTAAGTGGACAAATAAGTAGCAATTATAAATATATGTACACCATGGTATCAACCATTGTCATGCATGCTTTGTTAGAGCAGTAAACATATCAAAGCAATATATCAAAATCAGTTGGAGTCTTGAGACAATTATAGTTGAAATTATAAATATAACAAACTTAGCTGACCTTCTCCACTACCTCTTTGTCAATTTCACTTTTACCCAAATCGTCACGAGCCACTGCATACATGAGCACAAGAGCATTATGATGTAATTAATTTTCAAGGCACATTCAAAATACAGTCGTTCGTTGCTGGTATGCTTACCCATCATATTTCCCTTCTAGATCTAACTCAAACATCATTACAACTTTAACATGCAAATATGTAAATGAGAACATTGATCTTTAAAGAGATTGTTTGACAGTACATATGAAATCCTGCTAATTTTTGAAAGCACTACACATAGAAATTGCTATATGTATGATTACTAGAATTATAGTACTCAATGAAGTAGCAAGAATAATAACTAAAGTAAAGCAAAAACTCGTGAAATGTAAAAGAAATTTCAGAAATAATACATCATCATACCTTCAAAAACATGCTTTAAACTATCAACTCGGCCATGCCACTTATCGTTGTCTATGGCCCATCGAAATCCCTGCAAGTATATGATTCATAGTGTTTTGGTTGTTGTTTTTCAAAAGCAGACCTCGTTAAAGATAAGCTTCAATCAATAATACAATGTCACCTGAACACCAATTAGAGGAGCAACTACTGCATAGCGAGTATCAACAGCTGCAGCAAACCATGCGTGCATTCCTGAACCAAGAAATTATGCAAGTGATGAGTCACAACAAACCTAGTATCTAACATATTCCTCTCAACTTCTTTCAACCAACCTCCAAGTGATATTCCTGTGATTCCTATCCTAGAGGGGTCTATATCTTCTCTCTGTGTTAGATAATCTGCCAATTTAATCAAGTCCCAAACCTGCCAGATCAAGGATTAGTACACAGTTTCAATCACATTCAGGTCAGCCAAATCATTTTGGGAGGCATAAAATGGTTTAGTTATATAACAAAGCACTATGATACACATGTAATAAATTTACCGTGTCAAATATGAATGGCATTGTGTCTCCGGTTTTCCATGCAGAAATAAGAGCCTGTTTTTTTTAACCCCGGGGAGTAACCAACACAAAAGGGAAAAACAAATTATCAGTTTAGAATTTTTACACAGATCACTTATGTTTTTGTTTGTGAAGGATTTTGAGTAGTCGTAAATTTGAGAAAAATAATCAATTTCTATCTTATGTAAAGATGAGATGAACATAAAACCATTAAACACGTAAAAAAGATAGATAAATTACTATTACAAAGTTAATTATAGAACTATATACAAGATAGATAAAGACTATATAAATGATTCTAATAGTTAATTATTGAGCTTTTTTTTATCATTTTGTGCAAGCATCTTACATGCTGCAATCTGCATCACAGATAGCCTCAACTGCAGTTTAGAACATATACCTCGCGATAGGTGTTGGCACTCTTTGCTCGTTCACCATGGTAACGAGAATCAACCGAAATTGCTACGTATCCCCGTGAAGCATATGGCTGAAACACCAAGAACACAAATAAAATCCACGATTATAATGAATCATAAATTATATTTCATAGGAGTAGAACAGAGAAAATGCATTAGCAACCTCTAGCAATGGACGCATATATTCTTTACACTTGTTTGAACCGTGAAGGATAACAACCGCAGGTCTTTTTATCTGTTTATCACTTTCCTTCAAGCTCAAAATCAACACCGGTAACTTTCCTTGATCTCCTTCCTACAAAATCAAGGATTATAACAACAAATTAATCTCTAGACCTAAAAATCAAATTCGAATAACAAAAATATTAGAAATCGAATTATTTCGTTAATTATGCTCACCTCTATATTTAAATGCAGATTCTCCTCCTTGAGCAAATCTTTGAAATTCTCAATGTCTTTCTTTGGACAAGATCTCATAGTGTCCTGATATAAAATTGTTATTAGATTGAATTAAAACAAGCAGATGAAGAAGATAATCGAACGAGTGTTGAAACATGAACCTCTTCGCCTGGAATGCTCTCATACCAAAAAACCGTGGCTGGTTTTGCGATTTCAACCGTTAACGGAACTGAAAATAATCAACAAACGAATTTCACTTCCAGAAACAAAAGCAGAGGATCGATGCAAATCAATACATAACAACGATCGAGACAGTGAAATTGAACGCTGTACCTTGAGGAGCTCGTCTCTTACGGAGCATTTGCAGAAACTCTGATCGGAACTTGCTCTCAATTTTAATGGCTTCGTTTTCTTCCATTTCGGCTTCGGTTTCTTCCATTTTGGCTTCGGTTTCGGGATTTGGAGACTCCATGCGAGCGGTTATGGTTCTGTTAAATTGTGAGGCGCGCGTTTGGTATTTATAATGAAGCATTCTGAGTGTAGAGTTGGGAGAGGGGGGGAGTACGGTTGCGGGTAGAGGCCGAAGGAGACACGTGTGGTTGAAGAGAGTTAGCACGTGTAGTGCTCGGAGGGGAGTCGCGGGAGCGAGTAGTTTCATTTCATCGTTTAGCTGAACTTTTGCAAACTAAAGATACGGAGGGACTGAGAAGGGATGGCTTCCTCCGTTGGATGCACTCTCGTCGTTTTATCTGAGTAAGAAAGATATGAGATATCTGTGATCCTTATTTATTTTTTTATTATTATTATTTATTATTTAACCTTGATTGGTACAGTAGTCCGTTTTTCAATCATTGATAGGTACTAGATGTATTATTTATCAAGAATCACATGGTGTCAATTATTTCATTTGAAAGAGTAAATTAACGTGGGTCATAGACTTTTTATACATTACACTAGGGTAGCAACGTGCATGCCGCCCCCTTTAGACCTACCTCACACGAAAGTTTAAAAACAATGGGTAGGGCGGGGCGGATCTAATGAGTCGGGTTTGTTTCACCACCCTTACGTGAGAAGTTTTTGGGATATTTAATGTTCTGGTCTGGGTCCGGCCTCACCTCGCGATCCGTCCCAATAACGCACAATCAAGGCCTAATATGAGTTGAGTAGGCTGGTCGGGCAGACGACCCCCTCGACGGGCAGGGCATGCTCCGCCGAACAGGACGGCACCCCTAGTCGGGCAGAGCAGCCCTCCACGGGCAGAATCCCCATACCAACGAGCAGGACGATATGTCTCCCCCGCCTCGTGTGTTCGTCTCCGCGGGCAGAACAACTTACCATGCGCACGTTCTCTGCATGCTCCCCTCCGCGGGGACACGTCATCCCCCAACTGCCCACCTCCGAAAGAGCAGGTCAAACCCACTTTCCGGAGACCACGGGACAGTTGGACTAGGGCGAAGACCATGTCCCGGTCTTCACTATGCCACGTAAGCCCTAGCAGTCACCTGAGTTGGGTCTGGTCATCCAGCCCAACGCAAGTGACCGTTGGCTCAGCGCTGGGGTCTCTCTATAAATACCCTCTTTCTCAAGAGGGTCAGGTAATTCACATCTTGCCCTTTCTATACTTTGCTCTCACTCTGCCCAATTCCTTACTTTGGCATCAGAGTGTCTTGTAGGTACACTCCCCTTTCTTCTCCTCATCACCGGTGAACAAAAAGCAGTCCAACAGCGTGTGATCAGTCTGTTATCCCCTTCTGATCAGGTCAGATCATTTAAATTGTGGACGAACAAATTTGAATTGTTTGATTGAAATCGATTAATTTGTTTTTTTTAATAAATGAATTGGATTGAGTTGTATGTCGGGATAATACAATTATTTAATTTGAATAATATATAGTTCTTTCAATTAGATTCTCGAATGATGGTTTTAAACGAGTCAGAAATTGAAATTGATTTTTTTATTATCAATTTTTAATCTAACAGTGATATTGTTATTGTTTATTCACAAAGATACAAAATATGTAATATGAAAATTTAAGTGTTATTTAATTTGTAGTTTAAAATAAGATAATGATTAAATAATATCAAATGATGTTGTAAATGTCAACATGTAGTAATAATTTTTTTCAATAAACAAAAAATTATTCTTTATTGGATTATACTAAATTATAATCTTATAACTTCTGCAAAGTTTTCCCGCCAAAACTTCTCATCTAATTTAATTATAATAATTAATTAAATAATAATAATAATATATTAAATAATCTCCCACTAAACTCATTACTCTATTGTTTTTTTTTATAAATCAATTAAATAATACTCTATCCACTAAACTATTGACCACCTTAACTTACTCTTCATTCACTTATGGTAATAAATAAACTATAATAATTATTTATTTATTTATATCATATCATACTTAATTATCATCCTAGAAATTCTTCCATCAAAATTTTCACGTTAAAAAATATTATAAATAATGTTTATAATAAATAAACCAATATTCATAAAATAATAATAATAATAATCAATTAAATATCACATCCCATATTTTTAACTACTAATTTAAATAAAAAAAGCTCTTAAAAGATCTGTTTGGTTCAAATGAAGGGGAGGGATGCGGAGGGATTTTAATGAAGGGAAGGGGAGGGGAAGAATTTTTTTAATCAGATAAGTGTTTAGTTCAAAAGAGATGAGGAGGGGAGGGAAAGAGAGAGATTTTAATTAAAAATGTGTTTGGTTTAGAAGGGGGGGAGAGGTTTTATTAATAATTTACAATTTTATCCTTAGGATCTTATATAAGTCATATGATATTAAAATGTGAAAAATTCATGTGTATTTTTGTTGGTAATAAAATTTCTAATATTGAGTGATTAAAAAATATTTATTTGTCACATAAAGTTAAAAAATTGAGTACAATTGATTCGACTTATAACTTTCTAACATAAATTAAACTATATATCAAATAACATCGTTTAAATTGTGATGAATCATATAACAAAACAAATATATAAAATAACTTATTATTGAATATTAATAGTTCAAAATATTTAATAAAATGAATAAGCAAAAATAAATAAAATGAATGGTTTACAATTTGATATAAAAGAAAATATGATAGAATACCTAACAAAATCAAAAGAAAAAAACGAACATAACTCAACATAATTTTTTTTTATAAAAAAAGACAATGCTTATGATTTATATTAAGTATAAAAATTATAAAATAATTTAAAGGTGGAACACAATTATAATAAGTTGATGGAAACCAGCGAGAAAAATGAAAGTACAGAGTGTGCCTAAGAGGGGGGGGGGGTGAATTAGGACTTTAGAAATTTTTCCGGTTTTTAGGGTTTCTTGAAATTTTACTGGTTTGTGTTCTTGGTTATGAAAGCAGTAGAAAATAAAAGAACAATGGACACCAGGATTTATAGTGGTTCCCCTCACAATCCGAGAGTACTCCACTCCCCTTTCAACACGAAAGAGAGTTTTCACTATTGTTTAATAAAGTACAACCTATCACACCATCAATCGGTGAGGCCTACTATCAAACAATAAAACTAACAAGTGTACAAGAACAATCCTCTTGTAAACACTCACCATTGTGTCCAACAATCCTGAATCACAAGTCAGAATACAAATACTTGTAAAGATTTTTGTTTCGAGAATAATACTATCAATCAAAGTTGATCTTCTCCAAATGATCAAAATTCACTCTTACAATTTTCAACACAAGTGTTCAAAGATGAATATGAAATTTTATGCACATATGAACACTTAATAAAAGATTTTGAAAATGGTGAATTTGATTTTAAGAAAATTTGAAAATGAATGTAGAAAGTGTTTGGAGATTGGAGATTTTTGTGTGTTTTTCAAAATTGAAAAAACTCAGAATTTATATGTGTAAAATACTCTTTCAAAAAGGTATATTTGAGTAGATTTAAAAAATATGAAATGGTGTAATTTTCAAACAATTTTTTGAACTTGAAACAAAGCCATTTTTCACTGTACGTTCAGTGTTAATCGGTTAACCTATATGGTTAATCGGTTAACACTGAAACGTTAGCCCAGATTATTTAAAATTTGAAATGGTTAACCGGTTAACCTATATGGTTAATCGGTTAACACTGCTATTTTTCAGAAAAATGCTTTTAAAAATAATGTTATACCAATTTTAAAGTTTCAAAAAACATGCTCATGTATTATGCTAAAATGCTTGATGTTTTTGAACACTTGTATATCAATTATAAGGGTAGAATTTGATATACCCGTAATGCATCCAAGTCTTGAAGAATCATAGTTCCATATGTAGCTTGACTTGAAAGATAGCTTGACTTGATCTTGATAAACTTTGAAAGGCTTGTCTTTTTGCAATCAAGAGATGACCTTGAGTAGTGTTGACATCATCAAAACTTGAGACTGAAGCATGGTTCTACATTCTCCCCCTTTTTGATGATGGCAATCAAAAAATGTTGTGCGATATCTCCTGGTTCTTGATATGTTTCTCCCCCTATGTCTAGCAACTCCCCCTATCTTAACAGAGGAAAAAAATCTGCACACAGAGAGACATTAACAGAACCAAGCTCTTCTCCCCCTTTGTCATCAGCAAAAAGGAAGAGCTTTCAAAGAAAACACAAGATAGCAGCATATATAGTAATAAGCACATGCAAAGCCAAGTAAACACATAGCATAAGAAGTAGTACATATAAAATGCAGCAAATAGAAATTGTACTTGTTACAATAAAACATAGTTCAAAAGGAAGCATAAAACTTAAGACTAGAAAGCAATGCAATAAAAAACAACAGCAACATATTCTCTAAAGATCCTCATCTGCCATATCCTCCTCCTCTTCTTCCTCTTGTCCTTCATTTTCTTCATCAGATACAACTAGGTTGTCATGGTTGGTGTGGTGAGAGGAAAGTACGAGGTTCCGGAGAGAAGCAATGGCCCGGGAGGTTTCTCTATGCTGAGTCATTATAGTTTGGTAAAGGAACTCATTTGTAATGCCTCCTTCAGGTACGGGATAGGCCTGGTTAGCATTGGCTCCTTCATCTGAATACTTGTAAGTACCGTCAGTATCCTTAAAAATTCCAGTATTCTTGACAATTGTAATCTCGTTGATCTCATTGGTGGTTGATTTCATCTTGATGGTTGGTTCACGGTTAAGATCCAAAGTAGTCAGTTCCAAAATTCTTGATACCAGCCGTGCATAGGGAAGACGGGTTGAAAGAGATAGTTGTTGTTGAAGGTGATACATGATGGTCAGAATCCAATTGACACGAATCTTGTTCTTGATGGAGAAAAGGAGTTGCATTTCCAGATCATTGATTTGTGCATGATTCGAATCCTTGGGAATCAGCACATAACAGATTATGTAGTGAAGCATCCGATCAGAAACGGTAAGATTCTTTGCATAGCACAACAGACGAGTAGTGCGTTAGTTGGCGATAATCATCTCTTTTGGAAATCTGCAGATCTGATAGTAGAACTCCATCTTGTCGTAGTTGGACCACGGTCCTTCCACGTGGTTAACTCCCTTTCTCAGAAAATACCCAGATGATGGTATGTTCAGCATTGCAGCAACATCAGACAGATTTTCTTCCACAACACAGTCTCTAACAATTGTTTTCATAATATGCTCATCATTTGCATTTATGAACACAGACAGTTTATGCAAAAAGGATTTGACAAGATTCGGGTAGCAGTTTCCAGAATCAGACACAAATTTATCGATCCTCTGATATTTGAGCAAAGCAGGAAAATCAAAAGATGATGCGGGAAAAGCCTTAAGATTCACATACTTTACCGGTAGGATGGAACGAACTCGGACTTTGAAATCCATTCTGCGCTTCTTGGTTGTTTCCATAGGGATATCTTCTTCATCAGATGCAGAATGATGTTCTGGTAGTTTTCCCTTTCCGCGATTTGATGCTGAAGCCATGGATGAAGGTTTGAGAGAACTGAGGTTGTGGGTTCTGAGGAAGTTAGGGTTTGAGAAGTTGTGGGGAGTTTTCCAACTTTAGAGAGTGGGAGAGAGAAGTTAGGGTTTGAAGAGGGAATATGGATTTTGGATATGGATTTGGATATATGAGAGAATATGGACCACATAAAAATACATTTATAATATAAAATATTTTCAAATTTTTAATTACTTTTCGTTTCTGATTTTTAGAAAACTTAACAGTGTTAATCGGTTAACCATATAGGTTAATCGGTTAACACATTAAAAAATTGAATCAGAATTGAAAATTCAACTGTGTTAATCGGTTAACCCATATGGTTAATCGGTTAACACACTCGAATTTTTGAAAAATACTTAAAAACAGAATGCATACACATGAAAACATATCACAAATGATGCATATACATATTAGAGAAAAGGTCAGATGTCACCTTCATCAAGAATCCCAAGTTCTCTCCGAATTTTGTAGAACGGTTCTTTCGCCAAAGGCTTGGTAAAGATGTCGGCGAGTTGGTTGTGTGTGTCGACGAAAGTAACATCAACATCTCTGTTCAATACGTGATCTCGAAGGAAGTGATGCTGGATATCGATATGCTTTGTTCTGGAATGCATAACCGGATTCTTCGTGATATTTATGGCACTAGTATTGTCACATCGTAGAGGAATGCATCTGAGGTCAACACCATAATCCAGAAGTTTTTGTTTCAGCCATAAAATTTGTGCACAGCAACTTCCTGTGGCGATGTATTCTGCTTCGGCGGTGCTGAGTGCTACACAAGCTTGCTTCTTGCAGGCCTAGGATACTAGAGCATTTCCGAGAATGTGACATGTACCACTTGTAGTTTTTCTATCGGTTTTGCATCCTGCATAGTCAGCGTCAGAATAACCAACTAAAGAACAAGTACTACCTTTAGGATACCATAATCCGACGTTGGTCGTTCCTTTGAGATACTTGATAATTCTCTTCACAGCAGTGAGATGTGATTCCTTCGGATTTGCTTGGAAGCGCGCACACAAACAAACACTAAACATAATGTCAGGACGGCTTGCCGTCAAATATAGTAATGAACCAATCATACCTCGATATTTAGTAATATCAATTGGAGTACCAGATTCATCTTGATCAACATACGTTCCGGATCCCATAGGAGTAGACATCATCTTGCAACTATCCATATCGAATTTCTTTATTAATTCCTTATAGTACTTGGATTGGTTGAGAAAGATTCCATCCTTGGTTTGCTTGATTTGTAGTCCAAGAAAATAATTTAACTTTCCCATCATAGACATCTCGAATTCTCCTTGCATCATGAGTGAGAATTCTTTGCAAAGTTCTTTGTTTGTTGATCCGAATATGATGTCGTCGACGTAGACTTGTACCAACAAGGTGTTACCCTTGATTTTCTTAATAAACAGTGTCTTATCAATCTTTCCTTTTGTAAATCCTTTCTCACATAAGAAGTTGCTAAGGCGATCATACCACGCTCTTGGTGCTTGTTTTAAACCGTAGAGAGCCTTCTTCAGTTTGAAAACATGTGAGGGATTTTTGAAGTCTTCAAACCCCGGAGGTTTTTTGACGTAGACTTCCTCATTAATGTACCCATTCAGGAAAGCGCTTTTGACGTCCATCTGGAACAACTGAAAATTCATAGAACAAGCGTAAGCAAGCAATAATCTAATTGCTTCTAACCTTGCTACCGGAGCGAATGTTTCATCAAAATCAATTCCTTCCTCCTGGTTGTAGCCTTGTGCGACCAATCTTGCCTTGTTACGAACTATAATCCCATTCTCGTTAAGTTTGTTCTTGAACACCCATCTGGTTCCTATGATATGCTTATTATCTGGTCTTGGTACAAGGGTCCAAACTTGATTTCTTTCAAATTGATTAAGTTCTTCTTACATTGCTATAATCTATTGGTCGTCGCATAAAGCTTCATCGATCTTTGATGGTTCAATCTGAGATACAAACGCCATGTTGAGACAAGCATCCTTTAAATTAAGTCGAGTTGCAACGCCTTGACTAATATCACCAATAACTTTATCAATTGGGTAATCTCTGTGTGTTCTCCATTCTTTCGGAAGATCTTGATTTTCTTGAGTAACATCTTCTTGTAAGATTGTTTGATCTTTTGAAGCAATTTCTTTATTTTGTGGAGTATCTACAAAATCATCATCATCATCCAAAACAATATTATCCTCTTTCGAGGGGTTAGTTTCATCAAACGAAACATGAATAGACTCTTCAATGGTAAGAGTTCTTTTATTAAAAATTCTAAATGCTTTACTATAAAGAGAGTAACCCAGAAATATACCTTCGTCGGACTTCTCATCAAACTTACCGAGATTGTCCTTATTGTTGTTGAGAACGAAGCATTTGCATCCAAATATGTGGAAGAATGATATATTTGGTTTCCTTCCCTTGAACAACTCATACGAAGTCTTTTTGAGTAACGGTCGAATATTCACGCGGTTGCTTACAAAACACGCCGTGTTTACTGCTTCTGCCCAAAAATATTTTGGAAGATTTGTGTCGCTGAGCATTGTTCTAGCAAGTTCTACTAGTGAACGATTCTTCCGTTCTACAACGCCGTTTTGTTGAGGAGTCCTTGGTGCCGAAAAATTATGAGAAATTCCATGCTCTTTGCAAAATTCTTCAAAGTCTGAATTTTGAAATTCTCCACCGTGGTCGCTTCTTATGGAGGCTATAGTGAGTGACTTCTCGTTTTGAATTTGTTTTGCATACTTTTTGAATGCTTTGAAAGCATCATTTTTCTGCACTAAGAACATTGTCCAGGTATATCGAGAAAAATCATCAACAATAACTAAAGCATAAATATTACCTCCGAAGCTTTTTGTTCTTGATGGACCAAAAAGATTCATGTGCAACAATTGAAGTGGTCTTGATGTAGAAACCACTTGCTTGGATTTGAAGGTTGTCTTGGTCTGTTTTCCCTTTTGACATGCATCGCATAATTTATCCTTGATGAATTTTATCTTCGGAAGCCCAACAACCAGATCATGTTTGATTAATTTGTTTAGATGCTCCATGTGAATGTGAGCAAATATTTTATGCCAAAGCCATGCCTCGTTGTTGTTTGCCATAAGACATTTTACCTTCAAGGAAGAATCATCAAAAGAAATCATAAAAATATTATTATATCTTTTACCTTTTAGCAGAATCTCATGAGTGACTTCGTGTTCGATCAAGTATTCCTCCTTTGTGAAGTTGATTTTGAACCCTTTGTCACACAATTGACTGATGCTAAGCAGGTTATGCTTAAGGCCTTCAACATAAAGAACGTCTTCGATGATTGTACATGGAGGTGCACCAATGGTTCCAACTCCAAGAATTTTTCCTTTATTATCATCACCGTAAGTGACGTATCCTTTGGCCTTTAATGATAGACTTGAAAATTTGTTTATATCTCCCGTCATATGCTTCGAGCAACCACTATCAAGATACCATTGATTTGTGGTTGTCTTCAAGCATGCCTACAAAACAAAATTAGGTAGTGTTAGGTACCCAAATTGCTTTGGGTCCTTGATAGTTAGTACTCTTTTCAACCCACACATAATGCCCCTTTGCAACACCAATATTACGTACATAGCAGGCATTAGGTGTGTGCCCTTTAATTCCACAGTAAAAACACGTAGGTTGAAAATGACTTCTATACCTAGGAAGATAATTCTTTTTCTTATCAATTCTTTTCTTGTTATGATTTTGATGCTGAATTTTAGAAGTGCTTGTCTCTTCTTTAACAATTTGTTCACTTGCTCTAACGAAAATGGTCTTATTGGTGCTTGGTTTTGGAAATTTAGAGTATCCCAATCCACTTTTATCATTAGGATACCTTTGATGTTTAAGAATTTCTTCCAAGCCAATTTGACCTTTTTCATATCTTTCTAAAACTCTTTTAAGTTGAACAATTTGAAAAGACAAAGACTCACAATTCTTACATACAAGACTTTGTTTTTCATCCATCACTTTTTGTTTTTCATCTTCAATATTTTTCAGGAAATCAGAATTTTGTTTTTCTAAAAGTAAAATTCTTTTCTTTTGTGATGAGATGTCTTTATACAAAGTCTTGCACTCTTTTAGAAGTTCATCTATAACTTCTTGTGCATCATTATCATAGACAAAAAAATTACTACTAACCTCATTTTCGTCATCGGAATGGTGAGAGGCCATTAAAGCCATATTTGCGCATTCATCGTTATCTGATTCCGATGATGAACTCACTTCGTTGTCGTCCCATGCGACATAAGCCTTCTTCGTTTTGAAATCCTTCTTGCCTTTGAATTTTCCTTTATTTGCGAGTTTCGGGCAATCTGGCTTTATGTGACCTTGTTTCCCACATTCGTAACATGTAATTTCTTGGTTTGATGTGGGTGCCTCCTTTTTCCTGAAATGTCTATTCTTTTTAGAAAAAGAAGAATTTTTATTATTATTAAAAAACTTACCAAGCTTCTTTACTAGAAGCATGAAATTTTCGTCTTCGGAAGATTCGTCATTTTTATCATCCCTTGTGTCAATCTTCAAGGCAATTCCTTTGGACTTCTTGTCTTGACTTTCATGTTTCTCAAGCCTTCCAAGTTCCAGTTCATGCTCTTGAAGTTTCCCGAATAATGAAGCGGATGTCATTGTTGAAAGACTTTTCTTTTCCGAAATGGCGGTCACCTTCGGTTGCCATTCTCTTGTCAAGGATCTTAGGACTTTTAAATTGAGATCATCATTGGTGAAGGTCTTCCCGAGAGCAATCAGATGATTTGTTAGATGAACGAACCTTTTTTGCAAGGCAACAATAGATTCACCGGGCTGCATACAGAACATCTCATATTCTTGACTTAACGTGTTAAGTCTTGATCTTTTTACTTCTGCTGTTCCTTCATGCGTTTCTACCAAGGTATCCCAAATCTGTTTTGCCGATTGACACTGTGATATGCGAAAGAATTCATCCATACTGAGAGCGCTTTGAAGTATGTTGATTGCTTTCTTCTCATTCAAGATTCTCTTCTTGTCATCTTCATCATATGAAGATTTAATCTTTGGGGTTCCAACACCATTTACCACACTTGTAGGAACATGTGGACCAGTTTCAACGGTTTCCCATATACCATCTCCTTGAGCCTCAAGATGTGCCTTCATACGGATTTTCCAAAAATCGAAGTATTCTCCAGAAAAGAGTGGTGGCTTGTTACTACTTCCACCATCTTTGAAAACCGGGTTAGTACTAGCGGAAGCCATTAGGATCGATAGGAACAGGTTACCTTAACCTGCTCTGATGCCAATTGAAAGTACAGAGTATGCCAAAGAGGGGGGGGGGGTGAATTAGGACTTTAGAAATTTTTCTGGTTTTTATGGTTTCTTGAAATTTTACTGGTTTGTGTTCTTGGTTATGAAAGCAGTAGAAAATAAAAGAACAATGGACACCAGGATTTATAGTGGTTCCCCTCACAATCCGAGAGTACTCCACTCCCCTTTCAACACGAAAGAGAGTTTTCACTATTGTTTAATAAAGTACAACCTATCACACCATCAATCGGCGAGGCCTACTATCAAACAATAAAACTAACAAGTGTACAAGAACAATCCTCTTGTAAACACTCACCCTTGTGTCCAACAATCCTGGATCACAAGTCAGAATACAAATACTTGTAAAGATTTTTGTTTTGAGAATAATACTATCAATCAAAGTTGATCTTCTCCAAATGATCAAAATTCACTCTTACAATTTTCAACACAAGTGTTCAAAGATGAATATGAAATTTTATGCACATATGAACACTTAATAAAAGATTTTGAAAATGGTGAATTTGATTCTAAGAAAATTTGAAAATGAATGTAGAAAGTGTTTGGAGATTGGAGGTTTTTGTGTGTTTTTCAAAATTGAAAAAACTCAGAATTTATATGTGTAAAATACCCTTTCAAAAAGGTATATTTGAGTAGATTTAAAAAATATGAAATGGTGTAATTTTCAAACA
Source organism: Lathyrus sativus (assembly GCA_963859935.3). Lineage (NCBI taxonomy): Eukaryota > Viridiplantae > Streptophyta > Magnoliopsida > Fabales > Fabaceae > Lathyrus > Lathyrus sativus. Next base: position 645,589,140 of record OZ012739.1, read on the forward strand.
ATTTTTTGAACTTGAAACAAAGCCATTTTTCACTGTACGTTCAGTGTTAATCGGTTAACCTATATGGTTAATCGGTTAACACTGGAACGTTAGCCCAAATTATTTAAAATTTGAAATGGTTAACCGGTTAACCTATATGGTTAATCGGTTAACACTGCTATTTTTCAGAAAAATGCTTTTAAAAATAATGTTATACCAATTTTAAAGTTTCAAAAAACATGCTCATGTATTATGCTAAAATGCTTGATGTTTTTGAACACTTGTATATCAATTATAAGGGTAGAATTTGATATACCCGTAATGCATCCAAGTCTTGAAGAATCATAGTTCCATATGTAGCTTGACTTGATCTTGATAAACTTTGAAAGACTTGTCTTACTTGAAAGATAGCTTGACTTGATCTTGATAAACTTTGAAAGGCTTGTCTTTTTGCAATCAAGAGATGACCTTGAGTAGTGTTGACATCATCAAAACTTGAGACTGAAGCATGGTTCTACAAAAAAACAATAACACGAAAGAAAACGAATAGTTTTGAAATACTGAAATTAAACTGAGAATATTTTATTAAATATAATAATTTTTAAATATCAAAAACTCATATTTCCTCCTCTACCCTCCAAATCCCCCGATTCGGAGGGAACCAAAAAATATGTTTTGGAGGGATTTTGCTCCCCTCCCCTCCTAAGATTTGAACCAAAACATATTTAATTAAAAATTTCTCCTCCCCTTCATCTATCCCGAATCAAACACATCCTAAGTTTCCACTACTTCATCATTCCACCAATAAAAATAACCACCTCGCTCCACTTTAATAAACTTATTACTTAAATTATTTCAATTAATTAAATAAATTATTAATTCTAAAAGAAAGAAATCTCATTACTTTAATTCTTTCAATTAATTAAATAAATTTCTTAAAGTTAATTAATAAAAATTGAGCACGTACTACAAACATTAAAAGTTAATTAATAAAGATTATTCTACCATTGCCACTAGTCCTATTTAATATATTTAGAGCTTCATGAGACACAACTAAACTCATAAACTATCAGTAAAATATGAACGATGTTCAAAAGGTAAAGAATTGATGTTTTCTATTATTCGTGCAAAGGATTGCAGGTGGATGACAATCACAATTAGATCTCTTGCATGTGAAGAACATCACAATTGAATCTTCTCACTAATTTCTTTTTTCTTTGTCTCTTTTTTAATTGTTTGTTCGATTTTATTCTTACATAAAATTTATTTTGATATACAATTACTTCATACTTTTAGCAGGTAATCCTACTTCTTTTCTTTTTTAATCTACCTTTTTATTTCCTATCTTATTATGAGAAACTAAACTAAGGTAGCATGTTATTACTTTCATACATAAGGACATATTAAATTAGATTCATACGTAAGGTAGCATATTATGATCTACTTCTTAGTTTTGTTACTACAAGAAATATTGTCTTTTTCCAAGCGATATTCACGTCAGTAATGTAAAAATCACTTCACTAGCCAATGGTTGCGACGTGGGTAAAACACGCCGGAAATGCAATAGTGGGAACTTTTTCCCACGTGGAAAACACGTCACAAAGTTGTGACAGGATTACCACGTCGCAAATCACAAAATAAAGAAGAAAACTTCCCACATGAAAACCACGTCACTAATTAGTGACGTGAAAGACATGTGGGAACTCACCTTTACCAAATTGCTCCGCGTCCTTTCCTGACACAAAGTAAATTTAGTATCCATGTGATTCCCACGTCACAAAGTTATGACCTTGTTATCACGTGGGAAACCTCACAGAATTAATATTCTTCCCATGTGATTCCCACGTCACTAATTAGTGACATGGGATTCACTTCACTATTAAATTTAATTATAAAAAAAAAAATAATACTAACTGAAAGCTACTATAAAATTAAAACAAATATTAAATATTAAATATAAATTTAAAATTAAAATAATTTTTAATTAAAATAATATACATTTAAAATATATAAATATTTAGTCACATAAAATTCACGTCACAAATACAAATAATAATAATAAAAGTTGTGACGTAATATTCACGTCACAAATAAAAATACTAATAAAAAAAATTATTCTTCGCCACTAAATAATTCATCTTCGTTTTGGTCATCATCTTCAGGAGAATAATTCGATCTCGAGGCAAAATATTTTCGCATTTGTGCCTCCATGTCTGATTGCCGCTTCCTCATTTCCTCTATTTCAGCATTTTGTCTATTTCTCATATCATTCATTTCGGCCTTTAGGGCCGCCTCACGTGTCTCCGCCTCTCGTCTCGCCTCAGCTAGAGCTAACTGTCTCACTGTTGCCAACATTTCGGGTGTCAATTCTGCCGGACGCGATCCTCCTTCCCCATCATCGAGTCTTTGAAATAAAGTTCAGTCCCCTTTTCTATAATCACCAGCCAAAGACCCCAGACCAAAAAAACATTCATTAACTCTCTTCTCGCCTACTGTTAAATTCCAAATATAAAGATCAACGCGCGGATCAAGCAGTGCATCCCCAATCGGCGTATATTGAGGATTTTCAGTTAGAAATTGGGCAAGCAATGTCTGGTACAACTCCTACACACACATTAAAAAAAAATTAAATTAAATATAATTTAAACAATTTAATTATATAGTAATTATGAAATTAAAAGAATTCAACTAAAATAAACAAGTTACCAAGGTTGATTTGGAACGACCGTCAACAAAGTCGCCCGATTTTTTGGTTCGAGTCTTCACAAATAGCTCATTAATTCGTGGCTCCCTCCCCAAGTCCTTTTTCTAATTAAAATAATGAAGCTTAATTAAATATATATAATAATACAAAAAAAAACTTTAAAAAATAGTTATAATTACCATTCGTCGACGATGTTCGCCGATACTGATACTTCCAACTGTATTAAGACAGCCACCTGCTTCAGATGCCCTCATCTTTTTAGCATGTTCAGATCTTCTCTGAAAATCTTCTGTCTTCCATCACTCAACAAGTTCACCAAATATTTCCTCGCCTATCCAGTTAGGACGAGTGTGATCTCTTTCCCAACGTTGTCTAGCATTCCTAAGCATGTCAGATAATCTGCTAGATACCTTACTTTTGAAATTTTTTTTAATTTTGAACTCGTCAAATTTCTGCCAAGTACACCTTTCCTGCAAGTTATATGACAGTCAAATAAAATTTTAGATATATATAACAAAAAATCGTTATAAAATAACATAACTATAATAAAAATACAATGTACCTTGAACTTATCAAACCATATATCTTTCTCCTCATCTGGGAGCTCTCCGAAAGACTTAATGAGTTTTGTATACATCAATTGAATGACCCAGTTTACAGCTTTAGCAGCAGGACGACACGGATCAAAACTAAACAACAATAATTTGAACGAGTATTAAACATAAAATGACAATATATAGCTAAATAAATATTGTAAATTAAAAACATACCCAGATCCCTCAGGCCTAATCAGATGTCGTCTTTCAACCACCAAATGCTCCTCTGCAACAGGATTTGTCTGCTCCTCATGAACATCGTCATCCCCCTGAACAGTGTGGTCATCCTGCTGCTGACTCGCAGGTATATGTGTGGGGTGTGGAATGCGGGAGCCAGATCCCTCTGGCTGGTGCGTGGAGGGTGTCGGCTGAGGAAAACTAGATCCTGAAGGCTGTGGCGTGAAGGAATACTGCTGAGGAAAAACAGTTCCCACAGGATGTGCGAAGTGAGTCTGCTGAGGAAAACTAGATCCCCCAGGCTGCGGCGCGAAGGAATACTGCTGAGGAAGAAAACTAGCTCTCCCAGGAAAACTAGATCCCCCAGGCTGCGGCGCGAAGGAATACTGTTGAGGAAGAAAACTTCTCGTTATCCTTTGTTTTTCCTTGAACATCCATAACTGTGTTAAATATATTATCGAAGAAATTCTTTTCAATATGCATAACATCAAGATTATATCGCAATAAATTATCTTTCCAATATGGGAGGTCCCAAAATATACTTCTTTTTGTCCAATTGTGTTTGACCCCATATCCTTCAATTCTGTATGCTTCACCGTAATCTGTAAATTTGGGCAGTTCAGAAACTCGATTCCATATTTCCTCTGGTGACAATCGCGGAGGAGGCAAATCTTTTACTCGTACATCTTTTGTGAAATCAGTCTTGTTTCTTCTAAATACATGGTCTCGTGGTAGGAATCTGTGGTGACAGTCAAACCACGAACTTTTCCCTCCAAATTCCAAAGTAAAAGCCTTTGTAAATTCCATGCAATATGGACATCCCATTTTGCCATGCGTACCCCAACCAGATAACATTCCATAAGCGGGAAAGTCATTAATAGTCCACATCAAGGCAGCTTGCAAAGTAAAGTTTTGTTTGCGAGATATATCATAGGTCCATTCTCCAATCCACAACCTCTTCAAATCATCTATTAAAGGTTGCAAATAAACATCGATTCCGGATTTAGGACTTGACGGTCCTGGAATGAGGCTAGTCAAAAACATGTACGGTTTTGTCATGCACATCTCTGGAGGGAGGTTGTAAGGGGTTACAATAACTGGCCAACGGGAATATGCAATTGCATATGCTTGGACGTATGGAGTAAAACCATCAGAGCATAGTCCGGGCCTGACATTTCTAGGTTCTGCAGCAAAATCAGAATGTACCCTATCAAAATGTTTCCATGCCTCACCGTCAGATGGATGTCGCATAATGCCTAAAGATGTTTTGTTTGTATGATGCCATGTCATTTGACTTGCACTATGAATTGAAGCAAACAATCTTTTTAACCTTGGTATTATCGGCAAATAAAACATGGACTTCACTGCTACACGTTTTTGTTTACGGTTAATCGCTTTACTACGAACTTGATATCTCGGACTCTTACAGAACTTACATTCCTCCAGCGCCTCATCATTAATACCAAGCTCATTGTCATAAAACAACATACATCCATTTATACAACAATCAATCTTTCGTACTTCTAAACCCAACTTCGACACCAACCTCTTTGCATCATAATAACTTGTAGACAAGTTGTCTTTCGTAGGAGTCGCATCCAACATCATTTTTGCAAAGTATTCCAAACACTGATCAGGAACATTCCAATTTGATTTTGCAGCCAATAATCTCACACACATTGATAATTTTGAATTTGCCGACCCCTCAAACAACGGTGTATTCATTTCTTTCAACAATTGGTAAAATCTTTGTGCTTCCTCATTCAGCAACTCTTCACCATCAAAATCCTGAGGTTCATCATATGTCACATTTACTCCAAATGCATTACCAACCATTTCATCGATCAGATTAAATTGTTCATCAAATTCCATATGTGATCGACTGCTTGATGCGCCTGTATTAGTTGTCTCTGCATGTACGTTACTCGGCAGTTGTTCTCCATTATATGTCCAAACCCAATAATTTTTAATGAAACCCTTCCTCTTCAAATGACGTTCTACTTCCTCTGGGTCACTAATTATACGTCTACATTCACATTTAAGACAAGGACATCTCACTCCTCCTTCACGTTGACAACATTCTTGTGCAAATGCCCACGTGATAAACCCTTTAACTCCTTCCTCAAAATTTGTCGTAAGTCCACGTCTGCCTGGTAACGTTCTATCGTACATCCAACTACGATAGTAACGAAAATATTCCATACTGCACAATTGTACTATATATCATTATATATCATTTTAATAAAATATGTAATTTAAATCTATTTTTTCTATTTCGACACCAACCTAATAAAATATGTTCACTAAAATAATATATTCATTAAAGTATAATATATATTCATTATTTTTAAAGTAAAATATTGACTCATATAAAGTAAAATATATTCATTATTTTTAAGATTATAAGTTATATGTATTTAGTATAAATAATTTGCCAATGGTATTAAAAAAATTATAGATTGTAGACTATTGACTCATATGTGTTCAAAGTTGACATTTCAAATGCTAATACGTGTTTTAGTTCTAATACGTGTTAAAGTAAAATATAAATTCACTAAAATAATATATTATACTAATATATATTTAAAGTAATATATATTCACTAAAATAAAATTTGTTTTATATTATACTAAAATAATAAATTCACTAAAATAATATTTTTCTATAATTTATTTTTCTAATAAAATATGTTTTTCTATATTCACTAAAATATTTTTTATTATACTAAAATAATAAAGTAATATGTACTAATATTTTTTATAATAAAATCTGTTTTATATTATACGAAATATTTTTCTGTTTTTCTGTTTTTCTAAAATTCAGTTTTTCTAAAATAAATCTTTTTCTATAATTTAATACCATTGGCAAATTATATTCACTAAATACCTATAACTTATAATCTTGAAGAAAAAATTTAAAATCTGTTTTATAATAAAATTTGTTTTTCTATATTCATTAAAATATCTTTTATATTCACTAAAATAAATTCACAATACATAAAAGCACAATACCTTATAAAATTTAAAATTTAAAATGCTTATAAAAAACATAATACATATATCACCAAAATTAAAAATTTTTTAAAATCTAAAATTCTCAAAACTTCCAAATACCTCAAAGCTTCTAAAACCTAAAATTTTCTAACCTAACTCTCAAAGTTTTCAACCACAACAACACAATACACAATAAATATAAACAAATTTAATTGCTAAAATACCTCTGAGCTAACTTTTAAAACTTCCAATGGATGTTAGATCTGGAAAAAAAATAACAGTTAATAATAACAAAAATATAAAATAAAAGCTAACATAAATCAGTCACAAAATCAACAAATGTTTCACCTTAAATTTGACTCTTATGGAGTAAAAATGGAGCTGAGGGAGAGAGGCAGCAAGGGAGAAGGAAAGGGGGAAGAAGAAACAGCAAGAGAACTGGAACGAAGAAGGATACGAAATGTGAGAGAAATTCTGGATTTTTAATTTATAAGGGATGTTGCGACGTGGTTACTGGGACGGAAGTTTGCGACGTGGCATCTGTTTCGGTAGTTTGCGACGTGATCTACGTTTCGGTACTTACTGACGTGTAATTAAGGTCAGTAATATTCAATGTCAGGTTACTTTTCAAAGTTACGACGTGGGATTTGTTTCGGTAGTTACCGACGTGGATTTAAGGACGCAACATTTTCCCTTTATTATTTTATTACCGTTGCTCCACTAAATGCCAACGCAACGGGCAAAAATAATTAATGTAAGTGTGTTGCGAAGTGAAACACACATCACAACTTAATTTTTAAAAAATTCAAACTTCCCCCTCTTAAAATTCTTTTCGTTCCAGATTTTTCACCTACACAATTTATTAATAAAATATGTTAGTGACGTGGTAATCACTTGGCAACACATTTTTTTTCCTACGTGTTTACCACGTCACTAAATCATTAGGGAAATTCAACTATTTCTTGTAGTTTATTTATTTATTTTTGATTTATATATTTTCTTATGTAACACTTTTATAAACATCATAAAATAGATCAATTATTTTTTGACAGAAATTAGATCAAACATGTATTACAAAAATCATTAATAATTCACTACTAAAATTTATTAAAAAATTCAACTAAATTAGATGTCACCTTATTACTAAATAAAATATTTATACAACGATTTAAATAATAAAATATGTATAAATTAAGTGTAACTAGAATCAAGAACTACCAATAGGTAACAAAATTATGTTTCAATAAAGTTTAGCATTGCTTTGTATCCATAATTGAATTCAAATCTAAAAAAATCATCTTATTCAAATATTTTTATTCAAACTATATAAAAAACAATGTATTTATTTAAATGTTTAAATTCAAATATAAGTTTAATTATAACATATTTTAATATAAAATATATAAATGTATTTAAAATTATTTATTTAAATATAAAATATATATAAATGTATTTTAAATATAATTGACCGTGCGAATGCACGGGTAAACGTGTAGTTATTCTAAAATTTTGATAGTTTTTTTCTTTCATTTTCATGAGTTTAGCCCAATAAATATTAAATCGACCAAACTCGTCAAATTTACCCACCAATTGATTTAATTGAACCCGTCAAAAATTAAAATTTTATCAATCAAATTTGTACTTCTAAAATAAAAGGAAGGGGCTTGTTGGAAGCAACGGGCTAAAATGCATTGGCTAAAGGATGGTGACCTAAACACGAAGTTCTTCCATATGTCCACTACGACGAGGAAAAAGTTTTAAAAAATTGATGGGATGTTGAATGATAACCAATAGGAGATTAGAGATCAGGTTGGGCTGTGTGAATTGACTAAGGAATACTTCAGTAATTTGTTCTCATCGAAAGAAAGTAACCATAAACTTGTTTTGTCTCTTATTCAACAAAGAATAACACAGAGTGATAATGAGAAACTGATGGCGCTGATTATGAAGGAGGAACTATTGAAAGCTTTGAAGCAAATGCATCCGGATAAATCACCATGACCGAATGGTTTTAATTAAACTTTCTACCAACAATTCTAGGGTATGTGTTGGGATGATATTCATAATGCGGTTACCAACTAGCTTGAAAGAGGTTTTTTTCCCTTCAACTCTCAATGATACTAATATTTTCCTTAGTTCAAAGTGTGAGAACCCTCGATCTATGAAGGATATGAGACCTATTTTGTTGTGCAATGTTGTATACAAAATGGTGCCCAAGCTTTTACCAAATAAGATGAAAGGCTTCTTACCCAATTGTGTATTAGAGGAACAATCAACTTTTGTGTGAGATAGATCAATTCTTGATAATGCAATTATTGTTGTTGAGATTAGTCATGCCCTTAAGCAGAAGACAAAAGGTAATGAAGGTGAATTGGCGCTTAAGATTGATATTAGAAAAGTTTATGATCGAGTGGATTATAATTTTTTGAAGGGATGTTAGGTCGGATAAGCTTTGTTGATAGATTGATTCATTGGGTAATGATGTGTATTACTTCAATGCATTACTCTATATTGGTTAATCATGATAGAGTTAGACCAATTCATCTAGCAAGGGGATTGAGACAAGGAGACTCGCTTTCGCCATACTTGTTTATACTTATAGTGGAAGGACTTTCAGCCTCATCAAATGAGCAGCAGCCAGAGGATACACACATGGCTTTCAGATATGTAGAGGGGCACCTATGTTGTCCCATCTACTTTTTGGTGACGGTTGTTTTCTTTTTTGCAAGTCTAACCTATCGGGGGCTAGGAATCTCATGGAGATTCTTTGATGTTATGCTGAAGCGTCGGGTCAAGAAACTAACCTGACCAAGTCGGAGGTGTTCTTTAGTCGTAACATTAGTAGACCGACTCAATAAGATTTCTCTCATCTGATGGGTGTCTAACATGTGCTTGGAACAAGGACTTACTTGGGGCTTCCATCTATAATTAGTAGAAGCAAAAAAGGAAACATTTGCTTTCATTAAGGATCATATTTGAAAGATAATTAATTCCTAGAGAGGGAAACTTTTTTCTAGGGCAGGAAAATAAGTCATGATCAAATTCGTTATGCAAGTTATTCCCTCTTATGTGATGAGTCTCTTTATCCTACCCGATTCTACAATGAAGGATATTAAGAAACTGTTGAATTTGTTTTGGTGGGGTAGAGATAATGATAATAAGGGGATTAGTTGGTTGGCGTGCGATAGATTGAATTATCATAAGAATGAAGGTGGCATGGGAATCAGGATTTTAGGGCATTTAATATGGCTATAGTGGCGAAGCAAGGGTGACACATCATGATGCAACTGAATACTATAGTAGCTAGAGTCTTCAAATCTAAGTATTTCCCTTGCTCTTCTTTTTTTAGGCTACCCTTGATAATAATCCTAATTATGTTTGGAGAAGCTTATGGAAATCGAGGGAAGTTCTTATCCTTGGGTGTTGTTGGAGAATAGGAGATGGAAGTAAAATTTATGTTATGTATGCGCCTTAGTTAATAAGTGAGGGGAAAGGTTGGGTAAGTGCACCACAAAGCCAGGAAGTGTACACTATAAAGGTGACAAATCTTATGTTTGCAAATGGTAAACAATGGGATGTTTAGAAAATAAAACAATTGTTTTTGCGAAAATTGAGAAATTAGTGCCCCTTTATGAAGATGTTAAAAATGACGAGTCAATGTGGAAAGAGTAGCATTGTGGTACCTATAGCATTAAAAATTGGTACAAGTTATGGATGAACACTTAGAGTAGTAAAAAAAGGGGAGGTTTATAAAGGGATTCGGGTAGATTGTGGAGAATAAAAGCCCCACAAAAAGCTAAACATTTACTTTGGAGAATATGTCGTGGATGCCTTCCTACTCGAGATCGACTGGGACAATAATATGTTATGTGTCCTATAATTTGTCAGTTATGTGAAGGAGGGGTGGAAAATAAGTGGAATGTTTTCATTGATTGTGCTCATTCATCTCAATGTTGGAATATGGCGGGTTTAGGGGACATCATTCTTCCCTATTTACAAAACTTCAATGATGTTAGGTTGTTCATTCAGGACATATGCAGTAAGGAGAATGAGAAGGTTGCAGGTAGAGTAGTTGTGGTGTTATGGGTTATATGGAATAATGAAAAATAATTGGGTTTAGAACAATGAGAAGGAGAAGGCGAGTAAATTAGGTATGCAGGCATTTCATAGTTCAAAGGATTGATTTATGACACAAAAAATTTCAACTCAATAATAACAATGATTAACAATCCAGTAAGCAAAGTGTGTCACAACCATCTAAAGTTTGGTGGGTAAAATGTAATGTTAATGCCGGGTTTAATATTCAAAGGGGCACAACGAATAGAGGATGATGCTATAGAGATTAGAACGGTGGGTTCATCATGACGGGTATCACTTAGGATATAGGTCGTTACTCCGTATTAAATGATGAGATTTGGCTTTGAGAGATGCCATGATGGGAGTCATTCAATTACGAATGAAGTTTGTTATTTTTTAGAATAACTCAGAATTTAGCCTAATTATTTCTAGTATTAAATCATTATTAGCATTTAATTCCGATTTTGAGATAAAATCTATTAAACTTCAAGCGAATTTAATTGCTCACTTATTAGTAAAAACGACCCATTTTTGGTCTAAACGTAATCATTTTCATTTAATTTCTCATTGTATTGATTGTATTGAATATCAGCTAATTAATGAAATAATATAAATTTATTTGTGGAAAAATATAGAAATAATAAAATTCTAGTCTGCATTAAATTTAACTTTTAAATCCAATATCAATCCAAACCAACTAATTATCCAATGAGTAACAATATGGAAATCTAACTTTTATTAATGATAAATAGTGTGCTTTGAAATTGTAGTATTGAAGTTTTTTTCCCTTCAATAAAAGAAAAACCACTGAAACCAAATAGAAATGACATCTTGGCATTCATTAGTTTTACACATAATACATTTTTAAAATGTTTGTTAAATAACTAAATCTAGGGGGTGGAAATAGAATAGGTTAGGTTAGGCATTAAAAGGTCTACATAAATTTATAAAATTTAAGTTTAGTCTATGGTCTATTATAGATTTTTTTATTTTGTTTAATTTGTCCATAGACTTTTTTATTTTGTTTAATTTGTCCTTCTTAAAAATCTGATTGACTTAAAAGTTTATTAAGAATATATTTTTTATTAAGATTTTTAATTAATCCATATTATTTAAAAAGTCATATATATTAGTCTATATACGCATATATAGACCGACCTATTTAGTATTTTTATAATATATATGTACATGTAGGCCAACTTATTTAATATATTTTTTTCCTAATATATATGTCACTAGTGCAGAAACGACTTTTTACATCGGGCGAAATTGACTTTTTACATCGGGTCTTAGTCCGATGTAAAGTCAGGCGATGTAATAAATCAAAGACATTTTACATCGGGTTTGTGGCCCGATGTAAGAAATACACCAATCACATCGGTTAAATTTTTAAGTCTGATGTGAAAAAAAATTTATAACTGTAAATTTTAATTATAAAATGGTGTTTTTTACATCGGTTGCAGAGAAAAACCGATGTAAAAGGTGGGTATTTTACATCGGTTGCGTGACAAAACGATGTAAAAAGTACTGGAGGAAAAAAAAAATTTCATGCTGACACTTTTTTACATCGGTTTGTTGGTTCAACCGATGTGAAAAGTACTGTAGGAAATGACACTTTTTACATCGGTTCTGTGGTTAAACCGATGTAAAAGGTAGTTTTTTACATCGGTTTTTTCTTTCGCCCGATGTAAAAAGTACTGTTACGAGTATAAATTATTTGCCTATTTTTTAGTCGTTCCCTGTATCTTTTTTGGTACCTAATTTTTCATATTTTTCCAACATTACACAGACCATAATTAGGTCGCTATTTTCATAGTGCACATCATATAGACCACATTTAGGTCGCTATTTTCATAGTTTTGCAACATCACATAGATCATATTTAGGTCGTTAGTTTCATATTTTTCTTATAAATCTAATTTGATTGCACCAAATATCTAGTATACAAATAAGTGATTCACAAAAGTGTCAATATAAAGGATATACACAAATGTACTAACAACAAAAAGGCCGGTTAACCTTTATACACAAATGTGCTAACAACAAAAAGCTACACAAATGTACTACAACAACAAAAAGGTTAACCTTTATATAATTCAAAGAAACATGTTGCCCAACGGAGTCGCAAATCATACAAATCATCGGGCGATAGGTTCGTTGGGTCATCAAATACCTACAACACGTAAGTAACAATAGAGTTATTCTTTGAAAATTCATATTAAGTTGCAAAACGTAAAGTAAATAACAAATTAAAGTCATTTTATTACCTTCATCCAAGAGTTAGTTATATTGGCAGAGACAATATCCAACATATTTTTCATCACATAATACCCACAATCATGAGAGTTAGGTTGTTTCCTTGTCTACAAATGAATGACATAATTAGTAAATACTTATATGATAAAATTAAATATCTAATTATAATTTACACCACACTTACATTGGGTTGAAGCCATGTAGCCTTTTTTCTATTCCCATTTGCCGCTTGATGAACCCCAAAAGCACTAATTCAGAAGAAAAAAATTCATATAAAGCCACACAATATATGATATTACTTTTGTAACAAATTATGTATATAGGATGAAGTGAACATTAAAAAATAAACTTACTTTGTAACAATTTTTGTCATGGTTTGATTAAGTTCATGATGAAGGGAACAAAAGACGACCACCGTATTATCATTTGGACACATGACTATTAATTGCCAATGACCTCTGTACATGTGTGTGGAAACACAAAAGTCACAATTTCATGTTACCAAAATTGAATTATATATGTTACCAAAATTAAAAAAATAGAAAACATAGTTTCATACAAACTTACCCATGAATAAATGGTAGCAAGTGACACTCTCTCTTTTCGTCACGTAACTTATGTTGTATGTATTGTTTGACATCTGCTTGAGATCTCGGCACATGATCAACGTACGAACACATAGCAGGGTCCATAAATCCGTATACTTTAGATTGTGAAGTATCAATACACAAACGATGAATATACCTAAAAAATTTTAAAATCAACATTATAATAAAAGTGATGAGAGATATAACATATTAATAGATATTGACACTGATAAAAATAGAAAATGTACTTACGTGCACCAAACTTGGAGGGTAGACACATCAAGCCAATTAAAACCCACCAACAGCTCTCTGATACACTTAGCTGACATATGAAAATTACTGGCGCTCGCACAATGACTTAATTCTATTGTCAAATGATCATCACCCATTCTTAGAACCATTCTCATTAATCTCTCAACATTGTCCTCTCCTTCTCTTTCTTTTGTGCTTACTTTTGCAGCTGAACAACTTCCTTTTCCACTTCCATCAACAGCTTCATATTGTACAATGCATTTATTATTATTTTCAGTGCTTTGTTGCGAGAGACCCATAGACCTAAGTGTATCCATGAAAGATTGTTCCATTGCCTTACGCTCTTCAGCCAACTTTTGATCAAAATCAGCTCTAAGCTTTGCTTCTAATTTAGATGATAATTGTGTAAATTGTTCTTTTATATCGTCTTGTCGTTGACGTGAAGATGATCTACCAAAGAAAGTGCTTTGTTTATGGTGTTTTCCAACACCACGAACACGACCGCCATGCTCAGATGTTCCAATGGCTGCTGTTAAGATATCATTACGTCCATCCGAAACAAAGCCACCCTTTTCAGCTTCTTCAACTAGAGAATCCTACAAAATGAAAAAACCATATTTTTTATCAATCACAATTATAACTAGAGAATCCTGCAAAATAAAAAAACCATATTTTTTTACTTACAATTTTCTCAGCAACAACTTGTGTAGCCTTTGATGTGTATTCTCCCCCTTTCTTTTGTCGTGCTCTTTTCCATAACTCATGGCGTGACGGTGGAGATGGACTACCAGTATCATCTAAGGTAGAATCATCTCTCGATGATCTCCTTTCATTTATCATTTTCTCCTCAAGCAAACGATACCCTCCACGAGATAATACATGTGGGTATACATTCTTAGCCACATTTGCTGCACCCTTTTGACTTTTTTCCTATTATAAACTCAAAAAGTTATTAATCATACTAAACATAATAAAAATGTTATGCAAAAAAAAATTATAACTCCTACTAACCTTAAATTCAGGAGTGTCTCGAGACTGCACAAAATCCTTCCATACTTCTTCTTTAATATAATTATACCTGATATATGGAGGAGCTAGACCTTCTTTGGGGTGTCTAATATACTCGCTTGTGAGTTGTGTCTTAAAAGCTCTCCATCGCTCTCCTGCATATTTAATCCATTCTTTCTTCAACGGATCCTTCTTTGGATCATGAGGTTCTGGAATAGTGAAATGAGCCTACACATATAGTATACGACATATGTTGTTAGTATATGATTATAAAATATAATAAAGTGTAGCAGTAAAACATACCTGAACATCAGTCCAAATAGCCTCTTTTATGCCTTCATCTATGTCTTTCCACTCATTTTTCAAAATACTACATCTTTGTCGAGCAAGAGACGCTATGTAACTCCTAAAATTTGAAGAATTTTTACCCATACATCCCTTAGTCATCGGATGAAACTCGACCTTTATCTTTTCACCCGTTTGATGAACTTTGTTAATTTGTGTCATCAAAGTGGGACCTCTAACTCTTCTTTTTTTAGGGTCACTAGATGAAGAAGGGTTGTCGGTTGAATCAGTCATGTATCTGTTAACACAAAATAAAAACAATTAGAAATCAAATTAAGCACAAAATATAAACAATTAGACATCAAATTAAGCATAAAATATAAACAATTAGACATAAAATTAAGCACTAAATAAATAAATAAATAGAAATTAAAGTATAAAATAACCTTACTAGTCCTCCCATATGCCTTCTTCATGATCTATGCGAATAGCATGCACGTCATCCTCTTCGTTTTCTTCAACGAAGGTAGGCACATTCATTGAGAAAGGAGGAGTTTCGGAAATATCAAGGTTTGCATCTTGGTTTTCATCACTATCATGCACCTTTCCTTGTATAACCACTGACCACCTTTTATTAGAAGGATCTGTGACATAAAACACTTGTTTTGCTTGAGACGCCATAATGAAAGGTTCGTCCGCATAAGCTAGCTTGCTAAGATCAACCGATGTAACTCCGAATTCATCGATTCTTACACCACTGTTGATATCAATCCATTTGCATTTAAATACAGGAACTTTAAACACAACATAATCAACTTCCCAAATCTCTTCAATCACCCCAAAGTAGGGTGTAGATGCCATAACCGGGTTTTTATCTTTAGCACTAGAGAAGTGCATGGACTCGGCCACAATCATAACCCCACTATTCTGTGTGGTACTACGATCATCCTTTGACTTTGTACAAAAGCAAGTTTTATTAATATCATATCCACTCCAAGTTATTATGTTACATTTAGGCTCATAGGACAACCACTTAATTGTATTGGAAGCACTATCCTCATTAGAAATTTTTTCTTTAAACCACTCAGAGAAACTCTTATTATGCTCTTTTAACAACCATCTTTCATTCATCTTGGGGTACTTTTTCTTTATGATGCTTTTGTGAGCAGATAAGTAAGGTTGAACTTCATCCGTGTTATTCAATATATACAAATGCGCTCGAAGAACCACATCAATACTTAAGCTCTTGACCTTTAAACCTTGTGTACCCACACCCTCACATCTTCCATCATGACGAGACTTGGGAACCCCTACAGCATCCACTTCTGACAAATAGTTCGAACAAAACTCAATTGCTTCTTCTGCGATGTACCTCTCAACAATTGATGCTTCCGGACGGTGTGGGTTTTTTGTATACCCTTTTAAGATCTTCATGTATCGCTCTATTGGGTACATCCATCGTAAATAAATTGGACCACATAATCTAATCTCCCTTACTAGATGAACAATCAAGTGAACCATAATGTCAAAAAATGAAGGAGGAAAATACATCTCTAATTGGCATAAGATAACTGCAGCCTCATTTTCCAAAATTTCTAGCTTTAATGGATCAATGGCTTTACAACAAATTGCATTGAAAAATAAGCACAACCTAGTTATAGTCTTCCTAACATTGTTAGGCAATATCCCACGAATAGCCACTGGTAGTAGCTGTTGCATTAAGACATGACAATCATGAGATTTTAATCCAATTAATTTGAGATCTTTACCTGAGACAAGCCTATTGACATTTGATGAGTATCCATGCGGCACTTTAATACTTTGTAAACACTCACAGAAACTTATTTTTTCTTTTTTAGACAGAGTGTAGCAGGCAGGAGGCAAATATATCTTATTACCTATATGTTGTGGAGTTAACTCTTCTCGTATACCCATCAAACTCAAATCCAGACGAGCATTATAACCATCTTTTGTCTTGCCTTGAATGTTGAGAAGTGTTCCGATTAAACTATCACATACATTTTTCTCCACGTGCATCATATCAATACAATGTCTTACATCAAGACTAGACCAATATGGAAGATTGAAGAAAACCGACCTCTTTTTCCATATATTTTTCACAGTAGATTGCTTTTGGTATTTTCCAAAGACGACATTAATGCCTTGTTGTCGTTGATAAACTTCCTCTCCAGTTAAGGGCTTTGGAGCAACACCATGCTCTTGTTCCCCATTGAAAGCTTTCCGCAATCTACGATATGGATGATAACGATCTAGAAATTTTCGATGCCCGAGATAAACAGTCTTCTTTCCTTTTACAAGTTGATGGTAACATGTGTCTTTTTCACATATAGGACATGCTCTATGCCCTTTAACTTTATAACCAGACAAATTGCCATATGCCGGAAAATCGTTGATGGTGCAAAACAACATGGCACGCATATTGAACTGTTCACCAGAATACGCATCAAAAACATCCACCCCTTCCTCCCACAACACTTTTAAATCATCAATCAGAGGACTTAGATAAACATCTATGTCATTTCCGGGTTGTTTTGGGCCCGAAATCATCATCGATAACATAATATATTTACGCTTCATGCACAACCTAGGAGATAGGTTGTAGATCATCAGGAGAACAGGCCAACAAGTATGGTTAGTACTTAGATTACCAAACGGATTCATTCCATCAGTTGAAAGTCCAAGTCTAAGGTTTCTCGACTCTTTGCCAAAATTTGGAAATAAAACATCTATTTTCTTCCATTGTAAAGAATCAGCTACATGGCAAATTTTTCCATCACACTTTCTTTCTTCTGCATGCCATCTAAGATTCTTTGCGTCATTTGCATTAGCGAATAGTCTCTTGAACCTTGAAATTATTGGTAGGTACCATACCACTTTCGCGGGAGGAACCTTTTTTACCGCCTCATCATCACTAGAATCACCAGCATTCTTTTTGTAGCGGGATGCCTTGCACTTCGGACAATGATTATAGTTTACATACTCTTTTCTGTATAATATGCAATCATTAGGGCATGCATGTATCTTTTCATACTCCAAACCCATCGGACATAATATCTTTTTCGCCTCGTAATAACGATTTGGCATTACGTTACCTTCTGGAAGCATCTGTGTCAACAATTCAAGCAATTCGCTAAAACTTTTGTCAGTCCACCCATTATTTGCCTTCAAATTAAACAATTTTAACACGGCTGACAAACGTGTAAAATTTGTGCATCCCGGATACAAAGGTTTATCCTTGTCACTGCATAAAGTATCATACGCGTGCGCCTTCTTAAACGAATCTTGTCCAATATCACGCATCATGTCTTCCAGACGATCATCCATTTCTGCACTAACATTATCTCTTTGGGACACATTTGACTTTGCTACTACCTCACCGTGCCATATCCATTGTGTATAACTTTGACAAATCCCATGACAAATTAGATGATCCATGATTTCTTTCTTATTGAGTTTTGGTTCGTGATTTGCACAACGAACACATGGACAGAGAAAAAACAAATGAAGACTTTTTTCAGCATCACTCTTAGGAGGAGCAAGATTTTTTTTAGCATTACTTTCAGCAAGCTCTAGAAATTCCATCACTCCTTGTTCGTACTCGAAACTTAATCGATTGGCTCTCATCCAACTACGATTCATACCTATGTTCCGAAATTATTAATGCATACAGAGTTAAATCATTGGAATGCCTATAATAGTCCCTCTTTTAGACATTAGAGAGAACAAAAAGTATCTATGTGTAAACACATGGCATAAAAGAAGAATTAAGAAGTTATAAAGAATGAAAACAGAACCTGCAATTATGTGGCGGCCGAATGACTTGCGGTTAAGAGAAAAAGAGGGACACAAATCCTGCGAGAAACGAAAAATCAATTTTTATTCCATGAGACACCACTAATTACTCGTAACTTTTACATAAATTACTACTGGTAAATAATTCCATGAGACACCTCTTTTATTTGCAATTATATAGACTAAATTATTTTTTTAAAAATTAAATACTAAAATAATTATATATATAACATTTTATTTATTAATATCATATTATTGATAAGCATACAAAATATGTTTAAGCAGCTATATAACATCATCACTTAACAGATCTGACATTTTATTTATTAATAACATATTGTTGCTTATAATCAATGTTTTTCTTAATTAATTTAGTATAAATTTTAATTTATAATGTTATATATATATATATATATATATATATATATATATATATATATATATATATATATATATATATATATATATATATATATATATATATATATATATATATATATATATATATATATATATATATATATATATATATATTTTAAATAACCTTTTCATTATTATTTATTTCTCTAAATTTTTGATTGATAATATTATCTAACATATTAATTTTTTTAATTTTATAAATTCCGTGAGTTACTTTTCAAGTGTTGATTTTCTTAATTATAATTTTGTTTGCTAATTATTTATTATCTCTTAATTTTATTTATGGGTTCAGCTTTATGGGTCACTTCTATTCAGTAGCTGAGAACAAAACTTTTTTCTAATTTTTAACTGATGTGAAGATGGTACTAGTCTGAGAAATCAACTTCATATATTCTATAAAGTCCAGTGATTAATCTCAAAAATGCTAGAGGAGGTTTGAAAGTTGAATGTACTATGACCAAAATCTTGTCTGATATAATTTTGGGTATGTCTATTTCTTGTTTGGTCAAGATATACTAGATAAGTTCCTGCACAAAATCAGAGAATTTTTTGGGTCTTCTAATTGAACTTCTCTTAATAAGGAATTTTCTACTTGTAAATTTCTCTTAGAACTCTTCATGATAATGGATCTTGAATCTGTTGCGATCATAGAGTATATATTAAGATTCTGATTCTGATTTTCTCTTTCTACCAATGGTTTTGTGATTTTCTATCAGATCCATCTCTGTATAAAACTAGAATTAAACAAAATAAAAAAACTTTTGATATAATTGATTCTTTAACTATTAGTAACTTTCAAGCGTTAGGTGGAGTAGTATATGTTTTACTATAATATACGATGAAAAACTTTAAATTAAATTATATATACTTTATTTTTGACTGAATAATTTTAATACTTTTTTTTACTGAATACTTTTAATACTATTCATTGTTCTAAAGAAAAACTTAAAAGAAGAAACTGTTTTTCCTCACTGCCACTGTCTTTTTATATGGAATCTTAACTCTGCCAGTGCCAACATCGATGTTGTTGGCAATTTTCGATTCCTTAAAGTTCACATCTACCCTTATATTTTTCATAAAATACGAATCGATTCCTTAAAGTTAACTATTAAACATTGTATCAACCATTTCAACAATTTAATCTCAGACGACAACAACAACAGAATCAACCATTTCAACAATTTAATCTTGAACTAACCCTAACCTTTAACGGATATAAGAATAAAAAATGAAAGAACATAGACAGAAATGAATAAAAATGAAGGAGTATTGAACCTGATAATAATGTCGGATTCATAACCGTGTTCGCGTGGTGGTATGTTGTTATCGGAAGCGGAACGACGAATGGCGGAGAGAGAGAACTGCGAACGGCGGAGGGAGAGAGAGAAATGCAAACGGCGGAGGGAGAGAGAGAACTGCGAACGGCGGAGGAAAAGAGAACAGCGAACGGCGACGGCGGACGGAGGTAGGGAGAATGGCGAACGAAGGAGGGAGAGAGAACAGTGGAAACGGTTCGTCGTGGGTTTATTAGAAATGAGCAGATTTTGGTGAAGAAACAATATTTGAGATTTTGGATTTTAAATGTTCAGAACTTTTTAAATCGGTGGAATGGAAAACCGATTTAAAATCCAATTCGCCATTAACTTTTTAGATCGGTGGAGCTTAAACCCGATTTAAAAACCAAATTATTAATTTTTTAATTATTACTTTTTAGATCGGTGAATTAATTAACCGATTTAAAAACCAAATTATTAATTTTTTAATTATTACTTTTTAGATCGGTGAATTAATTAACCGATTTAAAAACCAAATTATTAATTTTTTAATTATTACTTTTTAGATCGGTGGATTTGTTAACCGATTTAAAAACCAAATTATTAATTTTTTAATTATTACTTTTTAGATCGGTGGATATGAAAACCGATTTGAAATCCCATTTTTAAATTTTTTTTAATATATTTTTTTAAATCGGTGGGTTCTTTACCCGATGTAAAAATCCTTTCACTATTTTTTTTTCAATTTTTTACATCGGTTAATTAATTGGCCCGATGTAAAAAATCTAGTAAATTTTTTTTTATTATTTACGATACTGCCACCGTGTTTATATTTTTAGATTTTAAATCGGTTCGAGTGAATAACAGATGTAAAATTATTTTCTTAAATGTCTTTTTTCTAGTAGTGTGTATATATAGATCAATTTATTTAAAATATTTTTAATACATATAAAAATATAGGCCGACTTATAAGGTTTCATAAGTTTTTTTTATACCCTAAGTTTAACCTATCTAATTAAATAGGTTTTTAAAAAAAATTAAGCCTGACTTTTTTTATTCAATAGGCTTGATTTAGCTTTAAATATGTTAGGCTATAGGTCTTTGTTAGGGATATAAATGAATATCCATGAAGATATATACTATGATATATGTATCCGCCCCATTGAATAAATATGATATTCATATTCGTCCCATATCCATGCAGATATCCGTTAAGCGGGTAATCCACGGATTTAACGATATCCACGGATATTTACCGATATTCATGGATAGTAATTTTTTTATGAAATTTTTTTTAACTTTCTTTTTAGACACAAAATTATTATCACATAACATCGATACAATTCACTCTTAATTTAACAATAAAACTTCATCACATTAATTTTCTTCTTATTCACCAAAACATTATTAGATCAAAACATAATATCCATACATTTCATTTTTAATCATAAAAATAAAAAATATTGTGATTGTGAGTTATGATGGAATGGCGAACGATAGAGGAATAGAAAGGGAGACACTAGTTTGAAAGAGGAACATCGATTCTAGTTGGTTGAACTATGAAATTGTTGAAGTGAGATATAAAATAATGAAGAGTTTAAATATGAAATGACTAATCGAATTTGAATGAAAGGTAAAAGATTTTTTTAAAAAGAAAATTTCAAAAAAAAAAGAAAAAAATATAAAAAGACTAATTGTTTTTTAGAAGATGAAAAGATAAGGTATAATAAATTAATAATATTTAAATAATTTTTATAACTTATTAACGAATATGAATATTCACGGATACCGATATCACTAAATCTATATTCATATCCATTAACATACAGATAATTAAATATCCACTTATTTTATGCGCGAGTATCCATTAAACTATCCGTGACATATTTTATTCGCATATAGGATTTTTTTGTCATCCCTAATCTCTGTAGGTCGATCGAACCTATTCTTTCTAACTAAATCTAATTTTGCATTATAAAACTAATTTTAATTATTTATTTATTTAGTCAAGAGTTAAATTTCCGTATTACAATCACTTATTTATTCTACTTTAAATAAAAATTATTATTATAACTTAGAATTTTAATATTTTTTTATGAAAGTAAGTCTCGCCATCATACAATCACTGTTAATTGTTAAATATAATTCATTGTGATTTGATATGATTAGATTTGATATCATATGATTAGATTTGATATCATATGATTAATTTGATATGATATGATTAGATATCATATGATTAGATTTGATATCATATGATTAGATTTGATTTAGAATATTTTGGGCCTTTTATGTTTTGGGCTAGTGTAAACCTGAAACTATAAATAGGGTGTCTTGCTTTGTATTCTACATCACAACAGAACAGATTTCACAGTTGCAGTTAGCAAGTGAAAGTTCAATAAGAAATCCCACAGTTGTGGGTAACACATTCTCTCCAAATACTTCTTCTCTCATTCTTCTCTTTCTTGTTTGTTATTCTTCTTCTCTTTTGTTATTCTTGATAATTACTTGTTATTACCATCATTATCATATTGTGGATTTGTTCATCAATCTTGATATCAAGATTGAAGGGAATTCTTCATAGGGTGTGAGGTGGATTTCCAACATCTGGTATCAGAGCTCCGGTTGAGAGATTCAAGGAAGGAAGATAGTGATGGTGATGAATTATACGAACGGCAACTTTCCGGCGACCCTGTCAATTCTCAAGAAAGACAATTATGAGAATTGGTGCAAGCAGATTAAGGTGATCTTCTGTTATCAAGATCTTTGGGATCTTGTGAAAGATTGAGTAACATCGCTTGGGGAAAACGCAACGGAGGCGGAAAAGGCAGCGCACAAAGAATTGAAGAAGAAGGATTATAAATCACTCTTTATAATTCATCAATGTGTTGATCCTGATAACTTTGAAAAGGTTAGTGATGTTGATTCAGCAAAAGAAGCATGGGAGATTCTTGAAAAGTCGTTTGGAGGCGCAAAGAAGGTGAAAGAGGTGAGGTTACAAACTCACAAGAGAACCTATGTGTTGCTTCAGATGGAAGACAATGAAAGTATTACAGATTTCTTCACCAGAGTTACAAAGTTGGTGAATCAAATCAAAGTATGTGGAGAAGCGCTGACGACGAAAGCAGTTGTCTTAAAAATCTTGAGATCGTTGGCTCCAAAATTCGACCACGTGGTAGTTGCCATAGAAGAGTCTAAAGATCTGTCAGTGTTGATGAAGGAAGAGCTTCAAGGGACTCTTGAGTCTCATGAACAGAGGATGGCTGAGAGAGCTGCAGGAAAGTCGAAAGATATGGCTTTACAGGCGCAGTCAGAAAAGGAAAGAAAAGGCAAAGGTAGCTGGAATGGCAACAAAGGAGGAAACCAATCGAATAAGAAGAAACCTTGGAACCAAGGCAACCAAAGAGGTGGTGTTGCAGGTAAAGGAAGAGGTGGTGGTCGAAAGCCAAAAAAAAGCCACATTCAGTGTTTCAATTGCCAGAAGTATGGTCATTATGCTAGTGATTATCCAGAAAGGAAGAAAAATCAAGAGACTGATGCAAAGCTGGCGAAACATGAAGAAGAAGAAACGTTGCTAATGGTCACAACAAAAGATGAAGAAAGATTCCAAGATCAGTGGTACTTGGACTCAGGATGCTCATCACACATGACTAGAAGGAAAGATTGGTTTGTGAACATGAAGCCCTCGTCAAAGAACACAGTGAAGTTTGCAAATGACAACACTCTAGCAGCTGAAGGTGTTGGTGATGTTCTGATCATGAGGAAAGATGGCAAAAGGTCAACAATTTCCAATGTGTTGTACATACCAGGCATGAAGAGTAATTTGCTCAGTATAGGGCAGCTTGTCGAAAAGAACTACAAGGTAGTTGTCGAAGACAAGATGATGAGAGTCCTTGACGCAGGTGGTAGACTAATCTTGAAGGCTCCAATGTCTCAGAATAGGACCTTCAAGATTGGACTCAATGTGATGGAGCACAAGTGTTTAGCAACTGCAGCCACTGAAGTCGAAATAGAAGTTCGACAGGAACCAGTTGTAGATGAAGCAGGTTCAAGCAGACCTCGATGAACAAGACACATGCCTGCAAGGTTGCAAGAATGTGTAATCACATCAGATGATGTAGTCGATGAAGAGGGTGAGCTGGTACGTTATGCTTTCTACGTAGATGTCGAACCAGTCAATGCAGTGAGGCATTGAAAGATTCAAAGTGGGTGAAAGCAATGATTGAAGAGTTAGAGTCCATCAAAGTCAATGATACCTGGTCACTTGTCGAATTGCCGTAAGGCAAGAAGGAAATTGATGTGAGGTGGGTTTACAAGGTGAAGGTAAATCCTAAAGGAGAAGTAACTCGACACAAAGCGAGACTTGTGGCGAAAGGATTTCTTCAGAAGGAAGGAATCGACTTCGATGAAGTATTCGCACCTGTTGCTAGAATCGAAACAATCAGGTTGGTTGTTGGTCTAGCAAATATGAACAACTGGCACACATGTCAGATGGACGTGAAGTGTGCATTCCTTAATGGCCCCTTAGAAGAAGAAGTTTATGTTGCACAACCAGCTAGATTTGTGAAACAAGGCGAAGAAAGAAAGGTGTACAGGCTTCATAAAGCCCTGTATGGACTTAAGCAAGCTCCAAGAGCTTGGAATAAGAAAATTGACAGCTTCTTAAGGGAGAAGGAATTTGTGAAGTGTACAACTAAGCATGTAGTATATGTAAGAAGAAGCAGTGGCGAATTGCTTATACTATGTCTCTATGTTGATGATTTGTTGATAACAGGGAGTTCCAAGAAGGAGATCGAAGATTTCAAACATGACCTGAGTAAGGAGTTTGAAATGTCAGACTTGGGAAATCTCTTATATTTCCTTGGCATCGAATTCTACAAGACAAGTAGAGGTTTGATGATGCACCAAAGAAGATATGCAGGCGAGATACTCAAGAGATTTGAGATGCAAGATTGCAACCAAACTTCGACTCCAGCTGAGCCCAGATTGCAACTGTCGAAGGATTCAGATGAAGATGATGTCGACCCAACCCAATACAGAAGACTTATTGGGTCACTTAGATACCTTTGCCACACAAGGCCTGACTTAGCATACAGTGTTGGTATGATAAGTAGATTCATGCAGAAACCAAAGGTATCACACCTAGCAGCGGCGAAGAGGATACTGAGGTATCTGAAAGGAACTCTCGACTATGGCATTTTGTTTCCAACAACTGATGAAGGAAAAGAATGCAAGTTAGTGGGATACACAGACTCCAGTTGGTGTAGTGATGTTGAGGATCGAAAATCCACAGCTGGATATGTGTTTATGTTAGGTGGTGCACCAGTTGCTTGGAATTCGAGAAAGGAACCAGTGGTGGCATTATCATCATGCGAAGCAGAATATATAGCTGCTTCCCTTTGTGCATGTCAAGCAACTTGGATGATGAACTTGGTCGAAGAAATCACAGGGAAGAACCATGGAGCAATTACCATGAAGATAGACAGCATGTCAGCTATCAACTTGGCAAAGAATCCAATAGCTCATGGTCGAAGCAAGCACATCGAAATGAGGTTTCATTATCTCCGAGAGTGGGTAGCAGAAGGGAAGATGAAGTTGGAACACTGCAGAACTGAGAATCAGATTGCAGATATCATGAAGAAGGGAGTGCAGGTCGAAGCCTTCAGAAGACTAAGGGCCATGATGAATGTAGACATTTTAGACACAATGAATTAGGTGGTGTGTTAAATATAATTCATTGTGATTTGATATGATTAGATTTGATATCATATGATTAATTTGATATGATATGATTAGATATCATATGATTAGATTTGATATCATATGATTGGATTTGATTTAGAATATTTTGGACCTTTTATGTTTTGGGCTAGTGTAAACCTGAAACTATAAATAGGGTGTCTTGCTTTGTATTTGTCGAGGTGAAATTTTGATACCAAACTATTGATTAGTTTGAATCGTTAATTCAATTTGCAACCGAACTTTGATTTGTCCAAAGGAAGGGATAAAGATCGAAATTCCCATAATGCAATGCAAATGCAAGCTAGTTTGTTTAGGTTCGGGGGTTGGTTAAACTTAGGGAAGGTACTAGCATCCTAAGTTTCTGTAGTACTCTACAGGAACCTCTTGTTTTATGTTTGTTTATTGCTATGTGTTTATCTGCTTAAGGGATTAGAGACCTAGGGGTTTATTTTCTAAGTATACTCGATAAGATGTCGCATCTTATGCCTACATATCCTTATGGGGAGTGGAATCAGAGTATTTTGTAGTTCACCCTAAAGGGTTAGAGGAGCTCTTTGACTGTGGTCAAAGTTCCTACGGGTTTAGGGTAGTTGTTTTGATTGGGTTTAGGAGAAGAGATGAGTCTTCATTTTAAGGGAGAGATAACCACCACAAGTGTAAAAGGGGGTTGTAGGAAATGGTCTTTGCATCGTCTTAGGAAAAGGTCTTACATACTCGGATGGTCGCCAAGTATGCCTTTATCGTTCTTAAGGCAAAGTTCCTACATGTTCGATTGTATTATTGTGGGGGTGGAGATTATATCTCACTTAAGATGATTAACATCTATTCTCTAAATGTGTTCGAAAGAGTTGTATAGTTTGATTGTTTGTTTCTATGTTGTAGAAGAATAAAGACAAGGTCCTTCCTATAGGGTAGGTCCTAAACTTAAGCGATCAATTTGAAGAATCAAGGATCGAAGGGAATATGGTGCATATGATGTGCAACTACACACAACGTTGAATTATGTGTAGGGTTTTCCTTTGGACGGAATGCGATGTAATAATAATATAAATATGATAATGCAAGTTGCAATAAATAAATGGCGAAAAAGTAAACCATACAAGTACGCATGAAAGCGCTGATGTGTAGGTGCAAGCAAGGTTGTCAAACTCGCGAGTCTACTCAGACTCGTAAAGGGTCTGCAGACTCGACTCGCAGACTCGACTCGCAAACTCGTACGAGTCTATGGAAAATTAAAACTAACTTTCAAAAACCTATATGTGACACATACATGACACACATATGTATTTTTAAACTTATAAATGCGTCATCTTTACACTTATATATAATAGAATACCAATTAACATCAAAATTTAAATTTCATACTCCAAATTTCTTTAAAAAATTCAATAATAAAACAAACAAAATAGCAAAGTATGTATTTAAAAACTTAAAGTACTAATTTCTTCTCAATTGACTACTATATAAAGAAAAAATAAAATCATAAAATATATATGATAATGACTTTAAACATCCAAAACTCCAGTGAAATCATCACCATCATCTTCATCGGTATCTTGAGTATCATCAACAACTTCTACCTCGGATGAAACACTTTCTTTATCATTAACCAAAATTGGATTTCTTGAAGTTCCACTTCCACCTAATTCAATATTTCCACCACCACCACTACTTCGCACAACATTATTAACAAAAACAACAACTTCCACAACATTGTTAATTATAACATCATGTTACTCAACATTAACTTCAGCTTGCATATTTTCCTCATTAGGATCTTCAATTATCCATTCATCATCTTTACACAAGAGAAAATACAAGAGAAACATTCAAGTGAAGCATATTATAAAATAATTACACAACAAATGATTAACTCACAAAAACAAACGTGAATAAAGCAAGAGACCTAATAAACACACACGTCTATGAAAGGATGAAGGGAGGAAGAAACCTTGTCGAAACAAGAGACTAGGAGAAAGAATTTATAATTCTCGTACAAACAAAAAAATAAGGGGTTTTTAGAAATAAAATAAAATCTTTTGGAGAATTTACACCTTTTTTGGGTTAAAAAAAACAAAATACAAAAAAAAAATTATAAACTCGAAAACTCATCATAGACTCGCGAGTCTATACGAGTTTATGCGAGTCTACCTGAGTCTACTCGAGTCTATCAAAAAATGATTCTATGCGTGAGTCTACTCGTTTTCGCTTCCTAGACTCGTAAACTCGTACGAGTTTACGAGTCTACCCGCGAGTTTGACAACCCTGGGTGCAAGTGTCGTGAATGTGAATGTGCACGATTGATTTGTATGATGTTAATTGATTTTAAACGATTGATTTGTTTTTTAGTAAAAAAGAGTTGGTATTTGATTATTTTTGAGCGGGTTGATTTTAGACGGAATTATTTTAAAGAATGAATTGATTTTAAAAAGAAAGGTTGTACTCGTTTTAATAGAGATTATTTCTTGGTAACGACACTTAGATTTTAAAGATTCTCCTAAGTTTTTTTAAAAGCCATATGAATTTTTATTATAAGAAAGTTCTTTATGAAAAGAACACAACATGGACTTATACATTACATAAAAAAGAGTTTATAAAAAGTTTTATTTATTTATTTAAAATAAAAATGGAAAAGAATATTATTTATTTGGAAAAAGAAGTTATGATTATCAAAAAAGAATAATTAGTTAATTATAAAAACGTTATATTCAAGAGTTTTACTAATTAAAGATTAATTATGAAATATTGGGTTTATTTCAAAATTGATTAGAAGGTTTATAATTGGTTGATTTAAAATTAGGTTAAATGGTTAAAGCAAGGGATTAGTGGGGTGATTGGTGTGTGTTAGTGTTAGTGTAATGATAATTAATCATGTTACAAAATAATAAACAAAAAAACATAAAATGAATGGAAGGGGGACGGGAACCCTAGATTCTCCCCCAATTCTCCGACCCCTTTCTCTCGATCGCTTCTGCTCTCTTTCTCTCTCTCCATCTCCGTTCATCTTTGACTCAAACCTACGTCCGTTTCTCCACCTTTTCGTTGTCGTTTTGAAACCTGCAACATATCGAAGCAATCAATGGCACAAGAAATTCTAATGCGAGTGAGGGTTTTTACCGAGAATGGATGTGTGGCGGCGACGGCGTCTGAGGCGGTGATGACGAAGGCGGAAGCTTCGTGGAGGCGGCGTCTCGCGGCGGCTGGGGAGATTCTACCGGCGGAAGAGATAAGTTTTTTTTTACTCAAAGCTTCTGGTTACGAATTTAGGGTTTTGCTGTGATAGCTCTCGGTGGTAGTGTCTTCTTTTTTCGGTGTCCAATCACTCCCTTTTTATAGGCTCTGGGGATCCTCTGCGTTTAAATGCCCTGATTGGGAACTTTGAATGCTGATTGAAACCTTCTGTTTTGGTTGTGACCTGATTTGAAAAGTTTCCCCTTCTGTTCCAATTTCATTGAACGGTTTGTTAAAAAGGATTTCAATGCATTAATCTCGCTAACTAGGTTGTCTGTCTAGGTTCAATGCTTTAGGGATTTGGATAGGATCTTTTGGATCTTCTTGTGGAATATCCTCCCACTAATTTGCTAATCCACGACTTTGTGATTGCAGGTGCGAAAACAATTTTGTTTTGGGCCAGAGGGGTTACATCAGCTCGAAGTAGATAAGGCACAAGAGCTAGCGGGCCTTAAGCTGCAGTGGACTTGCAAGTTTCTTCACGTGGAGTGGCTTGTTTCTCTGTTTCCTTGACGAGTTATGCTGACTAGATGTTGAGACCGATGGTTGCGTAGTTGATATTGCTTTACCGTTGTAATGATGCTGTTTGCAATTGACACCGTGGATGTTATGCTGTTGCGAGTGCTGCTTTGCCCTTGTTGTTGCTAATGTTACTCTTGACATTGTTTACGTATACCAAATGTTGTCTATTGCTTCTAGTGCTTTGCAGTTATCAACTATTACTTGTCGGTTTGCTTGTGATGAGTTTCGCGTTGTTTGGAAGTACACTGATTTTCTCTCTTCTGCTTTCAGGTGCAAATAAGTCTGGAGGCTGCCGGTCTTTTGCCATTGGCGAGAAAGGACATAATGGTGATGACGACTTAATAGTCTGAGCCATATTGGGTTGTCGGATGTAGTTGCCTTGCGAATTACATTGAGTTGTTCGAAACAGTTGCCTTATTTCAATTTTCGATGCTCGGTAGGGAGTTTGATAATGGCCACGGTCATAGTCCTCCCGGCCGCTCGAGTCTCGTGCCCGATGATGAGTTGAGCTGAGGGCCGAAGTTAAATTTCACTCTCCTTTAGATTATCAGTCCTGTAGTTCACTTGTTAATAAAATGCCTTGACTTTCTGTGGTGCTCTCTGTAGGTTGTGGTGTGCTGAAAGGATAAATATCTAGTTTCGACCCCTTTAAAACTAACTCTGTGCCGAAATTGCGTTGGTCCAAATGTCTATGTGCCAATGTGCAGTATTGATGTGTATGCGCGAATCAACAGCTTCGACAGAAGGATAAATACGCTCAGCTTAGGTGGGCCCCAAGAGAAAGGGCTTATCAATGTCGGAGGCGTGAAGACGAAGGATCCATTGTGGCCCAATCAAGAATCTTCAGGTACAAGTTCTTAACTTTTCTCAGACGTTGTAGGATTCATTAGTCTATCCCCTTGTGGTCATACAATGTTCTTTTGTTGATTTGGTTATGCTTGCTTGTTCACGTGCTTTGCTTCGACTTCGCGGCCAATCATACACCCTTTAAAGCCCTGCTGCATATTCGAAAGATGGGACTTGTAAGTCTGTCCTGTTACTTTGCAGCACGAGGAACACCAATTGAAGGTAAAATTCTTTACACAATTCCTGCTTCAAAACCGTGATGGTGCTAATGTTTGTCACGGGGTCCATCTCGTAATTTTCATGCTTCAATGGCGTTCTAAATCTTATGTCTTTGCTCTTACGGTGTTTGAAACAATTGACTAGTTTTATTGTTGATGGTTGTAGGATCTGCAGCTTGTCTGGTTGCAAATTCATTATAGGTGATGGATCGAGCCTCCCATCAAGAGTTTGAAGCCCTCCGTAATATAATCCAGCTTAAATTTCGTATTGCTGCGGGTATTTTCCACAACAGATAAAAGGGTATCTGCATTATGCTTCGTATTCCTCAAAATTGAAGAGTTTGATGCAGGCAGCTGCATTTGGTAATTGAAATATCTCCAGTATAATGGTATGTGTTGATGCGTATCGGGCACGGAGGCTTTACTAGCTGCATTTGTTTTTTTCACATTCCTGAATTTATCAATATGTTCTGATCCCTGAGATTACAAAATCAGTAGGGGGGCTGCTGCAGGCGTTTTCTGGTATAACCGAGAGATTCCCGTAGCTTGGAGTTTATTGCCGGTAGCGACTTTTGCTACGTAATATGGTAAGATCATTGAGAACTCTATCACTTTCCGCCTCTTGAGTTAACTCTTGCTGAATTATCGCTGCTATTTTGACAGGTCGTGATGTGTTAACTCTTTTATTATCTCCACTGTGTTCAACTCTTAACAGATTTGAATCTTGTCTCGCAGCCACCGTGACCGTCCTTCTCATTCAATTCAATAAGCTCGGTTACATTTGATAGCGTGTGGTGAGTTGAGCCTCTTATATTTCATGTCAAACATTGTTAAGTTCTGAGAGCTTTATCTGATTTGTGAGCTGCTTCATTCAGGGGAACCAAGGCGTGTCGTAGGTAGGATCTGCAATTGAAGGTGTTGAGAGAAGGTAACGTCAGTCTGAGGTCTGGTTGGACTTCCGTTACCGTACGGAGCAAGTTTGTAGTCAAAAATAAAGTTGAAGCTGTAATGTTGGCTGTTGCGATGACGGTGCACAAGTCCCATAAAGCTTTAAGGCTGATGTCATGAACTGAGTTTAGAATGAATTTGTGAATTTGTATGAATGATAACTCTTTGGGTTTTTGTATATCTGAATTGCTTCTCGTTATTGTCATCATCTTGTGACACTTTCTTGAATGATACTACGTCGTTAGCTTGTTTCCTGCTCAAATTACCAAACATGTAAATTTATTCTTGAGTTGCGTACGGTATCTTTAAATATTGGCAGCGGTAAATGATGCACTCGAAGCTCGGTATTTGTTATCACAGAATGGGCGTAGTATTTTTGTAACAATCTAAACCTTATAAGCCAAACTCATAAAAGTAAAACATTGTCACTTGGATCACGAAAGATAACACATCAACATGACTTTGAGAAAATCCCTCGGAATTTAGAAGTTCCTCCACAGTTTATACTTGATGCATAGGTGTAAATCTGGCTTAGACTGGGAGTGTATAACAATGAATTGACCGAATTACACTTTTGCGATGCCACTTATGCTCAAAGCTTATGAATCATATCCGTGCACATCTAACGTTCACGCTTGACACCAACGGTACTGATAACCTGGACCTTGAAGTGTTGGGCAGTAATAAATCACACTTGGCATCATTGCATCTGCACAAATCGGTTAGTCATAGCACACGCTCGTATAATAACATAAATAAGCAAGAAATAAGCATGAAGAGGTGGGATTTTATGGTCAAAAATTAGGGTGCAACAGATGCCCCTATTTAAGTTACTTCTATCTGGAGATATGGAGATCGAAATCTCCATCTCGACGGGATAGAAGGGACTTAAATACAAACATTGCACGAATTTTTGGGCCATAAGAAGCCACCGAATGCAAATGATATGCAATGATATGAGAAGGCAAGACAGACGAGTTCTGTGAGGGAATGGTGTCACAGGGGGACAAATAGACACAACAAGACTCCGCGAGGATGGGAAACCAACCTCACCGGGGACTACTCGGAGGTAAAACCGTATCTCATACACTAAGGGCATGGTGATGGGAAATAAACTTTTAGTCGAAGGATATGCTTATCATAATGTTGCGGTTGGTAATAGTTCAGATGAATTGAGTTGATGGTTCATCCTTATTATTTTCTTTTTCTGTTTTTCTGTATATCTTGTCTTTCGGAGCTCAACTTGAAATAATAAAATGTATGACTTCCCCGAACATCATGATAAGGATACCATGAGCTGGTCTCGGTCTCCGTCGGAAAGGTCAGAACTTTGTAGATGTAGATGTAATCACTGTAGATATAAATGTCGTTGCAGTTGTGGTAGCGGTAGAGCTTCCCCGAGCATCACGATATGGGAATCATGAGCTGGTCTCGGTCTCTAGTTCGAACTTCCCCTTGCACCATGGTATGGGAACCATGAGCTGGTCTCAGTTTCTAATGTCGAACTTCCCCTTGCACCATGGTATGGGAACCATGAGCTGGTCTCAGTTTCTGATGTCAAACTTCCCCTTGCTCCATGGTATGGGAACCATGAGCTGGTCTCGGTTCCTAATGTCGAACTTCCCCTTGCTCCATGGTATGGGAACCATGAGCTGGTCTCGGTTCCTAATGTCGAACTTCCCCTTGCTCCATGGTATGGGAACCATGAGCTGGTCTCGGTTCCTACCCAAAATGATGGAAACTCGCGAGAGCATCTTCACAAAGAGGGGTTGTAAATTTGTAGATTGTAACTGTAGTTGTAAATTGTAATGTTGATGTAGATGTTCGGCTGTGAGCCATAGTGTCATTGTAGATTGTAGATTGTAAATTATAGAACTGTAGAATTGTTGATGTAAATGTTGTAGATGTAATCTTGTAATTGTAGAATTTTGTAGATGTGATCTCGTACTTGTAATTGTAGATGCGATTTGTATTGTATTAGCAATTTGTAGAATGTGCATCGGGGATCTTCAAAAGAGTTGTAAACCGGTTGATACGTGGAGTGTCCTCTTGTAAGGAGATATGTCATTGATTGTACTCATAATGAACCCTCTGGGGAAGATCATCTCTTAAGGAATATCTTTGCTGTAATTGTAAAAATATGTGAGATTGTTGTGGCAGAAGTCCTCAAATGGGGAAGTATCTGTAATGTCCCTTGACTTGATAATCTTGAAATAATCCACTGGGGATAGACAAATTGTCTTGAGGAAGTTGTTGTTTGTCGTTTTGAGAATAGATCTGCCCCAAAACGAGTTGCTCAAATAAAGAGGCCTTCTGTTTTTCGACTGTAAGTTGTTGAAGAGATCTTGTAATGTTGTTGAAGAAACGTTGCGTCTTTAATGGTGATCCTCATGACGTCAAAGTGCAAAGTAAATGCACTCTTGATCCACGCTCAAAAGCTGGAGATGTTCATAGCGTGATTGCCAAAGACCGAAGTTCAATTCGGGAAATAACCGAAGAGAAACTGTCAAGCAAGACTCAACCACAGAGGCATAAACTCCAATGGGAATGTACTGAAACAACTGTCTTCCACGAGGATCGAACTTCGTGGGGAAATAGAAATATTAAGTTTTTTCTGCTTAGGGCTGACAACTCTATTTGGAAGGAGTAAGACGCGCCCAAAATACCCAAGGGTAACCGCAACCGAAGAGATAGAGTAAAACAAACAAAGGATGCACAAAATGCCGATGTTATGTTATCTACTTATATGATATGCGTATGCTCATGTTTGCGCTGACAAGTCGAGAGGGACACATCATTTATGCATGGGGAAATGCTCGAGCCTTATCTCCGCAGGTCCTTCGAACGAGAGTGACCTTCACTCTCAGATGGCATAATCGTCAATAGTCTAGTCAACTTTCTGTGAGTAAGGGTGAGCATTGGCGGTCATCCTCTCGTTATTCGTATATCAAGTAGAGCAAATTTTGAAAAGCTTTTAAATCAGTTAGGATTTTGCTATCAAGATCACAAATTTAGTAAAGGAAAACTTTTTATTGAACGGCGGGTAGCGGAAAAGCGTGACCCGATATTATAGTGTTGGAAAATGATATCGATTACATAGAGGGAATAATGTCCTGCTTCTCCTAAACAAAGTATTTCTTGACAGCATCCGCATTCACGGGGCGAGTGATTTCCTCTCCATCCATTGTTGCTAACATCAAAGCGCCTCCAGTCAAGACCCTTTTGACTACATATGGTCCATCATAATTCGGGGTCCATTTTCCTCTGATGTCGGTGAGGAAAGATTGGATTTTCTTGAGCACAAGGTCACCTTCCCTGAATACCCGGGGCCGAACCTTTTTGTCAAACGCTTTTTTCATCTTCTGCTGATACAGCTGCCCATGGCATAACGCAGCCATCCTCTTTTCTTCGATTAAGTTCAACTGATCATACCTGTTCTGACACCATTCTGCCTCTGATAATTTTGCCTCTACTAAAATTCTCATAGAAGGAATATCAACTTCTATTGGGAGTACTGCTTCCATACCGTAGACAAGCGAAAATGGAGTTGCCCCAGTTGATGTACGTACCATCGTACGATATCCATGTAAGGCAAAGGGGAGCATTTCGTGCCAATCTTTGTAAGTAACCACCATTTTCTGAATGATCTTCTTAATGTTTTTGTTGGCAGCTTCAACAACCCCATTCATCTTTGGTCTGTAAGGAGAAGAATTGTGATGTTCGATCTTGAATTCTTCACACAACTCTTTCATCATTTTGTTATTCAGATTGGAACCATTGTCTGTAATAATTCTGCTTGGCACACCATATCGGCAAATAAGCTGATTCTTGATAAATTTGACGACCACATGTCGGGTTACGTTAGCATAGGAAGCCGCTTCGACCCACTTGGTAAAATAATCAATGGCTACCAAGATGAATCGGTGTCCATTAGATGCTTTCGGCTCTATCATTCCAATCATATCGATTCCCCACATAGAGAACGACCACGGGGATGAGATAACATTCAAGGAAGTCGGAGGCACATGTATTTTGTCTGCGTAAATCTGACACTTGTGACACTTTCTAGCAAACTTGTAGCAATCTGATTCCATTGTGATCCTATAATAACCAGCCCTTAAAAGCTTCTTAGCCATGGCATGTCCGTTGGCATGAGTGCCAAAAGATCCTTCGTGAATTTCCGACATTAACATATCTGCTTCTTGTTTGTCAACACACCTCAGCAAGACCATGTCAGGATTCCGTTTGTACAACACATTGTTACTCAGAAGGAACTTTCCAGCCAACCTTCTCAAAGTCTTCTTGTCTTTGTTGGAAACTCCCAGGGGATATTCTTGAGTTCTAAGAAACACTTCGATGTCATAGTACCAGGGTTTATCATCCTTAACTCCTTCGATAGCAAAGACGTAGGCAGGTCTATCGAGACGTTTTACTTCAATCCGAGGACACTCGTTCCAAAAGTTCACCACAATCATCGAGGCCAAAGTTGCCAATGCGTTTGCCATTCTGTTCTCATCGCGAGGGATATGATGAAACTCAACCCTATCAAAGAACGGTAACAATCTTCTAGCATAATCCCTGTATGGGACTAAATTATCATGTCGAGTTATCCATTCTCCAGTAATTTGGTTGATTACTACTGCAGAATCACCAAATACATCTAAATTCTTGATTCTCAAATCGATCGCTTCTTCGAGACCCATGATACATGCCTCATACTCAGCCTCGTTGTTAGTACATTGGAATGCTAATCTGGAGGTGAATGGGAAATGGGTCCCTTGAGGAGTCACAATAACAGCACCTATCCCTTTTCCATGGGCGTTGACAGCTCCATCAAAGATTAAACCCCACTGAGAACCGGGCTCTGGTCCTTCACCGTGTACGGGTTCTTCACAATCTTTCATCTTTAAGAACATGACATCTTCGTCAGGAAAGTCATCATTTGAGGGTTGATGATCCAAAATAGGTTGGTGAGCCAGGTGATCAGCCAAAACACTTCCTCTAATAGCTTTCTGAGTATGGTACTCGATATCATACTCGGACAATAACATCTGCCATCTGGCAATTCTCCCAGTTAAAGCGGGTTTCTCAAAAATATACTTGATGGGATCCATCTTCGAAACCAACCAGGTAGTGTGGTTCAACATATACTGGCGTAAACGCTTAGCGGCCCACGCTATAGCGCAACAAGTCTTCTCTAGCATAGTGTATCTGGTTTCACAATCGGTAAATTTCTTGCTCAGGTAATAAGTGACATGATCTTGCTTTCCGGCTTCATCCCGCTGACCGAGTACGCAACCCATTGAATCCTCTAGAACGGTCAAATACATAATCAAAGGGCGCCCTTCCACTGGTGGTATCAGGATAGGTGGTTTGAGCAAGTACTCTTTGATACTATCAAAAGCCCTTTGACAATCTTCAGTCCAAACGTACCCTTGTTCCTTCCTCAGAAGCTTAAAAATAGGTTTACACGTAGCAGTCATGTTGGATATAAACCTGGAGATGTAGTTCAAACGCCCTAGGAATCCTCTGACTTGTTTCTCAGTGGCGGGAGCTGGCATTTCTCGGATAGCTTTCACTTTGTCAGGGTCCACTTCGATCCCTTTTTGGCTGACAATAAAACCCAATAGTTTCCCTGATCGTACTCCAAATGTACACTTGCTGGGGTTCAGACGAAGTTTGTATTCTCTCAAACGAACGAACAGCTTAGCCAGGTGCTTAACATGATCCTCTTCGGTTTTTGACTTAGCTATCATATCATCTACATACACCTCAATCTCCTTGTGCATCATATCATGGAACAAAGTAGTCATAGCTCTCTGATATGTTGCCCCTGCATTCTTTAATCCAAATGGCATAACTCTGTAACAAAAAGTGCCCCAAGGCGTGATAAATGACGTCTTCTCTCTGTCCTCGGGAGCCATTCTAATCTGGTTGTAACCTGAAAAACCATCCATGAAGGAGAACACCTCATATCTTGCAGTACTGTCTACCAAAATGTCAATGTGTGGTAATGGAAAATCATCTTTCGGACTGGCTTTATTCAAATCCCTGTAGTCTACACACATGCGAACCTTACCATCCTTCTTCGGGACAGGTACAATGTTAGCTAACCATAGCGGATACTCGGCAGTGACAAGGAAACCTGCATCAATCTGTTTCTGTACCTCTTCCTTAATCTTTAGAGCCATGTCAGGTCGCGTCCTTCTGAGCTTCTGTTTTACTGGCGGGCACTCTGGCTTTAAAGGTAAATGATGCTCAACTATAGCTGTGTCCAAACCGGGCATATCCTGATATGACCAAGCAAACACATCAACAAATTCTCCAAGCAGATCAACCAACTGTTTCTTCACATCTGGTTTGAGCAGAGCTCCAATTTTCACTTCTCTACGGATTTCTTCTGATCCCAAGTTGATTACCTTCACCGGCTCTTGATGGGGTTGAATAGCTTCTTCTTCTCTCTCAAGCAATCTAGTAATTTCTTCCGGAATACCATCTTCTTCATCCTCGGCTTCATACACAGGAAACTCAAAATTCGGAAGAGGTAGTGGATCATTATTCCCAGGTTGTAATTTGTGTAGCAATCTGCGCAAGTGACGTGATTTTTAATAAGTCTTTGCTTTGTAAAGTGGAAAGTGTGTGTACGCGAGATGCTACTTATTATTTTCCAACATCATGAATAAAATAAAAAACAGATGTAAATGAAAGTAGTTTATTGATGATAGCAAAAACCGAAAAGACATGCCCAACAAAGTCACCTTCGCCTTGGGCAGAGCAAAGGGAATTATTGAAAGTATGCCCTACTAAATGCAGTTTCGCCTTGGGCAGAGCGAAAATTTTAAACAAATGCTTTACTTAGATATATGAATGGCGGTAGGAGCTTCAACCACACTCCAATTCTTGACCACGACGCCTGGAGTCACAAAGTCCGGGATTTCTTCAGCCGGCTCTTCCTCAGTGATGGCATAAACTCCAAAGGTATAGTCGGAATCATCTGACACGTAACCTGGATCTTCCATATAGGGCTCGTAGTTTTCATAAGGAATGGAGGACCTTGTAGAACCGTCCGATATGTAGCCCTCGAGTTCATCTTTTAACACAGCATTAACCTGAGGATGGTGGGAAATTCCTCCACTACGGAACACTTCACTGATCAATGGAAATCCTTGGTTCTTGGTGCCTTGGCGGGCAGAACTGCTGGTGAAACCGAGGCCCTCCTTGTTCTTGTTCTCTGGAAAAGACAACACCTTTCCCCACATTGACTGGTGACCACTGTTCACTACTCGTTGTGCGTCCTTAAATGATGACATGGATGTATGAGCTCTCTGAACGCTCTCACCCGCAACAGACAGAGCTTGAAACTGCGTGCCAACTTCCTTTTCAGCTTCGACGTATGAGAATGATGACAAGTGACTTACCACCAAAGCTCTTTCTCCACAAACTGTAACTACTTTCCCTTCAAAGACATACTTTAACTTCTGATGCAGGGTAGAAGTAACTGCTCCAGCTTCATGTATCCATGGCCTCCCTAGCAGACAGCTATAGGCGGCACGAATGTCCATGACCTGAAACGGGATCATGAAAGTCTGTAGTCCAATAGTCATAGGCAAACCAACCTCACCAATTACTGTTTTCCTTGACCCATCGAAAGCTTTGACAATAACGTGACTCGGCCTCATTGGCGATCCCTGATATGACAGCTTAGATAGGGTGGTCCTAGGCATTACGTTTAGAGACGATCCAGTGTCAACCAGCACACTGGACAGGGAGTCATTTCCGCAGTTCACAGAAATGTGCAAAGCCATATTGTGTTTTCTCCCTTCCTCTGGGAGATCACCTTCATTGAAACCCAGATTATCACTCGAAGTAATACTGCCAATGATGTTATCGAATTGTTCCATAGTCACATCCTGCTCAACATAGGCTTGTGTCCAAAATCTTCTGAAGTGCTTCTCTATGAGCCTCGGAACTCATCAACAATTGTAGCACGGAAATCTTTGACGGGGTCTGCAAAAGCTGATCTGCAACCTTATACTCGCTTCTCTTGATTATCTTCAAGCATTCATCAGAGTTGGACAGGTTAGACCCACCAGATTGCCCCACATTTGGGTCCTTTGAGCCTGATGGTTCGGACAAAACCTCTTTTTCTTTCGGTGGCACAGTCGGGTAGATTCGCCCGCTTCTTGTCACTCTACTAACATCTGCAATATTAACGATTGAGGGTATGGTGGGCAGAGGCACTTCTTTCCCATCCTCCAACATAGTAGCATTATATCTATAAGGGATGACCTTACTAGAGGTATAAGGGACAGGTCCAGGCACATTGATTACCAACGGAGCAACAGTTGGCTTCTTGCTATTGTAAACGATCTCTATACGTTCCACCTCTTTAAAGTGGGGTACTATGACACAGACTTCTTCAGCTTTCTCACTTGAAACTTCTTGATCATCACTTTCTAAACAAACTTCAATCATATTGACAGAGGGTGAACCATGTGGTGGTAATGGATTCTTCTGTACATTCGGGTCGGAATCCCTAAAAGACAAGATCCCGTTTTTTATGAGCCTCTGGACATCCATCTTCAAGCCGAAGCAACTCTCAATATCATGTCCCGGAGCACCCTGATGGTAAGGACAGAACTTGTCAGCTCTATAAGAAGGGGGAGGATTCGTGGGAGCTGGAGGTGGAGCTTTCGTCTGAATGTGACCCTTTTTGATCAAGGTGGGGAATAAATCAGTGTATGTCATTGGGATCGGATCGAAATTTATTTTCCGGTACACACGACCCTGATTGCTAGGTGGCCGATTTTGCTGAGGAATCTGTGGACTCTGCTGAAGCTGGGGTTGTTGAGCAATGGGAGACTGAGGTTGATAAGCAGGAGCATTAAACACTGGAGACACCGCTGCAACCTGATGTGGTGGCATGTATCTCCTTCTGAATTGTCCTTTTTGAATAGCATTCACACTTTGTTCCTTTTTATTTGCGAAACTGCTCCCATACCTCTTAGGAGCATTTTCTTCTTTGGTCAGCCTTCCCTCGCGAACACCTTCTTCTAAACGCATTCCCATGTTGACCATTTCAGTAAAGTCACTGGGGACGCTGGCTACCATCTTCTTATAAAAGAAAGGACCCAGAGTCTTCAGAAAGATCTTGGTCATCTCTTTTTCTTCTAACGGTGGCGTGACTTGTGCGGCCACCTCGCGCCAACGTTGGGCATATTCTTTGAAGTTCTCCTTATCCTTCTGTGTCATTGCTCTCAACTGATCTCGGTCGGGTGCCATGTCCATATTGTACTTATACTGCTTGATAAAGGCTCCTCCCAGGTCATTGAAAGTTCGAATTTTTGTATTGTCCAGCCCCATATACCATTTGAGCGCGACGCCTGTCAAACTGTCTTGGAAATAGTGAATGAGTAGCTGATCATTATCAGTTTGGGCAGACATCTTCCTGGCGTACATAATGAGATGGCTTTGAGGGCAGGTATTCCCCTTGTACTTTTCGAAATCAGGAACTTTGAACTTTGGTGGGACTTTAACATTCGGCACCAAACATAGCTCAGAAGCACTCTTACCAAATAAATCTTTTCCCCGAAGGGCTCTCAATTCCTTTTGTATTTCAGAAAACTGGTCTTCGAATCCATCCATTTTCTCTTCTAAACCCACGGTTTCGGTTGGCGACCCATGTAGAATTGGTTCATCCAGAATATACGGGACAGTGTTCACCTGCGGAGGTGCAGTAGTCATCACAGCAGAGACAACAGGAGCAGCTTGAACAGTGGTCATAACAGGGGTCTCAGACACGGGCGGGTGGTAACCAGCCGGAGTGAAATAGGGATACATCCCCCATGGGAAACCTTGAGGCATACTGTAAGATACTTCAGCAACAGAAGACACCACTGGGATCGGTGTTGGTGTTACTTCGGGTACAACAGTCCTTGGAACTTCTTGGTTGTTGATCGAGATTTGACTGGACAAAGCTTCTACCAGGCCATTCAACTTTTCCAAACTCTCTTTCATACTTGCAACTTCATCACGGAGCACCCTGTTCTCTTGTTCTAGCTGATCCATCTTCTGACGTTGACTGGCTCGAGTGTTGTATCGGTGATTCA
Organism: Lathyrus sativus; assembly: GCA_963859935.3. NCBI lineage: Eukaryota > Viridiplantae > Streptophyta > Magnoliopsida > Fabales > Fabaceae > Lathyrus > Lathyrus sativus. Next base: position 645,631,177 of record OZ012739.1, read on the forward strand.
GCTTGTTCTGCGGAGATGAAGCAAGAGTAAGACCCTGGAATGCAAATGAATGCTATGCTTATGTAAAATGCAAATGAGTGTGAAACTTTCAAGAAACTCAAATTATTCTGGTATTGTAACCCTGGAGAAAAAACTTATTTTATTTTAATGATTGAAGCATTACAAAACGGAGTACTCTTTTAAGAGTTTATTACATTGAATCAAAAGCAAAAGAGAAACTCGGGAATCTACTCCTTATGCTCCCTCTGTGCGCAAAGCTCCTTTTCTAATTGATTGACGCGTTCTTGCAACTCGGCCTTTTCTCTGATGAGTCGGTCGACACACTCCTTCCAAGCCATAGTATCTGGGGGGAGATCATTTTTGGCGACAGCACTTGAAGAGGCATGAGGAGAAAATAAATCTCCTTGTGCCTTTCTCTTTCTGGCAACTTCGATTTCTGGAGTCTTTTGAAGTCTTTCTTTCTCTACCTTGAGGGTGAGGAACTTGTTCTTCCAAGCAGTCCTCAATTTCCGGGCTTCATCTAAAGCAATCCTTACTTGTTCAATTTCGTCCACATCGAACCAGTCGGGGTCATGAGGAGATAGTACCATAGGTTCATGGAAAGGGAACGACATTTTGAGGTCAAGGGCTCTTGCTCGCACCCAATACAAGTATTCTTCAGAGACAGCACAATTGGGGTATCCCAAAGCAGCTTTCCCTTCTTTATTGATGTACTCCCATGAGTAAATTATGACGGTCTTCAAGTCTGGGTCTTCTCCTTCTTTGAGAAAGATTCCTTCTAACAGAGTCTAGTCAGGTACTTCAATCATGGGATGCCCGAATTGGAGACGGGCCAGCGCAGGGTTATAACTTATGCATCCTTCCCTTCCAATAAGCGGTACGTTAGTAAAACCTCCGATACTGTGGATCATACTTATACCTCCATATGTAGGATCGTACCACACAATGTCAGAGTGAGTAAGGGCCATGACTATCTCGGGCCAACGAGGAGACTCCTCCTCTTCCCAAATAGACGGGTGTCGAGTTAAACGAGCAATGAACCATGAATACAACAGAGCGGTACAACAAACGACGTGTCCTCCTCCCTCGGCATTCCTCGAGTGGATTGAAAAGTATGTGTCTGCAAGCAAAGTAGGAACAGGATTCTTAAGTACGAATAGTTTAATTGCGTTCATGTCAATAAACTCGTCGATCTTCGGGAACCAGAAAATTCCATAAACCAATAGAGCAAAGGTGGCTTCCATGATAAGGACTTCTTTTCTTTCAGTATGGTAACGAACTTTTTCAACCAAAAAATCAGCAGGGAATCCAAGGACCCCTTCCTTGGTGATCAGGTGTGTCTGGACATCTTCAAGGCTGAGATGAGTGGCATTTGCAATTTCTTGGTGACTAGGCGCGTCCTCCTGACCGGTGAATATGGGACGGGCCGTTACAGGCATCTTCAGGAAATCAGAATACTCCTCCAACGTTGGCATCAACTGGTAGTCTGGAAAAGTGAAACAGTGATACAACGGGTCATAGAATTGAACGAGAGTCTCCAATAACCCCCCCTTCATCTGGAGTTCGAGGAAACGGAAAACTTCTCCATACTCTGCTGCGAAGGCGTACCGATTCTCGATGAGGTCAGCTAGCTCTCTCAAGCTTTCAATGTTTGGGCTCTGAAAAGTGTACTCCAAGGCTTCTCTTTTGGAATCCATAGTTACAATACCTGAGAAATAAAGTTGAGTTTCTTGAAATGAATAAAGGAAAATGTAATGCAATATGAGTAGGACTTCATGGGATCCCCAACTATTTATAAGCATTATAACAAAAGAAAACGTTTTTTATTAATTTCAAAACGGAATACAAATTATTGCTTTAAAAGTCCCAAGTAAAGCTAAATAAAAGCTAGTAAAGACGCTAAAGAAGTTTTGAATTCTGTTGCTTGAGCTGCTCTTCGAGTTGCGCCTTCTCACGGATAAGATTGTCCACAATTAGTTTCCAAATAGTGCACTGTGGATCGGAGAAAAATAAGTCCTCCATGACTTTCCTCTTCTTGTAGGGGAGTAGCTCTTCATCCTTTAATTGTAGCTGTTTCTGGAATTCATCCCTCTCCTTTTGAAGTTCAGCCTTCTGCTTTTGACACTCATCGCTTTCTGCCACTGCCACATGGTACTTATTCTTCCATGATTCCAACTCATGTTGAGATTTCCTCAAGGACACTTCTAACTTCTCGGCTTCGGACATAAAGACATAAGTGGGCTCCCTCCTTGGAGCTATGGGATCTTGACGGGAATAGGGCATCTTTAGCTTGATCGCCCTTTCTCTGACCCACCGAAGGTAGGGTTCTAAAGATACACAATTAAGCTTCCCAAGGCTTTCTTTCCCTTTCTTGTGTAAGTGGTTCCATGCAACTAAAACCTTGTTTAGGAGTTCCTGGTCTTCCCTAAAGAAAATATTCTCTACTTGGACACTCTTAGGTGGCTCCTTCAATGGAAATCCCAATTGTCGATGAGCTAAGACCGGATTGTAACTGATCCCTCCATTAAAACTGAGTAATGGTACATTAGCAAAGTCGCCACAACCATCAATAATCAAAGTTCCATCATATACTCGGTTGTACCAAATGATATCTGAGTGGGTCAGTGCCATAACTCTGGGAGACCAAAGCCCCCTATCGAGACTTAAAAAGGAAGTAGACCTCGGCAAGTGCGAAATAAACCACTTGTAGAGTAGGGGTACACAGCAGGTGATCATTCCTCCACCATATAGGTTTCGGAGGTGTACAGAATGGTAAGCATTACCCAATAGGGTTGGTACTGGATTGTTCTTCAAAAAGATCTTAATTGCGTTGAGGTCAACGAACCCTTCAAAACTCGGGAACAAAAATACTCCATAAATAAGCAAGGCAAAGATCGCCTCGAACGGAGCTTTGTTCGTATAGTCGGCATAAAACATTGCTTTACTGATTAAAAACTTCGTAGTCAAACCAAAAAGACTGCCTTTACTAACCAGATTTCCCTTGACGTCCGATACCTTTAGGCAAAGGGCCTTAGCAATTTCTCTTTCATCAGGGTCCTTTTCCAGGAAAGGGAAAAGAGACTCTTCTAAGATGGGTAAACCAACCAAAAAGGAGTATTCTTCTAACGTAGGCAATAGTTGGAAATCTGAAAACGTGAAACAATGGTATAGTGGATCATAGAATTGCAATAAAGTGGACAGGAGTCCTTCATCCACTTGTCGACTCAATAAGGATATCAGCTTCCCATACTTGCTTTTGAATTTCTCTTGGTCTTCAATCAGGGTCACCAACTTCTTTAGGTCATCCAACTTGGGACTTTTAAAAGTGTATTTCAGAGTGTGTCTTCTATTGGGGTCCATAATACCCTACAATGTTCATAAACAAAGGTAAATCCCATGAAGTCCAATGCGGTATGATGCTTTATGAATGCAACAAACACAAGTAGGCACATATAAGCATAAACAAACAAAGGGGTCCCTAGGCTTGCAACGAGCGTGGAGCAAAGGTATACCCATCCCCAAAGGGTTTGGACTAAAGGTTGATTGTACCTGTAGAACAAGGTTCTAAGAAGGTTCCCAAAGTCATTAGCCCATCTTTCGGATATTATCAACTTCCCAAGTACTCGAGGGTTAATAATATTCTCAAGAGAACTTCTTCTGAGTGTAGCATCACGTAGCACTATTTCGGGGGTACCCCCTCATAGCCCCGCGCTACATCTTAGTAAAGGTCAAAGTGGGGTTAAGGTAACTATGGTCCTCAATATCATAGGCTCCAACATCGAATGTAGTGCATGTTTTCACGATTAAAGACTCGTTCAACAATACATCTTTCGAGAGGGCCTCAATTGAGCGTGATTTTCAAGTCAGCTTGGTCGGGATTCCACCCCCTATAAGCCTCTTTGAACATATCACTATCCTATCTTAAGTTCACTCAAGTCCGGGTGTAGGACTTTGTCTCACCACTCAAGAGTATCAACCCAAGAATACAAATAAATAAGCAAGTAAACAAATAAGCAAATATAAGCAAATATAAAAAGCAATAAAGAAATAAAACAAGATAGGGAGACCCACTGAGAGGTCCCTAGTGAAGTCGTCATTTCTGTCGCGGTGAAATTTTGATACCAAACTATTGATTAGTTTGAATCGTTAATTCAATTTGCAACCGAACTTTGATTTGTCCAAAGGAAGGGATAAAGATCGAAATTCCCATAATGCAATGCAAATGCAAGCTAGTTTGTTTAGGTTCGGGGGTTGGTTAAACTTAGGGAAGGTACTAGCATCCTAAGTTTCTGTAGTACTCTACAGGAACCTCTTGTTTTATGTTTGTTTATTGCTATGTGTTTATCTGCTTAAGGGATTAGAGACCTAGGGGTTTATTTTCTAAGTATACTCGATAAGATGTCGCATCTTATGCCTACATATCCTTATGGGGAGTGGAATCAGAGTATTTTGTAGTTCACCCTAAAGGGTTAGAGGAGCTCTTTGACTGTGGTCAAAGTTCCTACGGGTTTAGGGTAGTTGTTTTGATTGGGTTTAGGAGAAGAGATGAGTCTTCATTTTAAGGGAGAGATAACCACCACAAGTGTAAAAGGGGGTTGTAGGAAATGGTCTTTGCATCGTCTTAGGAAAAGGTCTTACATACTCGGATGGTCGCCAAGTATGCCTTTATCGTTCTTAAGGCAAAGTTCCTACATGTTCGATTGTATTGTTGTGGGGGTGGAGATTATATCTCACTTAAGATGATTAACATCTATTCTCTAAATGTGTTCGAAAGAGTTGTATAGTTTGATTGTTTGTTTCTATGTTGTAGAAGAATAAAGACAAGGTTCTTCCTATAGGGTAGGTCCTAAACTTAAGCGATCAATTTGAAGAATCAAGGATCGAAGGGAATATGGTGCATATGATGTGCAACTACACACAACGTTGAATTATGTGTAGGGTTTTCCTTTGGACGGAATGCGATGTAATAATAATATAAATATGATAATGCAAGTTGCAATAAATAAATGGCGAAAAAGTAAACCATACAAGTACGCATGAAAGCGCTGATGTGTAGGTGCAAGTGTCGTGAATGTGAATGTGCACGATTGATTTGTATGATGTTAATTGATTTTAAACGATTGATTTGTTTTTTAGTAAAAAAGAGTTGGTATTTGATTATTTTTGAGCGGGTTGATTTTAGACGGAATTATTTTAAAGAATGAATTGATTTTAAAAAGAAAGGTTGTACTCGTTTTAATAGAGATTATTTCTTGGTAACGACACTTAGATTTTAAAGATTCTCCTAAGTTTTTTTAAAAGCCATATGAATTTTTATTATAAGAAAGTTCTTTATGAAAAGAACACAACATGGACTTATACATTACATAAAAAAGAGTTTATAAAAAGTTTTATTTATTTATTTAAAATAAAAATGGAAAAGAATATTATTTATTTGGAAAAAGAAGTTATGATTATCAAAAAAGAATAATTAGTTAATTATAAAAACGTTATATTCAAGAGTTTTACTAATTAAAGATTAATTATGAAATATTGGGTTTATTTCAAAATTGATTAGAAGGTTTATAATTGGTTGATTTAAAATTAGGTTAAATGGTTAAAGCAAGGGATTAGTGGGGTGATTGGTGTGTGTTAGTGTTAGTGTAATGATAATTAATCATGTTACAAAATAATAAACAAAAAAACATAAAATGAATGGAAGGGGGACGGGAACCCTAGATTCTCCCCCAATTCTCCGACCCCTTTCTCTCGATCGCTTCTGCTCTCTTTCTCTCTCGCCATCTCCGTTCATCTTTGACTCAAACCTACGTCCGTTTCTCCACCTTTTCGTTGTCGTTTTGAAACCTGCAACATATCGAAGCAATCAATGGCGCAAGAAATTCTAATGCGAGTGAGGGTTTTTACCGAGAATGGATGTGTGGCGGCGACGGCGTCTGAGGCGGTGATGACGAAGGCGGAAGCTTCGTGGAGGCGGCGTCTCGCGGCGGCTGGGGAGATTCTACCGGCGGAAGAGATAAGTTTTTTTTACTCAAAGCTTCTGGTTACGAATTTAGGGTTTTGCTGTGATAGCTCTCGGTGGTAGTGTCTTCTTTTTTCGGTGTCCAATCACTCCCTTTTTATAGGCTCTGGGGATCCTCTGCGTTTAAATGCCCTGATTGGGAACTTTGAATGCTGATTGAAACCTTCTGTTTTGGTTGTGACCTGATTTGAAAAGTTTCCCTTTCTGTTCCAATTTCATTGAACGGTTTGTTAAAAAGGATTTCAATGAATTAATCTCGCTAACTAGGTTGTCTGTCTAGGTTCAATGCTTTAGGGATTTGGATAGGATCTTTTGGATCTTCTTGTGGAATATCCTCCCACTAATTTGCTAATCCACGACTTTGTGATTGCAGGTGCGAAAACAATTTTGTTTTGGGCCAGAGGGGTTACATCAGCCCGAAGTAGATAAGGCACAAGAGCTAACGGGCCTTAAGCTGCAGTGGACTTGCAAGTTTCTTCACGTGGAGTGGCTTGTTTCTCTGTTTCCTTGACGAGTTATGCTGACTAGATGTTGAGACCGATGGTTGCGTAGTTGATATTGCTTTACCGTTGTAATGATGCTGTTTGCAATTGATACCGTGGATGTTATGCTGTTGCGAGTGCTGCTTTGCCCTTGTTGTTGCTAATGTTACTCTTGACATTGTTTACGTATACCAAATGTTGTCTATTGCTTCTAGTGCTTTGCAGTTATCAACTATTACTTGTCGGTTTGCTTGTGATGAGTTTCGCGTTGTTTGGAAGTACACTGATTTTCTCTCTTCTGCTTTCAGGTGCAAATAAGTCTGGAGGCTGCCGGTCTTGTGCCATTGGCGAGAAAGGACATAATGGTGATGATGACTTAATAGTATGAGCCATATTGGGTTGTCGGATGTAGTTGCCTTGCGAATTACATTGAGTTGTTCGAAACAGTTGCCTTATTTCAATTTTTGATGCTCGGTAGGGAGTTTGATAATGGCCACGGTCATAGTCCTCCCGGCCGCTCGAGTCTCGTGCCCGATGATGAGTTGATCTGAGGGCCGAAGTTAAATTTCACTCTCCTTTAGATTATCAGTCCTATAGTTCACTTGTTAATAAAATGCCTTGACTTTCTGTGGTGCTCTCTGTAGGTTGTGGTGTGCTGAAAGGATAAATATCTAGTTTCGACCCCTTTAAAACTAACTCTGTGCCGAAATTGCGTTGGTCCAAATGTCTATGTGCCAATGTGCAGTATTGATGTGTATGCGCGAATCAACAGCTTCGACAGAAGGATAAATACGCTCAGCTTAGGTGGGCCCCAAGAGAAAGGGCTTATCAATGTCGGAGGCGTGAAGACGAAGGATCCATTGTGGCCCAATCAAGAATCTTCAGGTACAAGTTCTTAACTTTTCGCAGACGTTGTAGGATTCATTAGTCCATCCCCTTGTGGTCATACAATGTTCTTTTGTTGATTTGGTTATGCTTGCTTGTTCACGTGCTTTGCTTCGACTTCGCGGCCAATCATACACCCTTTAAAGCCCTGCTGCATATTCGAAAGATGGGACTTGTAAGTCTGTCCTGTTACTTTGCAGCACGAGGAACACCAATTGAAGGTAAAATTCTTTACACAATTCCTGCTTCAAAACCGTGATGGTGCTAATGTTTGTCACGGGGTCCATCTCGTAATTTTCATGCTTCAATGGCGTTCTAAATCTTATGTCTTTGCTCTTACGGTGTTTGAAACAATTGACTAGTTTTATTGTTGATGGTTGTAGGATCTGCAGCTTGTCTGGTTGCAAATTCATTATAGGTGATGGATCGAGCCTCCCATCAAGAGTTTGAAGCCCTCCGTAATATAATCCAGCTTAAATTTCGTATTGCTGCGGGTATTTTCCACAACAGATAAAAGGGTATCTGCATTATGCTTCGTATTCCTCAAAATTGAAGAGTTTGATGCAGGCAGCTGCATTTGGTAATTGAAATATCTCCAGTATAATGGTATGTGTTGATGCGTATCGGACACGGAGGCTTTACTAGCTGCATTTGTTTTTTTCACATTCCTGAATTTATCAATATGTTCTGATCCCTGAGATTACAAAATCAGTAGGGGGGCTGCTGCAGGCGTTTTCTGGTATAACCGAGAGATTCCCGTAGCTTGGAGTTTATTGCCGGTAGCGACTTTTGCTACGTAATATGGTAAGATCATTGAGAACTCTATCACTTTCCGCCTCTTGAGTTAACTCTTGCTGAATTATCGCTGCTATTTTGACAGGTCGTGATGTGTTAACTCTTTTATTATCTCCACTGTGTTCAACTCTTAACAGATTTGAATCTTGTCTCGCAGCCACCGTGACCGTCCTTCTCATTCAATTCAATAAGCTCGGTTACATTTGATAGCGTGTGGTGAGTTGAGCCTCTTATATTTCATGTCAAACATTGTTAAGTTCTGAGAGCTTTATCTGATTTGTGAGCTGCTTCATTCAGGGGAACCGAGGCGTGTCGTAGGTAGGATCTGCAATTGAAGGTGTTGAGAGAAGGTAACGTCAGTCTGAGGTCTGGTTGGACTTCCGTTACCGTACGGAGCAAGTTTGTAGTCAAAAATAAAGTTGAAGCTGTAATGTTGGTTGTTGCGATGACGGTGCACAAGTCCCATAAAGCTTTAAGGCTGATGTCATGAACTGAGTTTAGAATGAATTTGTGAATTTGTATGAATGATAACTCTTTGGGTTTTTGTATATCTGAATTGCTTCTCGTCATTGTCATCATCTTGTGACACTTTCTTGAATGATACTACGTCGTTAGCTTGTTTCCTGCTCAAATTACCAAACATGTAAATTTATTCTTGAGTTGCGTACGGTATCTTTAAATATTGGCAGCGGTAAATGATGCACTCGAAGCTCGGTATTTGTTATCACAGAATGGGCGTAGTATTTTTGTAACAATCTAAACCTTATAAGCCAAACTCATAAAAGTAAAACATTGTCACTTGGATCACGAAAGATAACACATCAACATGACTTTGAGAAAATCCCTCGGAATTTAGAAGTTCCTCCACAGTTTATACTTGATGCATAGGTGTAAATCTGGCTTAGACTGGGAGTGTATAACAATGAATTGACCGAATTACACTTTTGCGACGCCACTTATGCTCAAAGCTTATGAATCATATCCGTGCACATCTAACGTTCACGCTTGACACCAACGGTACTGATAACCTGGACCTTGAAGTGTTGGGCAGTAATAAATCACACTTGGCATCATTGCATCTGCACAAATCGGTTAGTCATAGCACACGCTCGTATAATAACATAAATAAGCAAGAAATAAGCATGAAGAGGTGGGATTTTATGGTCAAAAATTAGGGTGCAACAGTATTCTACATCACAACAGAACATATTTCACAGTTGCAGTTAGCAAGTGAAAGTTCAATAAGAAATCCCACAGTTGTGGGTAACACATTCTCTCCAAATATTTCTTCTCTCATTCTTCTCTTTCTTGTTTGTTATTCTTCTTCTCTTTTGTTATTCTTGATAATTACTTGTTATTACCATCATTATCATATTGTGGATTTGTTCATCAATCTTGAGATCAAGATGAAGAGAATTCTTCATAGGGTGTGAGGTGAATTTCCAACATTAATGATTCGATGATAAAATTAAAAAGAGTTTTTTTTTTGTTGATCTTCATATTAATTTAAATAAAATTATATGATTCAATTAAAAAATTTAATATCAAAAGAAATTGTATAAATATTAAATCAATTTAAACTTGATAATCGATGTTTAAAATGTTATAGAAAAACATGACAAAAATATGGATATTAAATCTATTTTCTATGTTTATTAGTCAATGTTTTTTTGTTTTTTTGTAGATAGAGAAAAAAGTATGACTTATATGATTTTTATTTTTTTATAACTTTTTAAATTTTAACTTTTCTTGTTTTTAAATCTTTTTTGATAGTATCATATTTATTTGTTTTCCACACGAAATGGTCATGTCTTTTACTGAACTCATGACAAAATGAAAACGAAAGGTAGATAATTACTAACTTAATTGCAATGAAGCATCATTTGGTGGCTTTATTATGAAATGCAATTTCTATGTTCAACCAAAAGCAAAACAAAACAATCACAACCTCTGTCGCAATATTAATAAGATATATTGACAAAAAAAATTGGGATTACGATGTTTACACCGTGATCCAAATTCTAAAGGAAGGTGCCTCGAAAAACATTGGCAAGAGCATAAATAAATATTTAAAATCTGTTTGAGGGAATAATTAAAATTATATGAAAATCAGACTTCTAAACTATTTGAATACTTTAATTATTTTTTAAAATTTATTTTTTGGATAGATTAACTCAAATATTCATTTGAAAAAAATTTAAAGAAAAATGGTAAGTTTTGAAAAATTATGGGAACTAATTCTCAGTTTTATGATTTTATATATACAAATTTACCAATTTTAAAATTTTAAATTATTAAAAAATAATTTAAAACATTTGGAATGATAAAAAAATTACAGAAATTTAAAATAAATAAGGAATAATGTTTTAGAATTTGTTTGGTAAAACTAATCTATAAGTTATTTCAAAGATAAAAAGTTAGCTTATAATTAATGTCAAAGTGGAAAGTTTATAGCTTAAAATATCACGGATATATCACGGATGTATTGAAATCAGATGTTGAAGTAATTTAAAAATATAAAATATTATTAAAATATATGTTTACTTTTTTTATAAATTAGATTTATAAACATTTTTTAGATGATATTTTTATTTAAAAAAAGATAATATCTTTATTTTTAGATAATACTTTTATTGTTTATAAAAAAAGATAATATTTTATCTCATTTTTTTATTTTTAAATGCAAAACACAATATATGAATTCATTAATTTTTTAATTTTTTTTTTAACTTTATATGATATTTTTATTTAAAACTAAATATTTTTTATATATATTTAAATATAAATGAAGTAATAGTGACTATTAAAATTTATTAAAAAAATCATAAATACTAAAATTCAAACTCTGAAGATAAAATCAAACTTAATCAAATTTGTTTATATCATTTGAAATATGATTTAGTTAACAATATTTTATAAATTCTAACAACAAGACAATTGAAAAAGTAAAATCATGGCGTGATAGCGATTAAGGAAGAAAATAGGAAAGCAAATTGTGCTAGAGACACTTTTTTGAAAAAGAGAGAACAAAATGATGAAATAATGGTAGTTATCACTTTTTCAGAAAAAATGGGAGTAGTTGTAAGACATTTATTTATTTTATGAAAAGACTAGCGTTCAAACGGGCACTCCGTGTCTGTTTGTCTGCTTTTTTTTATTGCGCTAACGCGTGAAAATATTAACAATGTCTTATTTTATAAGTTTGATTTTAATATAAATTCTTAATATGATAAAATATAAATGTTCACGTGCGTTATAACATAAATGTTTATTTTTATTTAATATGTATACGCATGAAAATATAAACAACAGCTTTTGTCCGGTATTTAACAAAGATTTTTCTATCAATAGATAGGATTTAGTGTTCGTTATAAGGGATAGGATCCATCTTCTCTCCTTTACTTAGTTAGGTTTATTTTTTTTAAGTGAAAGCATTATCCAAATAATGTCGACTTTCCCCTTCTCCACTGATCTAAATTCAATAAATCTGATCCACAAAAAAAATTTCCAGATAACTGACTCACTAATCCTTGCAATCCCTAACCATCCAAACACTTTCTCTCAAATTTCCTCCTCCAAAATTAAGGTTAATCCAAAATTAAGTTTTGTATTTATATATTGTTATAGATTAGTCAAAACTATAAGAAGATTTAGATAGAATAAGAATAAAAATCTTTCTCAAAATTTATTAAGCAAATAAACATAAACATTTGTAACTTAATAATTGATTATCACTTAAATAACTTTACATGCAATTTGTATCAAATTGGTATATATTATTATTTATAATATTTTGAACATTTGTAATATTATTTTGTATATTTTGTATATTTTAGAATATATTATTTATTTTAATTGATCTCTTACCATGCAAAGAAGAGTTATATGTGTTAAAGTTTTCATAAGTTTTTTTTAATGGAAGTTAATGATGGTTAAAGAACAAAAATAACCAATGACTCATATTCAAGTTATCTATAATTATAAAAATTAGATTTAACTTAACTAAAATCATCATAAATTTAATATAATGCATATATATATATATATATATATATATATATATATATATATATATATATATATATATATATATATATATATATATATATATATATATATATAGTATAATTTTGTCCATAAACCATACAATAGAAAAAACATATTATAGTATTTAGTCATTACCATTGCACAATCACAAACTAATACTTGAAAATAAACATTTTTGAAAATACAAATACAAACTACATAATTTAGACGGTGATCATTGATAATCACTGACTATTACTTAGATATAAACTTTTTTAAAAATGCAGAAACATAAATACAAATTATACAACTTAGACGATAAAAAGATAACATAATAATAAATAAAAGAGAGTATCTTCTCCAACCTCTGAAACCGTACAAAGTTCCTCCTTGTCTCATAAGAGTATACACAACACTCATGGCAGTCACAACCTTTCTTCTTGCATGATTAGTATATTAAGCAGCGTCATGAATGATTTTTGTCAAGAAAACCTTAAGAAATAACATAGTTTCTTCATAGATCAAGCCACTTATCCTCTTGATACCTTCTCTCCTAGCCAATCTACGAATCGATGGCTTTGTAATTCCCCAAATATTGTTGCGCAGAATCATCTTGTGCCTCTTTGCTCCTCCCTTTCCGAGCCCCTTAATACCCTTTCTACGACTTGCCATTTTTGTAAGAAATTTTTAGAAACTGTTTATTCTTTTGAATTTTGAATGTGAAAAAGTAGAAGATGAAAGGGGTATTTATATATCACGGAAGTTGTTATATAGTTCTATTTTATTCAATAATGGGATTAATGGGTTATAAAGCAGTTAATCATATGTAGAAGTTACTACTACTTTTTTATTATCATTTTTCATTTAATTAATTTAATTAAGTTGGATTATAAAGCAGTTAATTATTTTTAGAAGTTACTACTATTTTTTTTATTATCAATTCTTATTTAATTAATAAATTATTCTATTAGCATTAAAAAAAATAATGTAAAAAAATCAATTTATTAGAGACAAAATTGGAAGTAAAAAAAGGCTACACCAAAATTGTGTTTTACCTTTATATATTATTATAGATTATTATCACCATCATTATTATTATTTTTATTATTAGATATCTCTTTGTTTGGTTGTGTAATCAGTTCGTTTTAAAATTAACTAAAATTAAATATTAAAGGATAAAATAGAAATAAAAATAGGTCAGTCTAAAATTTCATGTTCCCTAGATAAATCATTTAATTTTAATTTAATTATAAAGTATTTATAAAATAATTAAAGATAATGATATGAAAAATAATAAATTGTTGGCGGTTAATAAACCTTTGTGTAACCGCCGTTGTGAGAAAAAAATAATAATTTAAAATAAAAATTGAAAAGGGTAAATTTGGAAGAAAAAAAAAGCTACACCAAAACAATCTATTGTCTTTATATATTGTTATAGATAATGTAAAAAAATCAATTTATTAGAGGCAAAATTGGAAGTAAAAAAAGGCTACACCAAAATTGTGTTTTGCCTTTATATATTGTTATAGATTATTATCATCATCATTATTATTATTTTTATTATTAGATATCTCTTTGCTTGGTTGTGTAATCAGTTCGTTTTAAAATTAACTAAAATTAAATATTAAAGGATAAAATAGAAATAAAAATAGGTCAGTCTAAAATTTCATGTTCCCTAGATAAATTATTTAATTTTAATTTAATTATAAAGTATTTATAAAATAATTAAAGATAATGATATGAAAAATAATAAATTGTTGGCGGTTAATAAACTTTTGTGTAACCGCCGTTGTGAGAAAAAAATAATAATTTAAAATAAAAATTAAAAAGAGTAAATTTGGAAGAAAAAAAAGTTACACCAAAACAATCTATTACCTTTATATATTGTTATAGATAAAATGAAATGAATAAGACTAAATATAATAGAAAATCTAAGAACTAATAAGAAATTTTTTTATCTAAATAATTCATATTTTCAATTTTATTTTCAAATTAATCTAGGCTTTTAATTTTTTTTCAATCTATCTCACTTTTTTTAAAATAAAAATAAAAATGGAGTGATGGCACTAGACAAATTAACAACTTCACCTACTTTGTTTTTAATGATGACCTCAATTGTACTGCTATAACCCTGCGTACAAATATATATATAATTATAGATAATTTTAAATAGTCAAACATTGGGTGTCACATACATTCCATTGTCACGTGCTCATATTTGATAGATTCAACGAAATTAACAATTTATAATAACTCTAGTAATCTCATAAAATAAGTTAAATATCTCATAATTAAAAATTATCTCAAAACTTTTCAAACAAAGCAAGTTTCTAAGATATTTTCGAGTATTTCCCGTAAACGAGTTAACATATAGTTTTAGGGGTAAAAATCGTTAGATAGTTTTAGAAACATAGTTTAGAGACAATATAGGTATTATTTGTTGGCTGAAACAGATGATCAGGGCTTTAAAAAAATTAATTTTCATAGGTAGGGGACGCCATTGTCATGGCTGTAGGAGTTATAGAAAGTTCCGGAGTTTCATCTACAAAACAAATTAACATTAGGGCAATTTCGAAAATACAGCTCTGGAACAAATCAGACGTTGTGAATTTTGGGTACTTCCGTAGATACATCTACGAAAGGTTTCCATGTGTACATATCCGAAAGTAAAATAATGTTTTTTTTCTTTTTTGTTTTTTAATTTATTGTGTCTAATTTTTTTCCTTTGTTATACCTTGCAGATATTATGACAGTCAGAGACGATAGATTGCAACTTGGACGGGTTTCACAGCATGTATCTGTCAGACGTGAGTGGAGTCAGGCCACCGTCATCGAGACTGATACAACTGAGGCACAACCAACTGCACAACCTTCTTCATCACATGCCTAGGACACTTCCTCGACCTCGTATCCCATCCCATCATTCACTTCTTCATCCCGGAGGTGTCGGGATTCAGCTGAGGGTTCATCACAGGCCTCGTCCTCCCGCAGGACTCATCGGAATACTCTTGTTCCTCATCGAAATACTCTTGTTCCTCCTCCTACCGAACAATGGTGACGACGACGATGATGAGCCTGAGGGTTTCCCACAGGGTCCCTCAAATATGTCCTTGCTGACAAGGTACGCCGAGCATACTGCCAGACATGTCTAAGATGAAGAGGTAACATTACTTAGATTGTTTCTTTTTTTTTTCATTGGAAATTTATAATTTGTACCATTGTTTCTTATTAACATTTTTTCTTATTTATGGAAATTTTCAGACTCGTCCTCCGCAAATGTTCTATAACCATGGGGGAAGATATTATCTTTGGATCAGCCATAGGAGGCTGGGTTGCAGAACGTTCTTTCCGCCTCTGGTTTGAAGGATCTTTGTGAGATTGGTTACAACCTAATCCACAACGGGATGTTGATGGGCTTTACGGAACGATGGCACCCTGAGACGTCCTCCTTCTATCTACTACACAACGAGATCACGATTACATTGGACGACAACTCTTGTTTGTTACATATACCTATCAGGGGTACCATCCTCCATCACGGTACGATGACGAAGGAGGATGCGAGAGAGATGTTGGTAGATGAGCTTAGGGCTGATCCACTGGATGCGCTTGAAGAGGTGGATAAGATCAGAGGGGCTCATGTGAGGTTCTCCTTTCTGACTCGTCGTTTTAGTGAGGCGCTCGTTGTTGCACGCCAGACAGATGGGGATCCAGCTGAGGTTGAGATACACAGGCAGCATGTGCTGCGGTGTTATTTTCTATTTTTAGTCGACACTTAGCTGTTTGTGGACACGAGCTCCACATATACCGATGTCGCTTACCTCAGGTACTTTTTAGATTTCCCACGGATCCATGAGTACAACTGGGGGCGGCTACACTGGTGTACACATATTCGAGGTTGGGAGAGGGATGCTTGTGGAAGACCAGGGTTGTGGCAGGCAGCGTGTCACGACTTGTGGTAACAATCTAATATCCTTCCATTTTTTCATTTCTTTTCATTCTATATTTGTGATAATGCTTGATCCTGATGTTTTTTATTTTCATTTCAGGCTTTGATATTCCAACACTATCCCATGATCGCCGGGTGGGGGAGTGTGCCTGATTACACATAGCTAATGTCGTGTGCCCGTGCCTTTCTCCTGCTCAGGGGGAACCAGACGGTCGACCCTTATAGAGTCTATCTCGATCGCCTGGTTGTTGAGGATATCCGCTACGACATCTATGCCGATCACCGCGTGACGCGACCATTTAATGACATCTCTGTATTCTTAGGATGGTTGGCATGCAGTTCGACCATCACTGTTCCATATTTGACAAAGCGCGTCATGCGGCAGTTCGGCTACAGTCAGACCATTCCCAGACACCCAATTGTCTCCGCTCCTCTCGGCTTAACCCGTTTGCAGATAGAGGAGATCTATGCTGATTACCAGAGGCACATGGTACCTGACGAGGCTCGGGCAACCAGAGCGCTGAGAGACTAAAGCTGCGTTGATGGCTACATTATGTGGTTCTTCACGGTCTCACACCCCTACATGATGCCCACTGCCGAAGAATCACCGCTCATACCAGCTCATCAAGAAATTTTAGAGGAGCAGCAGTCTCAATTAGACCACACTCAGGATGTCCTACCTCGCTGTCGTCAAATAGTGCAGTTGGGGAGGGCAGGAAAGGCATTGACACTAGTTTCTTTCTTGAGGGGTCTGACCACAAGCGTGTATTGGATGAGATGATTGTGGTGGCACATGTGGCACTTATGTACCGTAGACATCGCTCCAGGACGGGTGGGATCGATGGTCGAGGACGCAGACCGAGTGGTCGAGGAGGCGGCAGAGGCATAGGAAGAAGAGAGGATGAAGATATTGTCAGACACACACAATAGTGACTGTGGTGTTTTTTTATGTACTATATTTTAATGACATTGATGTACCATTTTTTGATAATATTTATGACATATGACTTCTTTTTTATATATATATATATATATATATATATATATATATATATATATATATATATATATATATATATATATATATATATATATATATATATATATATATATATATATATATATATATATATATATATATATATATATATATATATATATATATATATATATATATATATATATATATATATATATATATATATATATATATATATATATATATATATATATATATATATATATATATATAATTTTATTTACAGATGTATGTTATTTTATATTCATCTGCAACAGTTAATCTGCGACCAATAAAACTAGATTTAAAAAAAAAACAGTTCTGATAAGATTTCGGAGATGTATCTCCGAAACTTTTTTCGATGGTGCATCTCGGAAGCATCTAGTGTAAAGAAAAAAAGGGTGCGTCCGAAGATACAAATCCGAAAGTAGGCAGTATAAAAGGAAATGTGTTAGGTGACTAAGAATATCAAGGGGTGGATTAAGAAATTCTTCATATTTAATATTGATTTTTTGGACCCGGCCAAAAAAAGTCTGAGGCCTGTCAAAACTGATACGTTTCGAGCCGAATAGTTCATTTTAACAGCTCTAGGTGCAGGGTGGAGATATCTTGTAAATAAGAATCGAATTTTTCCCGCATCCGCATCTACTAAAACTGAGTTTTTTCTTTTAATTTTGAAGCGGAGCAGACATATCCGACTGGGTTTGGATTTTTTTTTCCATGTCTATATACCGTAAGGATCTCACCAAGGTGGACAAGAACTATTAAAGATGTATAGAGAAAAAAAGTAATAAACGAACAACTATGTGATCCAAGAAAGGATCTTGGCGAGAATGTCTTAGTCGTAATGTTCCTTCCGTGAACGTAATATTACTCATATTGTATTTTCTATGTCTATATTAGTAGTACGTTTGAAATTATGTGTCTTTAAATCTCAATTGAATGCATCATTAGTAGTACGTTTGAAATTATGTGTCTAAATCTCAATCGAATGAATACATCACTTTTTGTCATGTCTTGGATATGCATATGTCTAGTTTCGTGTTTAACTAAAATACATTCTAAAACTATAATTTCAACATTCTTATAACTAATGTCACTTCTTAAAATAAGTTGAAATGTGTGTTTGATGATTACGAAGAATGCTCGTGCTTTAGGTTTTAAAAACATGTGTTTGAAAGTTTCTAAAATAATTTGGTGTTTTTTAAATTAATTAAATAAAAGAATATTTTTTTACCTATAATTCTCTGCATAATCTTTCACCATATATTTCAAACTGATTTCTTCTAAATTATCTGCATAATCCTAATATGTTTCCTAATACTAGCGAAGTTTTGTTATAAGCTGTAAAATGGTAAACTTTAATCAGTTGTGAAAATTTCTGATTTAATTAACACTTGTGCATGTTCATATTCTTATGGTTTACTTAGCCATGTTTTTAATGTGCACTGTTGGTGCAAAGATAGAATAAATGATGAAATAGGGAAATATTCTATTAAAGAGAGTGACGGCAGAAGAAACAGTATTAAGAGTTACAATGATTGTCACCCTATTTATAAGCTAAAACTAGGGTTACTAGAATAAGATAAAATACTAAAATACCCTCTAACAAACTTATGGGCTTAAGAAAGTAATATAATAAAATATGAATTATTACTAATACCATCCCTTAATTCATATTCCATCAAAACTTGTAACACCAATTCCATCCCTTAATCTGAGAAATTGATCAGTCTTGATAGCTTTCGTCAGAACATCTGCCAACTGCTTCTGAGTGCTGCAGTGTACAACTTCTAACACTCCACTCTGAATTTGATGTCTCAGAAAATGATACTTGGTCTCAATATGCTTGCTTCTCCCATGCAGCACTGGGTTTCTGGCAAGGTTGATTGCAGACTTGTTGTCAATCATCAACTTCAGAGGTTTGTCTACCTTAATCTTCAGATCCTGCAACAGATTCAGAATCCACACAGCTTGGCATGCAGTAACAGCACCTGCAATGTATTCAGCTTCACAGGTTGACAACGCCACAACAGGTTGCTTCTTGGAACACCAAGAAATGGGACCTCCCAGAAATTTGAACAAGTACCCAGATGTACTTCTTCTGTCAACTCTGTCTCCACACCAATCTGAGTCTGAATAACTCAGAAGTTCTGACTCATTATTTCCTCCAGAGGGAAATAACACTCCATACTTCAGAGTTCCTTTGATATACCTCAGAATCCTGACAGCAGCTTGGTAATGGGACCACTTAGGTTTACTCATGAACCTACTAACCATCCCAACTGAGTAGCAAATATCAGGTCTGGTATTGCACAGATACCTCAGAGAACCAACCAACTGTTTGAAGGTTGTAGCATCCACATCCTTTCCTTCAGAGTCTGAATCCAGTTTCTGATTTGTATCAGAAGGTGTGACAGCCATCTTACAATTCTTCAGATCAAATCTCTTCAGAAGTTCTAATTCATACTTGAGCTGATGCAAAATGATACCTTTCTCAGAATATCTGAACTCCATCCCTAGAAAGTATGTCATTTTGCCTAGATCAGTCATTTCAAATTCATTCATTAGAACCTTCTTGAACTTGGCTATCTCCTGTTCAGAACTTCCAGTCAATAGTATATCATCAACATATAAACATACCAGAGTCATATTGCCTTCAGAAGTATGCTGAACATAGACACCGTACTCCATCTCACATTTCTGAAAGCCTTGCTTCTTGAAAAATGAATCAATCTTCTGATTCCAAGCTCTGGGCGCTTGTTTCAATCCATATAGAGCTTTGTATAATCTGTACACCATCCCTTCCTGATTCTTTTTCACAAATCCAGGAGGTTGTGACACGTAAACTTCTTCTTCTAATGGACCATTCAGAAATGCAGATTTTACATCTAAATGCATCAGAGGCCAATTCCTGTTAGCGGCTATTGCAATCACCATTCTGATTGTTTCATGTCTTGCTACAGGTGCAAACACTTCAGAATAATCCAGCCCAGGTTTCTGTAGAAATCCTCTGGCTACCAACCTTGCTTTATGTTTGCCAATTGAGCCATCTGGCTTTAACTTCTGCTTGAAAACCCATCTGACGCTGATGGCTTTCTTGTCTTTTGGAAGTTCTGTCAGCTTCCAAGTCTTGTTTCTCTCTATAGCGTCAAGTTCTTCTTTCATGGCCTTCAGCCAGAGCTTCTGCTTAAGAGCCTCCTCTGTACTTATAGGTTCAGAGTCTACTAACATGGCACACTGAATAACTTCTCCTTCAGAGTCTACTTCAGTGTCTTGCAGCATGTCAAATTCTGCAAATCTTCTGGGAACGCTTCTGATTCTTTGTGGTCTCTGAACTTGTTCAGAGTCTTGAGCTTCAGAGTTTCTAGCTTCAGATGATTGACCTCCAGAGCTTTGACCATCTTCAGAGTCTGGCATATTTCCAGAGTCTGAATTGCCACCAAGATCTGGATTGCCATCAGAGTCTGAATCATCAGAGTCTGGGTCATCTGGGTCACCTTCATCTTCTGAGTCTTCTTCAGAGTTTGAATCAGTATCAGAGTCAGAGTCAATATCAGGGTTTACTTCAACTTCAGAAATTCTTAACTCTGGCCTTTCTTCAGAGGTTCTAACATCAGAATCAGATTGAGACTTATCCCAATTCCAAACTTCTGATTCCTTCACAATCACATCTCTGCTGAATTCAATTTTATTGGTTTCTGGACAATAGAGCTTGTATGCACCTGTACTGTGGTACCCTATCAGAATCATCACTTTGCTTCTATCATCCAGCTTCTGTCTTCTGGCTTCTGGAACATGTTTATAGCAAACAGAACCAAATACCTTCAGATGACTAACACTTTGCTTGTCTCCAGTCCACTTCTGCATAGGAACTATTTCCTTCAACTTCTTCGTAGGACATCTGTTGAGTACATACGTTGCAGTGGCAACAGCTTCTCCCCAGAGCTTCTGAGGAAGCTTCTTCTCCTTTAGCATGCTTCTCACCATATCAAGCAAAGTACGGTTTCTTCTTTCAGCAAGACCATTGTGTTGAGGGGTATAAGGAGCAGTAACCTCATGCTCAATTCCATTCTCCTCACAGAACTTCTGGAACTCTTTGGAGTTATACTCACCTCCACCATCAGTTCTAAGAATCTTCAACTTCTGACCACTCTGATTCTCAGCCTTCATTCTGAACTTCTTGAATTCATCAAACACCTCGTGTTTGAACTTAATAAGGGATACCCATGTCATTCTTGTGAATTCATCAACAAACAACACAAAGTATTTATTCCCTCCAATTGATGCTACTGGAAATGGACCACACACATCAGAGTGTACAACTCCCAAGGCATGTTTTGCTCTTGGAGCAACTTCTGATGCAAATGGCAATCTTGGTTGTTTTCCTTCCATGCAAACTTTGCATGACTTTTCAGGCTTCTTAATTGCAGGAATTCCATGTACCAATTTCTTTGAATTCAGATGTTGTAAGCTTCTGAAATTCAAATGACCAAATCTTCTGTGCCACAGCTCACTCTCCTTCTCAGTACTTGTTGCACTAAGACACTCTGAGTCTGCAGTTCTGACATTCACCTTGAATGTTCTATTCCTTCTCTGTTCTGACTCCATAATCAACTTCTGATTACAGTCATACAGCTTCAGAAGATTGTCCTTCATGGTAATTGAGAAACCTTTCTCAATTAATTGTCCCACACTCATCAGATTGCTTCTGATGCCAGGTACATACCACACATTCTGAATCAATGCTATTTTTCCATTGTTCAGAGTCACTCTGACATTTCCCATACCTTCTGCATTAAGATATTTGTCATCAGCACATCTGATCTTTGTTCTCTTTTCAGAGTCAAAGTCAACCAGCCATTTCTTGTTTCCAGTAAGATGATTTGAACAGCCAGTGTCCATATACCACCAGTCTGTCAGATCATCAGATTCAGAGGCCATCAATAGCACAGATTCGTCATCAGAACTTCTGGCTATATTTGCTTCTTCTGATTTCTTCTCCTTGTTTGACCAACAATCTCTAGCAAAGTGACCAAACTTTTTACAACAGTAACATTGGATCTTCTTCTTGTCATACTTCTCTTTTCCCTTCTGAGCATTCTTTTGTCTATCAGAGGTTGAGGTTTCTGACTTCTGACCACCATCAGATCTTCTCTTGGCTTCTGACTGCTTCTGATACCTCCTATCAGAAATTGCTTTCAGAGCCTGCTGCTCTACTTCCCTTTCAGAAGTTCTCTCAGTCAAACGCAACTCTTGCGCTTCTAAACTGCTCTGCAACTCTTCAATTCTCATTGTGCTCAGATCTTTGGAATGTTCTATTGCTACCACAATGTAATCAAATTGAGGAGTAAGGGATCTCAATACTTTCTCCATGATTGTTTCTTCAGAAAGAGTTTCTCCACATGCCTTCATCTCATTAGTGATCAGAATCACTCTGGAGATGTATTCAGAAACTTTCTCATTATTCTTCATGTTGAGATTCTCATATTGCTTTCTCAAGGACTGAAGCTTCACCTTCTTCACTGATGCGTCACCACCATAACATCTCACCAGAGTGTCCCATGCAGCCTTTGCTGTTGTAGAGTCTGCAATCTTCTCAAACACGTTTACATCCACACATTGATGAATGAAGAACAATGCTTTCTGATCCTTCTTCCTTACTTCCTTCTGCGCGTTTTTCTGTTCATCGGTTGCATCTGCTGCTACTGGAACATAACCATCAGTGACAAGATCTAGAACATCTTGAGCACCAAATAGTACACGCATTTGGATCATCCAACGATTCCAGTTTTTACCATCAAATACTGGAAGTTTGGTGTTCATGTTGCCGTTTCCGTTCATCTTCTACTTTGCACAATACACTCAGATTTCTCACACAGTGTTTCCCAACCCACAGAATAAAATTCTGATCAGATTTTGTTCAAGATTCAACACGAATCAAAATCAAACACACAAGACCTCACGTTCACTCGTGTTTCCCGTGTTTCCCAATGAATCTGAACCGGAGCTCTAGATACCAATTGTTGGTGCAAAGATAGAATAAATGATGAAATAGGGAAATATTCTATTAAAGAGAGTGACGGCAGAAGAAACAGTATTAAGAGTTACAATGATTGTCACCCTATTTATAAGCTAAAACTAGGGTTACTAGAATAAGATAAAATACTAAAATACCCTCTAACAAACTTATGGGCTTAAGAAAGTAATATAATAAAATATGAATTATTACTAATATGCACAAGTTACATTAATGAACTATAAGTCTACTGGAATTCTATTAGAAGTAATTCATATTATTAGTACTATTTTCTTAGCCCCTAAGTTTGTTAGAGGGTATTTTAGTATTTTATCTTATTCTAGTAACCCTAATTTTTAATTTATAAATAGGGTTGCAATCATTGTTATTTTTAGTAGTTGTGTAGTCGTCATTCTTAATAGAATATTTCTCCTTTTCATCATTTATTCTACCTTTGCACCAACAATTGATATCAGAGCTCCGGTTCAGATTCATTGGGAAACACGGGAAACACGAGTGAACGTGAGGTCTTGTGTGTTTGATTTTGATTCTTAGATTCGTGTTGAATCTTGAACAAAATCTGATCAGAATTTTAATTCTGTGGGTTGGGAAACACTGTGTGAGAAATCTGAGTGTATTGTGCAAGGTAGAAGATGAACGGAAACGGCAACATGAACACCAAACTTCCAGTATTTGATGGTAAAAAATGGAATCGTTGGATGATCCAAATGCGTGTACTATTTGGTGCTCAAGATGTTCTAGATCTTGTCACTGATGGTTATGTTCCAGTAGCAGCAAATGCAACAGATGAACAGAAAAACGCGCAGAAGGAAGTAAGGAAGAAGGATCAGAAAACATTGTTCTTCATTCATCAATGTGTGGATGTAAATGTGTTTGAGAAGATTGCAGATTCAACAACAGCAAAGGCTGCGTGGGACACATTGGTGAGATGTTATGGTGGTGACGCATCAGTGAAGAAGGTGAAGCTTCAGTCCTTGAGAAAGCAATATGAGAATCTCAACATGAAGAATAATGAGAAAGTCTCTGAATACATCTCCAGAATGATTCTGATCACTAATGAGATGAAGGCGTGTGGAGAAACTCTTTCAGAAGAAACAATCATGGAGAAAGTATTGAGATCCCTTACTCCTCAATTTGATTACATTGTGGTAGCAATAGAACATTCCAAAGATCTGAGCACCATGAGAATTGAAGAGCTGCAGAGCAGTCTAGAAGCGCAAGAGTTGCGTTTGACTGAGAGAACTTCTGAAAAGGAAGTAGAGCAACAGGCTCTGAAAGCAACTTCTGATAGGAGGTATCAGAAGCAGTCAGAAGGCAGGAGAAGATCTGATGGTGGTCAGAAGTCAGAAAGCTCAACCTCTGATAGACAAAAGAATGCTCAGAAGGGAAAAGAGAAGTATGACAAGAAGAAGATCCAATGTTACTGTTGTAAGAAGTTTGGTCACTTTGCTAGAGATTGTTGGTCAAACAAGGAGAGAAAATCAGAAGAAGCAAATATAGCCAGAAGTTCTGATGACGAATCTGTGCTATTGATGGCTTCTGAATCTGATGATCTGACAGACTGGTGGTATATGGACACTGGCTGTTCAAATCATCTTACTGGAAACAAGAAATGGCTGGTTGACTTTGACTCTGAAAAGAGAACAAAGATCAGATGTGCTGATGACAAATATCTTAATGCAGAAGGTATGAGAAATGTCAGAGTGATTCTGAACAATGGGAAAACAACATTGATTCATAACGTGTGGTATGTACCTGGCATCAGAAGCAATCTGATGAGTGTGGGGCAATTAATTGAGAAAGGTTTTTCAGTTACCATGAAGGATAATCTTCTGAAGCTGTATGAATGCAATCAGAAGTTGATTATGGAGTCAAAACAAGGAAGGAATAGAACATTCAAGGTGAATGTCAGAACTGCAGACTCAGAATGTCTTAGTGCAACATGTGCTGAGAAGGAGAGTGAGCTGTGGCACGGAAGATTTAGTCATTTGAATTTCAGAAGCTTAAAACATCTGAATTCAAAGAAGTTGGTACATGGAATTCCTGCAATTAAGAAGCCTGAAAAATCATGCAAAGTTTGCATGGAAGGAAAACAACCACGATTGCCATTTGCTTCAGAAGCTGCTCCAAGAGCAAAACATGCCTTGGGAGTTGTACATTCTGATGTGTGTGGTCCATTTCCAGTAGCATCAATTGGAGGGAATAAGTACTTTGTGTTGTTTGTTGATGAATTCACAAGAATGACATGGGTATCCCTTATTAAATTTAAACATGAGGTGTTTGATGAATTCAAGAAGTTCAGAATGAAGGCTGGGAATCAGAGTGGTCAGAAGTTGAAGATTCTTAGAACTGATGGTGGAGGTGAGTATAACTCCAAAGAGTTCCAGAAGTTCTGTGAGGAGAATGGAATTGAGCATGAGGTTACTGCTCCTTATACCCCTCAACACAATGGTCTTGCTGAAAGAAGAAACCGTACTTTGCTTGATATGGTGAGAAGCATGCTAAAGGAGAAGAAGCTTCCTCAGAAGCTCTGGGGAGAAGCTGTTGCCACTGCAACGTATGTACTCAACAGATGTCCTACGAAGAAGTTGAAGGAAATAGTTCCAATACAGAAGTGGACTGGAGATAAGCAAAGTGTTAGTCATATGAAGGTGTTTGGTTCTGTTTGCTATAAACATGTTCTAGAAGCCAGAAGACAGAAGCTGGATGATAGAAGCAAAGTGATGATTCTGATAGGGTACCACAGTACAGGTGCATACAAGCTCTATTGTCCAGAAACCAATAAAATTGAATTCAGCAGAGATGTGATTGTGAAGGAATCAGAAGTTTGGAATTGGGATAAGTCTCAATCTGATTCTGATGTTAGAACTCCTGAAGAAAGGTCAGAGTTAAGAATTTCTGAAGTTGGAGTAAATTCTGACGTTGATTCTGACTCTGATAGTGATTCTGACTCTGGAGAAGACTCAGAAGATGAAGGTGACTCTGATGATCCAGACTCTGATGATCCAGACTCTGAAGATGGCCAAGGCTCTGGAGGAAGTCAAGCCTCTGAAGCTAGAAATTCTGAAGTTCAAGACTCTGGAAATATGCCAGATCCTGAAGTTGGTCAAATCTCTGGAGAAAGTCAATCATCTGAAGCCCAAGACTCTGAACAAGTTCAGAGACCACAAAGAATCAGAAACGTCCCCAGAAGATATGCAGAATTTGACATGCTGCAAGACGTTGAAGTAGACTCTAAAGGAGAAGTTATTCAGTGTGCCATGATGGTAGACTCTGAACCCATAAGTACATAAGAGGCTCTTAAGCAGAAGCTCTAGCTGAATGCCATGAAAGAAGAACTTGATGCTATAAAGAGAAACAAGACTTGGAAGCTGACAGAACTTCCAAAAGACAAGAAAGCCATCAGCGTTAGATGGGTTTTCAAGCAGAAGTTAAAGCCAGATGGTTCAATTGGCAAACATAAAGCAAGGTTGGTAGCCAGAGGATTTCTACAGAAACCTGGGCTGGATTATTCTGAAGTGTTTGCACCTGTAGCAAGACATGAAACAATCAGAATGGTGATTGCAATAACTGCTAACAGGAATTGGCCTCTGATGCATTTAGATGTAAAATCTGCATTTCTGAATGGTCCATTAGAAGAAGAAGTTTACGTGTCACAACCTCCTGGATTTGTGAAAAAGAATCAGGAAGGGATGGTGTACAGATTATACAAAGCTCTATATGGATTGAAACAAGCGCCCAGAGCTTGGAATCAGAAGATTAATTCATTTTTTAAGAAGCAAGGCTTTCAGAAATGTGAGATGGAGTATGGTGTCTATGTTCAACATACTTCTGAAGGCAATATGACTCTGGTATGTTTATATGTTGATGATATACTATTGACTGGAAGTTCTGAACAGGAGATAGCCAAGTTCAAGAAAGTTCTGATGAATGAATTTGAAATGACTGATCTAGGCAAAATGACATACTTTCTAGGGATGGAGTTCAGATATTCTGAGAAAGGTATCATTTTGCATCAGCTCAAGTATGAATTAGAACTTCTGAAGAGATTTGAACTGAAGAATTGTAAGATTGCTGTCACACCTTCAGATACAAATCAGAAACTGGATTCTGACTCTGATGGAAAGGATGTGGACGCTACAACCTTCAAACAGTTGGTTGGTTCTCTAAGGTATCTATGCAATACCAGACCTGATATTTGCTACTCTATTGGGATGGTTAGTAGGTTCATGAGTAAACCTAAGTGGTCCCATTACCAAGCTGCTGTCAGGATTCTGAGGTATATCAAGGGAACTCTGAAGTATGGAGTGTTGTTTCCTTCTGGAAGAAAGGATGAGTCAGAACTTCTGAGTTATTCAGATTCAGATTTGTGTGGAGACAGAGTTGACAGAAGAAGTACATCTGGGTACTTGTTCAAAATTCTGGGAGGTCCCATTTCTTGGTGTTCCAAGAAGCAACCTGTTGTGGCGTTATCAACATGTGAAGCTGAATACATTGCAGGTGCTGTTACTGCATGCCAAGTTGTGTGGATTCTGAATCTGTTGCAGGATCTGAAGATTAAAATAAACAAACCTCTGAAGCTGATGATTGACAATATGTCTGCAATCAATCTTGCCAGAAACCCAGTGCTGCATGGGAGAAGCAAGCATATTGAGACCAAGTATCATTTTCTGAGACATCAAGTTCAGAGTGGAGTGTTAGAAGTTGTACACTGCAACACTGAGAAACAGTTGGCAGATGCTCTGACGAAAGCTATCAAGACTGATCAATTTCTCAGACTAAGGGATGGAATTGGTGTTACAAGTTTTGATGGAATATGAATTAAGGGATGGTATTAGAAGTAATTCATATTATTAGTACTATTTTCTTAGCCCCTAAGTTTGTTAGAGGGTATTTTAGTATTTTATCTTATTCTAGTAACCCTAATTTTTAATTTATAAATAGGGTTGCAATCATTGTTATTTTTAGTAGTTGTGTAGCCGTCATTCTTAATAGAATATTTCTCCTTTTCATCATTTATTCTACCTTTGCACCAACAAATTCAACCATGATTTATGGTGAATTTTTTTCAATTTTGATTTTAAGATTGTTATGTAATGACAATGAGTAAAAATAAGAATACATTTAAAGATGATGAGTTTGAACTGCAGAGTAACTCTCTGCTCATAACTGTAGAATTTTATTATCACTTTACAACTGCAAAACCGTGATTATCAAACTTAATATTACAATGATAAGGGTTCTTTCCTATTTATAGATTTAGGTTAACTTGCATCTCAAGTTAAAGGGCAAACTATAAAAGCCCAAAAATATCTAATCTAATCGTTCTAAATCAAATCTAATATTTCTAAAATAATGAATTACATATTTAACACACCACCTAATTTATTGTGTCTAAACTATCTACATTCATCATAGACCTTAACTTCTTGAACACTTCGACTGACACTCCCTTCGTCATGATGTCTGCAATCTGATTTTCAATTCTGCAGTGCTCCAAGTTCATCTTCCCTTTTGCTACTTGTTCTCGAAGATAACAGAACCTCATTTCGATGTGTTTACTTTGACCATGTGCTATCGGATTCTTCGCCAAATTGATAGTTGACATGCTGTTGATCTTCATGGTAATTGCTCCATGACTCTTCGCTGTGATCTCTTCGACCAGGTTCACCATCCAGGTTGCTTGACATGCACAAAGAGAAGCAGATATATATTCTTCTTCGCATTATGATAATGCCACTACTAGCTCCTTGCTCGAACTCCAAAAAACTGGTGCACCACCTAACATAAGCACATAACCAGTTGTGGATTTTCTATTTTTAGCATCACTACACCAACTTGAGTCAGTGTATCCGACTAGCTTGCATTCTTTTCCTTCATCAGCTACAAGAAATAAAATGTCATAGTCGAGAGTTCCTTTCAGATACCTTAGTATCCTCTTCGTCGCTGCTAGGTGTGATACCTTTGGCTTCTGCATGAATCTACTTATCATACCTACATTGTATGCTAATTCAGGTCTTGTGTGGCAAATGTATCTAAGTGACCCAATAAGTCTTCTCACTACTAGAAAACATCATTTTAGCTGCGAATTTAGCATCGGCCACCGACACTGAGGCTAACTAGCCTCGACAAAACCGAGGCTATTCAAACGCAAAAAAAGCCATTTTAAAGTTTTTCTTTTACAAATATCTTTATTTAATTCATTAGACATGGCTAGGCCGAGGCTAGATATTTTTTAATTTTTGAATTATTTTTTTAAAATATTAGACACGGGGGAGCCGAGGCTAACTATTTTTAGCTGCGAATTTAGCCTCGGCCACCGACACCGAGGCTAACTAGCATTGACGAAACCGAGGCTATTTAAATGCAAAAAAAACCATTTTAAAGTTTTTCTTTTACAATTATTTTTATTTAATTCATTAGACATGGCTTGGCCGAGGCTAGATATGTTTTAATTTTTGAATTATTTTTTTTAAATATTAGACACGGATGAGCCGAGGCTAACTATTTTTATTTTTTTGGAGTATATTTATTTTATCTGATAGACACGGATGAGCCGAGGCTAAGTATTTCCCACTCTTGTTTTTCATGTTTCCCTCTTAATTCCTTTCAGAATGAAGAACCCTAAAATTAAACCAAATAGATTTTCAGAAGAAAAAAACCCCTAAAATCAAACAAAATCGCTGAGTTTGCGCGGAAAAGACATCTGAGTGTAACTTAGTCCTTTTCACATTGAGCCATGCAAGTGGTGTCAAATGCTCGCTGAGTCTCTCGACTCTTGCAATCTCCGATTTTCCTTTCGTCTCATCTTCGAAGCACCGAAGAACCGATTCTCTCAGGGCTCATACAATGTAATTACCAGGAAGTGAAGTCTGAACCATTGGATTTCTTCGCGTCAAAGGCTTTTTACAGTTCTGGAGCTGATAATGTAGAAGGGACTCCAACAGGTTCCTCATTCAATTGTGAACTGGAAATTCCCTTTTCGAATTTCATTTTTGTGATGTTTACTGATTTGCATTGTTGAATTTTAAATGTAGAAGCTGTGAAGGATCTTTTTGACATTTTGCAGAACCTCCACAGATTTGTTAGTTTCGATTCTCTTCCCCTCTCACCTCTTTATTTTCAATTAATGGTTTATTGATTCGCTCTCTTTACTATGGTGATGAATTTAATCTATTTGGTGAGCAAAGGTTGTCAAACCTTCGCATACATGACAATTTTAACTGCAATCTCTGTCGTGGAGTCACTAAAGCTTGTGTTCATGCCGGAGCTCTTGATTTTGGTATGCTTGATTTGCACGTCCACTTTGTCTGATATAAATCTGTGTTATTTCATTTGTCAAATTTGAAGATATGAAATGAAAATTTGAGGTTATCTGGCTTAAATGTGCGAGCAGGAAAGAAGGCTTTGTGGAAGCATAATGTCTATGGATTAGCACCAAGTGTTGCTTCTGCACACCATTTACTGGTATACTTAGACGTACAAATGTCCTGATTTCTTTGGTTCTATCTCCTGTTTGCAATTGGTAAGCTACTGTCAATTTATTGCAGTTGTTTGCTAAGAACAAAAATGATATTAAACTGTTGGAGGAAGTAATGAGACTTTTGAAGAGGAATGATTTACCATTGCAATCAAGCACGACAGATATAGTTTTCAAGTAATTTATCAATTTATCTTTTTCAATATTTTGTTTCACAATACAAAGTCTTCTGTAGAAAAGTACTTTTTAAATTTGAACATGACATTTACCTCTTAAAAAATTGCACAATATGTAATTGATATAATTATTGTTCCCTTTGTTGCTGGCTGGGATGCATGCATTTCAAATCCTGCTTTATTGTTAGTCCCCTAAAATTGTTTGATTGTATGAAGGCAACTTGGTGCCTCTTTGTTTGTAAGGCCTCAAATCAAAGCCGAAACCCTAAATTGTGATCCTTTTTATGCATCTAAAGGTTTATTTTTGTATTGTCTAACACTAAACATAAATTATGATCCCCACATTTCTTTTTATGTTGTTTTCTTTCTCTTCTGTATATGCTTCTTACCTGTTACCTAGTACAATAATTTGCAGCATTTGTTACAACACAGATGAGTGAGAGTTGATTAATAAATATGCAAAAAGGTTTGTCATGGATGGTGTAAAACTACGACAAACCTCATTTGACACATGGATGAAATTTGCCGCCAAAAGAGGTGCACATAGTTCGAGTTTTATTTTTGATTTGACGTCGTTTATCTCCCTAAGTTTGCGAGCTTCTATTGAGTTTTAACAGTTGTTTGTCAAAGTGGATTCCTATATTGAACATAAGCTATCCATAAATTTATTGAGATAATAATTTGCCTACTTTCTACTAGATTTTGATTTTTCTCTCTCTTCTAACTTGCATCCTCGCCAATGCTGACAAGCTGTTTAATATAGCTTATCCAACATATGCTCTCATGCGATAAACTCTATGTATTGATTGGCTTGTTAAATTGTTGACATTGTTATGTTGAATTGGTATTCTTTGCTGTCAAGCTATTTTGAAATCTGAGTTTGCTGAACTCATGTTTGTTGTTGTTAAAAACTCATCACCATGCTAAATGTTTGGTTGTTAAATGGAAGACTTCCATTAGGGCAGTATGTGCATGTTATTGCTTTTTTGTAAAAATGCTGATATATGCCTTTGAAACATAGGGTGAGTTGAGGATTAACATTGTTATGTTGAACTCATGTTTGTTGCTCTCAAAACTATTTCTCTTACTAACCTGTTAGTGAAAGGACAGCTACCCCATCATGTAGGTTTTGACTAGTTTGAGTGATTTGGACATTGTAATTTACAATGTGCTGTCATTTTGTTTTGAGGTGTGAGTTTGTTCAACTCATGACAGTTGCTTTTAGATTGTCTCTAGGGTAATGTAGGTAGTTTGTTGCTTTTGTAGAGGTGATAATATATACTGTTGAAACAAATGGTGAGAGTTGAGGATTGACATTGTTATGTAAAGCTTATGTTTGTTGCTGTCAAATCTATTTTCATAACATAAAATTGTTTGGATTTAGCATTTGTCATTTTAAAATGGATAATAAACTAGTTGTAGGAGGATTTAAACTTGGCAATATTTTGAACTCTTGATCTTCATGTTAGAACTGTGTTGGTTTGACAAATTTGTAATTGATTTTGAAAACAATGTTTGAATTAATGTGAGTGTTGACATTGGTAAACACCAAGTTTGTTACTGCTTCTGTTTAGATTTTACTCATGAGTTTGTTAACTTTCAAAACATTTTTGCTTGACTAGTGCTTTCATCTTATTTTTACAACTTGCTGTGAAAGTTATGATAGTTTTAATTCATCAATGAATGTTGATTGAAACACCAAGAATTATGTCAACATTTGCTTTAAGGTTTGTCAACTTCTAGTACCATTGAGCTCTATCTTTAAAACCATATGTGTTTAGTAATTGGCATTGTAATGACCAACTCTCATCGTCATGGATTTTTGTGTATTGAATATTGTCATCAAGTGTTCCATACTTGGAGGGCACATTGTGTATCATGGTTTGCTAATCCATGATGACAGGTTTTAGGCAGTCTAGGTAGGGACTTAGTAGATTTCTTTGTATGTTCTTTGCTGGTGTGGTATGTTTAAAGGGTGTTGTCATGACAGGTCCTTTATCACTGGTTAAATTCACTTTAGTGTCTTAGAAGTATGAGTTTATCAACTACTAGTTGCTGGCTGTTTAGTTTTTTTTCTCATGCTAATGTCTGGTTTGTAATTGTTTGACAAGTTAGTAAACTATCATTAAAACAATATAAGGATTTAATGCTTGATCGATTGGTATTGTGATGGCCAAGTTCCTACTGTCATGAGCTTGTGAGTGGTCTGTTTGCTAACTGATCAAACTGTTTTTATAAGTGTTACTGCTCTAATTGAGTGGTCTGTTTGCTAATTGAGAAACACAAATATTTATATTCAGTGTTTATATGCATTTCTGAGAGGCAATCCACTTGGCAGCTTCTCCATAATCCTGCTGAGTAGCTCGAAAGAACCGTAGCCTCAAATTTTGCATAAAAGATAGCGCCATCAAACCTCCTTTGTCAAAGTAGGGATGAGCTAATGCTGCTTTTGCACTCAGCCTTTGCCTTGCTTTGTATCGAACCATTGAAGTCAGAAGTTCCCAACCTATTCCACCATCTAAATCTAACAGCTAAAAGCCCCTCCTAAGTTTACTACCACATCGAGGCTCAACATTTTTTCTCTATGCAACCAAGTCATAGTCACACCTCTTCAATTGACAGTTGAATTGTATGAGACTATTATCAGTGCGCAGACCAGGAAATGCCTATATGAGAGTGGTCTATGTTATCAATATCTACTCAACTTCTTGAAATTAGGTCTAACTGGCATGTTCCACAAAAAGGTTTAGATTTTGTTGCATAAATGCTTAAAAGTGCATGTCCAGTTCAAAAATGTTTGCCTGAGAACTATTACCAAGCATCACAGTTGATGTCTAAGTTAGGGCTAAAGGTTAAGAAGATTGATTAGCTTATCTTTTTGGGCTTTAAAATTTCTTCATATTAGTTAATGCTAACAAATGTGTTTTTGGTTTTACAGAAGTTGTTGTGAGCCCCCCTTATATGTTCCTTACCTTCGTGAAAAGTTTACTTCGCTCTGACTTCCATGTTGCTACTCAAAACAGTTGGGTTCGCAAAGGTGGTGCTTATATTGGGGAGATTAGGTATGTTATTTGTACTTGGCTCTTCATTTCATTTTGGTGCTTTGCTTGTAGTTTTTATGGACACTGGGTTTTGTTTATCCATATTTGGTAGAACTAGAACCATGTAACAGAATTGTCTGATTCTCTTTTTCCTCCCGTTTTGATCTGTGATTGACTCATAGCGTGGCATGATTTTGAAGTTTCTGCCTATTATTTAATTTGTGTTTTTTCTGTAAACAGTGCCGAAATGCTTGTAAATTTGGATATCCCTTGGGTTATTCTTGGGCACTCTGAGCGAAGGCAGCTTCTAAATGAAACAAATGAGGTACATAGCTTTTAGTTTCCTTTGGCTTATATTGTACTAATTGTGTTATAACTTCTACTTTCCATAGTTGTATTTGCTGAAGATTAAATTCTACTATCAAAACTTCCGATTTTCTACTGATTTATTCTCTGCTACAACTTGTGGGAGACAAAGTTGCATATGCACTCTCACTAGAGAGGAAAGTTATCGCTTGCATTGGGGAGACTCTTGAGCAGCGGGAAGCTGGTACTACTGTTGCTGTTGTTTCTGAGCAAACAAAGGCAATTGCAGGTACTCTTATGTTCACAACCTCTCTTTTTCCAACTTGTTTCTTTACGTGAGACAAACTTCTCGCTAAAAATACTTCTCCAATTGCATCTACAGATTTCCATTAATTGATTTATTGTCACATACTAATTTGCTGGCAATAACATTGTTGCTGTCTTCAATTCTAATTGCAGAGAAAGTATCAAACTGGGATAATGTTGTTTTGGCCTATGAGCCAGTTTAGGCCATTGGAACAGGAAAGGTTGCAACTCCTGCTCAGGCACAAGAGGTATGCTTACATCGCTGTGCAGTGTGAATTTTGTTTACATTGTCCATTAATCATAATCATCAGACTATGTTGATAATCTGTGATAGCTTTGCTTAATCCCTAAAACTTTTACTCGTGTCAAATTGTTTTTTCTACTATCTGGTTGCTCAATCTCTTTTTCTTTTTTTTGAAGTAACTTGTAGATTGTGTTGTCTTCATAATGTTATTAATATTTGGCCTAGGTCCATGCTGCTTTAAGGAAATGGGTTCACGGCAAGGTGGGTGCTGAAGTTGCCGCCTCTCTAAGAATCATCTATGGAGGTACTTCCATTTATATATACGGTTATTTTGATGTCATCAAAGAATATTAACAGTCTTGGTGTGAGTTTGGAGGCATTGTAGCAATCGTTATTTAATTAACTCCATCTAAAACTATAGGCTCTGTAAATGGAGGAAACAACAAAGAATTGGCATCACAGGCTGACATTGATGGATTTTTGGTTGGTGGTGCTTCCTTGAAGCCGGAGTTCGTTGACATCATCAACACCACCACTGTGAAGAAGAACTGAAATTCGTAAGTAGGAATTGATATGCTGCTTTGGAAGCAGCTTCGGAAATTTATGTTTTGAGTTATGATTATGTATTTTGTAACCAATGTTAGATATTTTGTTGACTTATAAAGTTTGAACTTAGCCTCGAATAAATCGAGGCAAAATGTTCCTTTAGCCTCAACCAGGACCAAGGCTAAATATTATGTTGGCTTATGGAGTTTGACTTTAGCCTCGGTCAGGCCCAGACTATTTTTTGTTTTTTGACACGGCTTCACCGAGGCTAATGTAGACACGGCTAAACCGAGGCTAATGTAGACATGGCTAAACCGAGGCTACTGTAGACATGGCTCTTTTTGGCCAAAGCTAAATGTTAGCTTCGATCGTTTTAGCCTATCCTTGACACCGACGCTACGCCGAGGCTAATTGGCTAGTAGCGACGGTTTTTTGCCTTATAGTGTCAGAAAATGTCTGAGGCTAAATACTAAATTTCTAGTAGTGTCTATATTGGGTTGGATCAACATCATCTTCATCTGAATCCTTCGATAGTTGCAATCTAGTCTTAGCTGGAGTCAAAGTTGGGTTGCACTCTTACATTTCAAATCTCTTGAGTATTTCGCTTGCATATCTTCTTTCGTTCATCATCAAACCTGTACCAGTCTTGTAGAATTCGATGCCAAGAAAATATGAGATTTCCCAAGTCAGACATTTCAAACTCCTCATTAGGTCATGTTTGAAATCTTCGATCTCCTTTTTGCAACTTCTTGTTATCAACAGGTCATCGACATAGAGACATAGTATAAGCAATTCACTCTTACTTCGTCTTACATATACTTCATGCTCAGTTGTGCACTTCACGAATTCTTTCTCCCTTAGAAAGCTTTCGATTTTCCTATTCTAAGCTCTTAGAGCTTGCTTAAGTCCATACAGGACTTTGTGCAGTCTGAACACCTTTCTTTCTTCGCCTTGTTTCACAAACCCAAATGGTTATGCAACATAAACCTTTTCGTCTAAGGGACCATTCAAGAATGAACATTTCACATCCATCTGACATGTGTGCCAATTTTTCATATTTGCTAGACCAGCAACCAACCTGATTATTTCGATCCTAACAACAGGTGCTAAAACTTCGTCGAAGTCGATTCCTTCCTTTTGTAGAAATCCTTTCGCCAGAAGTCTCGCCTTGTGACGAGTTACCTCTCATTTAGGTTCCACCTTCACCTTTTAAACCCACTTCACATCAATTGCCTTCTTGCCTTGAGGCAATTCGATAAGTGATTAGGTGTTGTTGACTTTGATGAAGTCTAACTCTTCATTCATTGCTTTCACCCACTTCAAATCTTTCAATGCCTCAGCTGCATTGACTAGTTCAACATATGTATAGAAAGCATAATGTACCAGCTCAGCCTCTTCATCAACCACATCATCTGATGTAATCAAACATTCTTGCAACCTTGCATGAATGTGTCATATTCATCGAGGTCTTCTTGGGCCTGCTTCACCTCTGACTTCTTCTTGTCAAACTTCTCTTTCGACTTCAGTGGCTAGTTCTTTGCAAGAGATTCTCACTGAATCCTTCTTGACATTATCAGTCCAATCCCATTCTTTAAGCTTATCTATGATCACGTCCCTACTGGTCATTACTTGCTTATTCACTGGGTCGAACAACTTGTAACCTCCAATCAAATGATATTCTATCAAGATCATCTGGTTCGACTTATCATCAAGCTTCCTTCTTAACTGATCTGGCACATGTCTATGTGCTATAGATCCAAACATCTTCAAGTGGCTGAGGCTAGGCTTGACACCAGACCAACATTCTTCTGGTGTGATTCCTTCAAGCTTCTTCATGGGACATCTGTTTAATATGTATGTTTCCGTCGAAACCGCTTCTCCCCATAATTCTTTGGGTAGATGCTTTCCATTCAACATAATTCTCACCATGTTCATGATGGTTCTGTTCTTTCTTTCTGCAATTCCATTTTGATGTGGAGTGTAGGATGGCACCACCTCATACATAATCCCTTCTTTTTTACATAATGCATCGAACTCTTTTGGCACATACTCTCCACCATCATCATTCCACAAAATTTTCAGCTTTCAACCACTCTGTCTTTCGACCATAATTTTGAATCTGGAAAATACCTCGATCACATCACTTTTCTTCTTGATGAGGTAATTCCACAGCTTTTGACTATAATAATCTATGAACATGACAAAGTATCTATTTCCTACAATCGAATCCACCTGGATTGGACCATATACATCAGAGTATATGACTTCCAGAATTGCCTTCGACTTCTTTTATGCATCCTTGCTGAAGCTATTCTTGACCTTCTGACGTTACATGGCCATCATTGATGTAACTCCCCTTCATGAATGTAAGCTTTGAAGCTCTGGTAACGCCCATATTGATGCGCCGCCACCGTTATAACTGTTAGTATACCGGTTGCATTCATGTCCGGTGTAAGTACCGGGTTGGTGGGGTAGGTACTCGACTTCCTAGGAGCTCGGCTGATGGGAGTTGAGTTAGGTGATCGGTCCAGGTTATAAAAGATACTTGCCTATCTCTCTGTATTGCTCGACCTTTCTTGTTGTCGCAGTCTAGTTTAAGCTTAACCTCGTCCGGCTACACAACTCAACTTAAAATACATTTGGCATGTACATAAGCCCCCCGAGTACTATATCCGATTACAAGGGTACAGTACTCGGCAGTAACATGAGTTCGAATATATTTGACTGATTTCGTGCTATAAGTCGGCTTTTCCTCTTAGGTCCTTA
Organism: Lathyrus sativus; assembly: GCA_963859935.3. NCBI lineage: Eukaryota > Viridiplantae > Streptophyta > Magnoliopsida > Fabales > Fabaceae > Lathyrus > Lathyrus sativus. Next base: position 645,669,256 of record OZ012739.1, read on the forward strand.
CGTGTCATGAATTCCTTAGAGGGTCGTGTCCTTTCATTTTCTCTAGTGTAGTGATGACTGTTAATGGCTACTCCCTAGCTATCCCTGGGTGCTGATTCCCTTAAAATCCTTTCTTTCCTCTTTCCTTTTTCTCATTTCGGCTCTGCATTATTTTTTTCAACAGTTAAACTCCTATTTTATTCTCCATCTTCTTCGTTCCTCATAGGTATTTTCTTACCCTTCTTTGGTTTATCTTATTCTTCTAATTTATTTTTAGAAAGAATGACCGTCTTTGGGGAACTGGGCGATGAGGGTGGTGGTAGCATCGTCGTATGAGTGTCGTGGAGAGAAAGGAGTTGTGGGAGCAACGCATGCAGGAAATGGAAGATGCTTTAGGACCAGAAGAGTATAGACGAGTTATAAATGAAGTTTATGGTGATATTCTCACTTCTAAAAGTGACTTTGACCCTGATTCATCTTCCTCAATTTTTGTAGAGACTCCGATGACGACCGTTGCTCCCTTTGATCTCAAAGTCATGAACTATAAGAATAGCATTTTTGACGATATAGAAATCGCAAAACTTCGCACCAAAGAGAAAATATCTTCAACAGGGTCCGAGGATGATGTTGTCTTGGAATCATGTATTCCCGGAGAACGAGTTTGTATACTTCATCCTAAAGGTGTCAAGGAAGTTTTTTTTTCTTTTTATTTTTATGCTGGGGTTTTAAACGACTTCAACATTCAGATACCCTTTTCCGATATTGAAGCGGATGTTTTACAAACCGTGAACATAGCCTTTTTTCAACTTCGCCCCAATAGTTGGGGTTTTATAAAGGCCTTTGAAAGAGTTTATGAGGTTTTACACATCACCCCATGATTGGCTTATTTTTCTATTTCTTTGAGGTTAAAGGTGTTGATAATCGTGGTTGGGTACAAATCAGCGGGATTCCTGGCCGGAGTCTTCTCCAAGCATACACATCCAACTATAAGAATCATAAGAATCGATTCTTAAGGGTAAAAAGTAGGCCGAGGTGCCCACAAGTATTATATGCTTTAGAAAGCCAGCTTCACTTCCCTTTTTATTCGGTTAAAAATCCACTGTCGATTACTGGTGTTGCGGTGAGAATTGGATATCAAGCTATTAATTAACTTGAATCATAAATAATTAAAGTTCACCATCGAGCTTTGATTTATCCAAAGAAAAGGGTAAAGATCAAAGAAAACCCTAAGTGCGCTACATAATAATGAAACTAAGAAATTGTGAGGTTCGGGGATTGGTTATACCTAGGGAAGGTGTTAGCATCCTAAGTATTTGTAGTACTCTACATGAACCTCTTGTTTGGTATTTGTGTTATTGCTAATGTTTGCTTGCTAATGGTTTATCTGTTAAGGTAAGGGTGCTAAAGGTAAAGACCTATGGGTATATACACTAAGTATGCTCGCTAAGACATTGCATCTCGTGCCTATGTATCATAACAAGGATGGAATCAGAGCAATTGTAGTTCACCTAACTAGGATGAAGGAACTATTGACTATGGTCAAGGTTCCAAGGGGAATAAGTATTCATAACAATGATACTTACATAGAGTTAACAAACTCTCTAAGTCTAGGTTGAAAGACCTAACTGGGGATGACTTTACAAAAAGTCAAAAGGGGAAAAGTGTGTAAACACAATAATGGTACACACATAGAGTTAATAAACTCTAGACCTAAGTTCTAAGTTATAGGACTCCTAACAAGGTATGCTAAAGTTTTGACTTAACAAAGCCAAAGGGATATAGGTTCTAACTTAAGGATAAGTTGAAGGACCTAATGACTCTAGCAAGGTCAAGGGAAGGCTAAAAGAATGAGCTATCTAAGACATTAAGTCAATAGAGAGACTTTCCTTTGGAATAAGGAACAAAAAATAACTCTTTAGGATGAGAGCTAACAAGCTTCATCACTTGGGGAAAACTTAACAAAGAGGTAAAAACAAGATGATATTTAAGTAAAAAGCATGTGTTCATTCAAGTATGATGAAAACATATGACCATGGTAAAAACCAAGAAGATAAGGGCAGGCATGTGACAACATCAAGCAAAGATTGATAAAGTTAACAGATGACAAGGTAACAACCAAGCATTCATTCAAAGAAGTTTAGAAGAAAATTAAATGGTTACAACCAAAGGAAATTTCAAACATGGATGTTACAGCATCTGAATAATCATGAAACAAAGTTCTTACAAGACTAAACATCATAGATGACAACTTGAAGTATAAGCAATCACGCATAAGTCAAAACATTACTTATCATGGTAAAGTTAAAAACTCAAGATCAACATGCATAAATCATGACAATGTTTAAAGCATGGATATAAGTCAAAGAAAGTAGGGGTGGCAAACAAGCTATGGGAATAGATGCAACAACATCCATGCAAAGACTTGACATAGTCAAAGAAGGGGAAAGGTAACATCCAAGTAAGAAAATATGTGACAACATCTAGACATTCATGAAATATAGTTCTAACAAGACTAAAACATCATGGATACAAATTAAGTGTCACCATTGAGAAAAACATCCATTAGGGTTTCAAACATGGCTTTGAACAAAGTGGGAACTTCATAAAGATTCACATAAACACCCATGTATAACATCATATGAAAAACGAGACATTGATGGAACAATAAAGCATGGTACAATCTTGGATATATTTAAGACAAGTATGTAACAACCTAAACATGTATGATAGGGTTCAACATGATTATGTACAAAGATGGAAGCATCACAATGGTTCGAACATACAAGTATGTATACAAAGTAACTTTCAAGGCAAATTTCAAATGTTTAAGAGTATATAAACATGTCATGGTCAACACAAGGGAATTTATACACATCAAGGTTCATGTAAACATGGAAGAAAGTCACATGATAGAGGCAAAATGACCAAGCAAAAGTTCATGACATGAACAAAGTTTTCAATCATACATTTACATGTAAACATACACTTAAGAAGTGTCAAAGTCAAGTTAAAACAAGAATGTACAATTTCACAACATCACACAAGGTTTATACAAGATTCAAGAGGTTCAAACCAAATAATCATGCAAGGCAAACATATGGAAAGATCAAAGAAAAGCATAAGGTTCTTAAAAGAAACCCTAAAAAGTAACAAGCTTTGAATGCACACAAAGACATGGAAAATAAATCTTTTTGAATATTTATTAATATAAATGAAAAATAGACATCATCATAAACACAATTAAAAAAGAATGGGGTCAAAAGGATAAAAAACCAAGAAGTTATGATAGTTTGAAATTACATTAAGAAACCATAAAAAATCATAAACCAAGAATTAAAAATAAAGGAAATGTACTCCATGGGGTTTGAACATACACCATGGAGATTACCATTCAAAACTATGACCAACTAAACCACACGCACATGGTGAATAAAAGATACCAGCATGTAATAAAATATCAAACACCTTGAATAATTCAGAAAAAACATAAAAGGCTTGATCAGCAGGATCGAACCCAGGTCAAGCAAGGAAAGGCAAGGCAAGGTTCTACCACTGGGGTGGTTGTTACTGAAGGTGATAAAAACACTTAGAAGGGGGGGGGGGGGGTTGAATAAGGGTTTTGAAATAATTAAGGCAATAAAAACAACACAATATTTTTATCCTGGTTCGTTGAACTCAACTAATCCAGTCCACCCTACCAAGGTGATTTGCCTTTCTCAACAAAGACTTAATCCACTATATTCAAATAGATTACAGAGTCAACCACTAAGAACAATTGTTTAGTCTTCTCAAGAAATCCTGACCACAACTTGGTCTTCTTAAGGAACCTTTTACAAATAAATGTAAATTAACAAGTGTTTAAGATGCTTCTAAAAAGCTATATCACAACTGTGGTTTTTACACTTAGATTAAGAACGAATAAAACTATTCAGCTTATGAGAAATATTGTATGAGAGCTTGAGAGTAGTTTTCAATTTGATTTCTCAATTTGTTAAGATGAATCATCAACATTGAAATGTTGTTGAAGACATCCTTTTATAGAGCCAGAAAGTCCA